>QRFJ01000663.1:199995-318444 GCA_006176705.1 Cocos nucifera | reverse complement strand
TGTCGCGGTCGCTCGGAGAGATCTTATCTCAAGCCGAGGTTGGATGCTCGTGTTAGGACGAGGTTCACCTCCTGTTCCTAACCGAGGCTGTTTTCGGTCGCTCGGGAGAGATCTTATCTCTAGCCGAGGTTGTCGACGTCGCTCGGGAGAGATCTTATCTCTAAGCCGAGTTCTCCTCCTGTTCCTAACCGAGGTTGTTCGGTCGCTCGGGAGAGATCTTATCTCTAGCCGAGGTTGTCAACGGTCGCTCGGGAGAGATCTTATCTCTAGCCGAGGTTGGTGCTCGTGTTAGGACGAGGTTCTCCTCCTGTTCCTAACCGAGGTTGTTCACGGTCGCTCGGGAGAGATCTTATCTCTAGCCGAGGTTGTCAACGGTCGCTCGGGAGAGATCTTATCTCTAGCCGAGGTTGGTGCTCGTGTTAGGACGAGGTTCTCCTCCTGTTCCTAACCGAGGTTGTTCACGGTCGCTCGGGAGAGATCTTATCTCTAGCCGAGGTTGTCAACGGTCGCTCGGGAGAGATCTTATCTCTAGCCGAGGTTGGTGCTCGTGTTAGGACGAGGTTCTCCTCCTGTTCCTAACCGAGGTTGTTCACGGTCGCTCGGGAGAGATCTTATCTCTAGCCGAGGTTGTCAACGGTCGCTCGGGAGAGATCTTATCTCTAGCCGAGGTTGATGTGCGCGCTCGGGGGAGATCTTATCTCCTGCGGCCGAGCTTCTCTCGGGGGAGATCTTATCTCCTGCGGCCGAGGTGCGCGCTCGGGGGAGATCTTATCTCCTGCGGCCGAGCTTGTTGCTCGCGTTAGGACGAGGTTCTCCTCCTGTTCCTAACGCGGCGATTATTGACTGCTGCTCTCCTGTCATCGCATAGTTTTCGCATCCAGAAATAATATTATGCAGAGGGGAGAATTTTACCGAAGGGAAATCGTGGACAGCGCGCTCTCGTTTGAGGGGTCGACGGGGTGTTGTTCCTCGGAGCTCCCTCGAGCAGCAAGTCCCGTCCAGACGACCTCCTCTATCTCATGCCGGCCTTCATAATTTGGACCATGCTTCTCTTGACTTTGTCGCTGGGGATGACAATCACCGATGTAGCTAGCTCCTAGCTCCTCCCCGGGGTGGCGTTGATGACGCCGCGGGACGGCCAACCTTCTTGTCTTTTCCGGTTACGGCAGTGCCTATAGCCGATCTTCTCCTTGATCGCGCATGTTTGGAGAGGCCGTAGTCCTTCAGGTCTTGGCGGTTGGCTCTTAACTTTGCCGAGAATTCGAGTTAGAGGAGCGGGTCGTAGTTGCGGAACCTTCCGGGAGGGGGGCTTCGTTCCGTCCTTGCCGGCGCCGAACTTTATTTTGGAGGTTGAGTTGAGGAGTTCGGCTTTCCACCGAGCTTCATTTCGCCTTGACGACGAGCCTTGGGGGAGCTCGGCTTTTCTTCGAGCCGAACTTCATTCCTCTTTCCCACGAGACCCGCCGTGGGAGAACTTTCTGCTGCTCTTGTTCGGACGAGCTCGAGGGGAGCTCGGCTTTTCTCGCCCGAACTTCATTCCGCCTCCAGTGAACACTTTGTAGGCGGTTCCTTTGGGGGACATACTGGAGCGTGAGTTCGGCCTTACTTGCGCCGAACTTCGTTCCACTTTCCCGCGGAAGCTTCCGCGGGAGGACTTCATACTTCTTTGTCGGAGCTTCCTCGCTGACGGGCTCATAGGGTGGGTTCGGCCTTCCTCGCGCCGAACTTCATTCCGCTTCAGCGGGGGAACTTCTGCTCTCCGTTTCTCTCTTAGGGGCGATTGGGCTCCTCCCTAAGGCTGATTCCTCGCGCCCTCATGGCGGGCCTGCTGGTGGAGTCGCTACCGGAGGCTGCTGTATAGCGTGCAACGCCTCCGTGAGGCCACGGCCACGGATCTGTCGGTCAAGCAGGCCGAACTGCTTCACATCCACCGCGGGTGCAGGTGGAACCTAGGCCGCCGGGGCTGAAGCAGGAACAGACGGGCCTGGACGGGATCGGGTCGCAGAGGCCACCGAACGCCGTGCGGAAGCTCTCCTGGGTGGCGTTTTCTCTTCGAAAGAGAAAAGGAAGATCTCTGGAGAGGGAAGAGAAGGGTCGCCGAGCACTCCTTTAAGAACAAGGGAACCTCGAAGGTTCAGGCCCTTCCTTCTAGCGCCAATCTGTTGGTGCAGAAATCCGTCGCCGCCGGAGGTCGCCGCAATCGAGGCCGCTGGGCGCCGCCGGGGACCTGCAAAACGAAGTCCCGTCCGGAACCGGTGGGGTGGTGGCTCCGGCAGGACCCTCCGACGGTCAAGTTAGTTTCCGGCCAACAGTAATGGAGTGCTCGGAATGAGTTCCGGAGCTTAGAGATGTGGAGGAGAGCTTAGAGAGTCGAGAGTTCAGAGAGCTTAGCCTTAGTATGTCGGGAGGGGTCCTTTTATAGCGGAGCTTAGTTGATGGTGACGGCTGTGCCGTCTGGCAGAGAGTCGTCGGGCAGCATGGAGTTTGGTACGGAGAGGAAGGCGTCGTCCGGTAGATCGTGGGAGCCATACCGGCGAGTCGTGGGCCGCATGGAGTCCGGTACGGAGAGGAAGGCGTCGTCCGGTAGATCGTGGGAGCCATACCGGCGAGTCCGTGGGCCGCATGGAGTCCGGTACGGAGAGGAAGGCGTCGTCCGGTAGATCGTGGGAGCCATACCGGCGAGTCGTCGGCCGCATGGAGTCCGGTCTTGTAACAGAGTTCGGCCGAGGGGGAAGCTGGGGGAGTTCGTCTGGCTGAAGGGTCGGCCATCTGTAGAGTTCGGCCGCAGGACGGTTGCCGAGGAGTTCGACCGCTGAGAGGCCCGAAGAAGCTCGGCTGGCCAGTTGAAGGACTTCGGTTGCTAGTTGGTTCGGCCAGGGCTCGCTGAGGAGTTCGGTCGCCTAGGGTCGGTCCGAAGGGGTTCGGCCACTTGGGCTCGCCTGAAGTCGGTCCGAAGGAGTTCGGCCGTGGGGTCCGAAGGAGTTCGGCCGTGGGGTCCGAAGGAGTTCGGCTGCATGGGCTCGCCTGGGGTCGGTCCGAAGGAGTTCGGCCGTGGGAAGTCCGAAGGAGTTCGGCTGCATGGGCTCGCCTGGGGTCGGTCCGAAGGAGTTCGGCCGTGGGGTCCGAAGGAGTTCGGCTGGGAGTTCGGCCCGGACCTTGGGCAGGGGAGTTCGGCCTCTAGGCAGTTCGGCCGAACGGGCGTCTGGGAGGAGTCCGTCTCCCGAAGAAGTCCAGCCGCTTGGAGTCCAAGGAGCTCGGCCGTCAGGAAGTTCGGCTGGCGGTGGGAGTTCGTCCTCTAGGCAGTTCGGCCCGGACCTTGGCGCAGGGGAGTTCGGCCTCTAGGCAGTTCGGCCCGGACCTTGGTGCTGAAGCTCTTCAGCGGCTACTGGTTACATTGGGCTGAGCGTCGGGCCGGGCTTCGGCAGGAGCGGGATTTATCCCCAACAATAATTATTATAATAATATCTAAAAAATAGTAAATAAAAATTATTTAATTTTAAACATCATATGAGATATGATTGATGCATGTCTAGACTAGTTGTAGAATAGTTCTACATAGTTATCTAGATTAGAGTTTATTTTGATAAGATCAATTTAAATCTAATTTTTTAGATTATTATGAGATAATTTAGATCTGAAAATATGCATGATTCGATACATGAGATGTATGCAAAATATGCCATGATTAGATCTAATTTGTATATGAGATATATGATATAGATCTAAAACAGTTTTGTAGTATTACATGTTCCTGATTAAGGCATTCCTCTTGGCCGTCCGGTCATAAGAATGAAGAAGGGTTTAAAGGCCCTCTCCTCCCATCCGATGGGGTGTTCTTATGATGTGTAGGGGTGCTGCGCGTTCGTCCTTAATCAGAAATCCAAAACTTACTTTCTGCAAAACCCTAGATCCTGAAACCCTAGGATTTATTGTGCATATTTTATTTATGAACCCTACTTAATTAAGAAATTAAGATTATGGAAATATTAATTAGGTCTAAAATTGAGAATTTTAGATCTAAGACATATTCATAATACTGGGTTCGGGCTTGGGTAGCTCAATTAGGTCTAAGCGGTTGATCAAACCGAATCAAGAGTTGGTTAGATGGGATCAACAATGCTTAAATTGACCAGCCTAATAGGATTAAGTCTGGGTCAAGATCGAGTCACGATCAAGCAAGACCTAATTAGGCTCAGAGGTTAGAGTCTGGATTGTAGGCTAACCCAATTGGTTCTGACTCAATAATTTGGTGTCTAAGGTAAGTTTGGCACATACGACCGACTGGTTTTTAATTGGAAGCTACTCGACCTGAATGCATTCTTGTACGAGTTAATGGCATATTCCTTCCACCGATCTCACTTACCTGGCCATATCTGTTGACACAGTTCTGATCTGAGGTGGTCAATAATCCGAGCTAACCCATGCCACTAGGTTAGTCATAATTGTTATGACTATGACAAGTCTAGTTTAATGAGACCTGAATCAATTCTCCCTAAGAAAAGATTAAGTCTGAGGTCTTCCACCATTGTAGATGTGCGGGCCCTTCCCGGGGTTGATTGTTCTCGGCTGGATACAGTGGCTCAGTTGCACCGGAAAGATGATGCAACCATGTCTATTAGGCATTGGATGCTATGGGCTGGAGGATGAGTTGGGCTCAATATTTTGGATACGGTGAGAGACTCAATTAGGAATCCAGTCTATGCAAATGGTGGGTCTGACTTAACTAAGGAGTGGATCAATATTTCGGATACGGTGAGATTCATGAATTAGAGACCAAGTTTGGGTGCACCATGATTAGAGAATCATTGAACAAGAGTTGTTCACTCATTGGCTAACCCATCACCAATAACTGTTAGGTGAGGTGATGAGTCAGTTGGTGAGACCGCACCACCCACTAGAAATCATTAATCATGGAGATTTTTGCATCTCTACAGAGGGAGTGTAGGGATCCGAGAAAATAGTGGGAGCTAATTTGTTTAAAAATAAAATTTCCTAAATAAATTGGTCAAGTCATAATTACAGTATCTAACTAGAATCTTTGACTCTCTACAGAAAAATGTCTGCGTCCAACCCATTAGCACGTATCCTGGACACACATAGACTGACCGGACCCAATTATAAAGATTGGCTCAGGAACTACAAAATTATTTTGGGTTTCGAGAAGTTAACCCATGTATTGGACCAGGACCCTCCCACCTTACCAGCCCGTCCATCCACTGAACAGAGAGCATCTCTGAAAAAATGGATAGACGAAGATAATAAGGCCAGATATTACATGTTGGGCTCGATGTCTGATGAGCTCCAGCGCCAACATGAAGATATCGGGACTGCTCGCCAAATGTTGGCTCACCTGCAGGAGATGTTTGGTGAACAGAGTCGCGCAGCCAAGTATCAAGTCACGAAATGACTTTTTAAGGCTAAGATGCATGATGGGCAGTCAGTCCAAGATCACTGTCTGATGATGATCAAGGACATGGAAGAGCTTGAGAAGCTCGGTGTGAAGTTAGACTTGGATCTGCAGAACGATATTATTCTGCAATCCTTGACTGATGCATATGGGCAATTCATCATGAATTACCACATGCATAAACTTCAAAATTCCTTGGCCGAATTAATGAATATGCTGGTCACCGCTGAGCTTTCTATGAAAGGTTCTAAAGGCTCAGTTCTTGCTATGGAATGGACTTCTTCCAAAAGAAAGTCTTATGGAAAGAAAAAGAAGTCTGTGAAAAAGCAGAAGGTGGAAGGAGCAAAGAAGAAGAAGGCAGAGCCGAAGAAGAAAGGCCGATGTCAAAGGAAAGTGTTTCCATTGCAACAGCGACGGCCATTGGAAGCGGAACTGCCCTACTTACCTGGCCACCCTGAAGAACAAGAAGGAAGGTCCTTCTGGAGGTATGCTCGTTATTGAGTCTAACCTTACGGTTTCTTCTGCATCCAGTTGGGTGCTTGACTCTGGTTCTAGTGCTCATCTGTGCACTTCCATGCAGGGTCTTGAGGATAGCAGGAGGCTGAGGGATGGAGACATGATCCTACGCATCGGTAATGGAGCAAGAGTTGCTGCAGTAGCCGTGGGAACATACCCTCTTCGATTACCATCTGGTTTAGACTTAGTTTTGAAAGACTGTTATTATGTGCCTGCAGCTAGCAGGAATTTGATTTCTGTTTCATGCTTAGCACTAGAAGGCTATGTGATTACCTTCTTTAAGGACCATTGTAACATTCTTTATGAAAGAAATAAAATTGCAAATGGTTTCCTTATTAATGGTCTTTATCAGCTACATATTGATGTACCTATTCTAACTATCGAGCAAAACGTGAATGCCAAACGACCTAGGGATAGTCCAAATGATAGATATCTATGGCACCTGAGATTAGGTCATATAGCAGAAGATAGGATCAACAAATTGGAGAAAAATGGGCTATTGAGTCCATTGACTTTCGAGTCATATCCAACTTGTGAATCTTGTCTTCAAGGCAAAATGACTAAACTCCCTTTTGTTGGACATGGGGAAAGGGCCACAGATCTCCTTGCCCTAGTACATACTGATGTGTGCGGCCCATTTGATGTGCCGGCTAGAGGCAATTTTGTCTACTTCATTATCTTTACCGATGATCTGTCTAGGTATGGGTATGTGTATCTTATGAGACACAAGTCTGAAGCTTTTGAAAAGTTCAAAGAATTCAGACATGAAGTAGAAAAATAAACTGAAAAACCCATTAAGGTTCTTCGATCAGATCGAGGAGGTGAATACCTTAGCCGAAAATTCCTAGACTATCTCAAGAAAAATGGCATAGTCTCTCAATGGACTCCACCAGGAACACCTCAACTCAACGGGATTTCAGAATGGAGAAATCGGACTCTATTGGATATGGTCCGATCCATGATGAGCTTCACAGACCTCCCTGATTTTCTTTGGGGACACTTCATTGTTAACTTCAATTTATCTACTGAATAGGGTTCCCTCTAAAACCGTTCCTACCACACCGTATGAGATATGGCACGGTAAGAAACCAAGTCTGAGTCATCTCAGAATTTGGGGTTGTCCGGCTCATGTCAAAAGACAACAAGCGGACAAGTTAGAGTTTAGGTCCTTCAGAGCTCGATTCATAGGATATCCTAAAGAGTCATTAGGATACTATTTCTACATTCCAGAAGACCACAATGTGATTGTGAGTCGACATGCCATCTTTCTTGAAAAATAGTTTATTCAAGATAGCGGCATTGGAAAGCAGATTAAGCTTGATGAGAAAGTCTCACAAGTACAACGAGCTAAGGACCAATTGGAACCAAATCAGGTTGAGCCAATAAGAACACTACCTCCTCCACCTCGTAGATCGGAAAGAGTTTTCCATCCCTGAAAGATACTTAGGTATTATTTCAGAGGAAGTAGAGAAAATATTCCTCGTAGGTAATGGTGCTCATGGTGATGATCCCAAAACCTACAACGAGGCGATATCAGATATCGACTCCGAGAAATGGCTAGAGGCAATGCAGTCAGAAATTGACTCGATGCACTCAAACCAAGTCTGGACCTTGGTAGATCCACCAGAAGGTATAGTACCTATTGGGTGTAAATGGATCTTCAAGAGAAAGATTGGTGCAGATGGAAATGTGGAGACATTCAAGGCTAGACTAGTGGCAAAAGGTTATAGTCAACGCGAAGGCATTGACTATCAGGATACCTTTTCCCAGTGGCTATGCTAAAATCCATCCGCACATTGCTTGCCGTTGCAGCCTATTTCGATTATGAAATATGGCAAATGGACGTGAAAATGGCATTCTTAAATGGATATCTTGAGGAAGATATCTATATGGAACAGCCGCTAGGTTTCACATCCAGTGATACTGATCACAAGGTTTGCAAGCTGCAAAGGTCCATATATGGACTTAAGCAAGCATCTCGGAGCTGGAACACTCATTTCAATGATGTGATCAAAATGTTTGGTTTCATCAAAAATGAAGAGGAACCATGTGTCTTTCAAAAAGGTCAGTGGGAGCGCTGTTGTCTTCCTCGTATTGTACGTGGATGACATCCTCCTTATTGGGAATGATATTCCCATGATTGACGAACAGTCAAAATTATGGTTGTCCAAGGAATTCTCCATGAAAGACCTAGGTGAAGCATCCTTTATTCTAGGAATTAAGGTCTATAGGGATAGACCGAATAGGATGCTAGGACTTTCACAGAAGATGTACATAGAGGAAAGTACTAAAGAGGTTTAGTATGGAAAACTCTAAGAGGGGATTAATACCCTTCAGACATGGTATTCATCTTTCCAAGAAGATGTGCCCTAGCACACCTGAGGAAATAGAACGCATGAGCAAGATCCCTTATGCTTCTGCAATAGGGAGCCTCATGTATGCCATGCTATGTACACGACCTGATATAGCCCATGCTGTGAGTGTCACAAGCAGATATCAGTCAAATCCAGGTGAAGAACACTGGACTTCTGTGAAATGTATCCTTAAGTACTTGAGAAGAACTAAGGATATGATGTTGGTCTTTGGTAATGGAGAACTCCAAGTCCAGGGATACACAGACTCGGATTTCATGTCCGATATAGATGATCGAAAGTCGACATCTGGGAGTCTGTTTGTGTGCAATGGTGGTGCTGTCAGCTGGAAGAGTTTCAAGCAAACGTGATAGCAGATTCCACCATGGAAGCAGAATATATCGCTGCATCAGAGGCTGCGAAGGAAGCATTCTGGTACAAGAAGTTTGCTGCAGAAATTGGAGTAATGCCATCAGATGCCATTCCTCTATACTGCGACAACAATGGCGCCATAGCCCTTGCTAAGGAGCCGAGGTCTCACCAAAAATCCAAGCACATTGAGCGGCGATACCACCTCATCCGCGATTACCTCGAGAAGGGTTACGTCGAGGTCAAGAGAGTCAACTCCACAGATAATGTGGCAGACCCACTTACAAAGCCGTTGGGCCAGCAGAAGATCGAAGCCCACCTTGAGAAGATGGGACTTAGACTTGTAGCCAATTGGCTTTAGGACAAGTGGGAGATTGTTAGATATATGTGCCCTAGAAGCCAGAATTGGCTGACACTTGTAATACACTTCTAGGGGCAAAATTATAATTTTGACTATAATCAATAAAATGGGTTATTTTCTATCACATATGTGTATTTAGTGTCTGTGATACATCCTTTGAGTTAATGGTAATGATAATTCATATTTTCAAGAGTTGAAAATTTAAGACATGAATAATCATTATTAACTCATAAAATGCTCCCGACCATAGGATCATCACGAGGATGGTGATTGATCCGGAAGGTTGGTGTACAATCGCTTCTCTTTAGTAGATGAGTCTTGAGTCTACGGTGTGGAGACACCGGAGCGAGAGTACAGGTACTCGTTAGAGAACGAGGGCACTGAGCGTGACCACCTCGAGTAGTCATTAGGAAGTCTACCTTCTCGTCAATGACTGACTCGATGCTGCAGTAGTGTGTCTGGTTCTTTGACCTGAGGTGCATCGGCAGTTCACCTTGAGGGTGTTATAGTTTGACTACACCATTACTCGATCTCCTAGCCATATGGAATCCCTGAGGTGTATGTTGGCTATAGCATGTTCATTGTAGGAACTGGATTGCATCAAGATGGAATCTATCTACCTCGGTGGTAGAGGAGCAGCCCTATGATGATCATGAGAATCAAGTCCAGAAGCCCATGGCCATGGCAGAGTGAAATAATAGAAAGAGTTTCTATTTAGATTTTCACATCGGACTTGAATCGAATGATTACATCATATGACAGAGACTAGGGTTTGACGAGTTCACCTTAACCCTAATCTGATCGGGGCTCAAGATAGAAGAACTTAATCACACAGGTAGCTGCACCAAGAGGTTCGCATTCAGCTCTGATGGGTTGCCACCATATACTGCTAGGTGTCACTGGTGGATTTTGGGAGCAATTAGAATGATTTAGATGATCGATCATTCTAGCTGTTCGAATCAGAAGAGTTCTGATCCATCGAAAGGAGTTTCGATGATGTCGATGATAGAGATCATGACATATCCCATTACCATACAGAACTGAACCTAACTGGGTCACACAAACAAGGGTTTGAATCTGGTGATCATCAATTGAACTGATCCAGTTCAATTGATCTGAATGAGATTCAATTAGGTTCAAGAAAATCGTGCTAGCACTCGATTGAACCTAACGTTCTTCTTTTACTATCATAAATAAGTTGTCCTGACTGAGCCAAAGGAGTTTGTGCTCAATCAGAGGCCTTCACTATGGTCTGACTGGAGGTTGTCCAAGTCAGAAAAGGTTGTCTTATTTTGTAAGACATTACCTGCCATTTTTGGTCACCTGCCATTTCTTGTTCCTTTGACTTTGGTCAAAAGTCTGACCTTTGACTGGTCAAATGTTGACCATTGACACTTTGACTTTTGTCCACATGTCATGCACCTATTGGAGAGCTGGTGGAGGCCTGTCCTCCTGCCAGAACCTGGCAAGGAGGAGGGTGCACGCCACCCTTAACGTGTGCCCAAGCAGGAGGCGCCCAGGAGTTCCTGTTGGATAGGGACTCCATCTCCTTTTTGGATTCCAATTAGACTTCTCCTAAGAATCAACTTTGACTGGTCTTAGGCACCATCTAAGGAGGAATCCAAGGGACTCTATTTTCATCGATCAGATTTAGATCTGATTTCATAAAGGATAGTGATTGGTTGGAAAAAAGAGGAGTTGGATCACGCATAGTCTATAAATAAGACCCTGCGCCCAACTCAAGGAGCATCAGAAATCAATTGAAATTCCCACGCCCTAAGGCTACCTCTCCTCTCCTCCTCCATGCCAAGTCTACCTTCTCCCTCTCCTCTCCACACCCAAAGGAGTTTGGGATCTTAGTTGGTGCAATTCAGATGAGAGAAAGGCGACAAAAAGCTAGAAGGCTGCACTGCTGCAAAGGACAACTGCTGATCTTCAAAAGGTATTTTGAAGATCCTCTAGATCAGATCCAGATCTGATTTTTGGAGATGTGATAGAGAAGAAGAGGATCTTCAGATCCAACCCAAGTGGATACCAGTAGAAATCGGGCACTTGCATGGCTAAATCTAGAACCTTCCGCTGCTTACAAGGATCATCAACGGATAATAAGATTATTCTACATCAAGATAAATTAAATTTGATTTAATTTATTTAGATTTTATTTTATTATTAGAATAATAAGGATCGGATCTGAAACATCCCAGATCTGATTAGGATCAAAGAAATTTTTTTAAAAAAATATATCTCTTGATCCGATCAGATCTGAACGAACCTGGTCTGAAAAATCAGGATTTTTCTTCACCACCATGCCCCGAAGAGGCAGAAAGCAATCGTCGAAGAAGTAGACAAGCTCCTCAAAGCCGAACTCATCCGAAAGGTTAAGGCATGGCCGCCACTATCAGTCTGACGGCATCTTTCTCTCCATAATAAGCCCCATGTGGCCCACAATCGGATGACATGGCCACCACTACTGGCGACACCACTCTCTCCATAACCAGCCTCATGCGATCCATAACCCGTCAGTATGGCTGTCACTATCCACCTGACGACGCTTTTCTCTCCGTATCGAACTCCATGCGGCTCTAATGGCTCGCCATCAGGCGGTATGGCCGTCACCATCAATTAAGCTCCGTCTATAAAAAAGACCCTCCAGATACGCTAACTCTGGGCTCTAAGCTCTCCTCTCCTTCTCTAAGCTCTGCGGAACTCATTTTCGAGCACTCCATTTCTGTTGGTCAAAACTGATTTGATCGTCGGAGGGTCCTACCGGAGCTACCCTCCAATGGCTCTGAACGGAATTTTATTTTGTAGGTCTCCGGCGGTGACCTCGTTCTCCTCCGCTCCAGCTGGATCCGGCAATAATCAGTTTCTACACCAACAAGAATCTTTATAAATTAACAATCTCAATTTTGTTTTCATTCAAAAAAAAATAATCCCAATTTTGTGAACCATGGTAAATCCAATGGTAGGATAAACTTCAAAAAAATAATAATGATGATGATGACATAAACCCAATGGTTGAGGCATCCCTCACTCAGCAAGAGGCAGAAACTATCATTTTTAGAAAGGAAAAGAAAAATATACCCATTCAAGATATATATCATCAAATCCCCCAGTTTTTGAACCACATGGATGGCTAATCAAATGGGAACAATTTTTTGGATTGCTCCATGGAATATTTGTCCAATTTTTTTTATATATTTTATTTTCTGATTTATATAAACTATATTGGTTTGATAAAATCAATTTTATCAAAAAAAGAAAGAAAAAAAAAATCATACATCACATGCACCTCTCTTGCCATGTTTGTTTTGATCCCTCTCCTCATCTTTCACGTGTACTCTGCCTGTTTTTTTTTTTTTTGTCTTTTTGTTTATTAGTCCAAAAATTTCATAGTATTTTAGTCTGTGCTCATCTGAAGCAGTTACGTATAGGCTAAAAAGGTGTATCCTTTCTGTCATTTTTATTTTAAGAGGAGCATGGTTGGCGTAATCGATAAGAAAAGCCTTGTTGTCAGGTTGCGGGGGAATCCACGAAACCAGCTTAACGAGTTTCTCATGACGCAAACGTTAGCTTGTTGTTTATTTTAGCCACAATCAACTCCTCCTCTCTGGACCTCAGCCTGCACTTCTCATCATACTTCCCTTTTTTTTTTATTCTTCTCTCGCTTACCTAATCTCAATACTGCTTTTTCTGATATACTTACATTTTTTATTATTTGTAACTTCAGGAGGAGCCAGAGGTATTTTCCTGTTCTCCATGAAGGGCTGAGCTTTCTAACCGCTTGCCTGAGGACAAATAGATGGAGGGCAAATCAGTTTTGAACCTACTTGCAAAATTATGGGTCAGCTTATTATCTTAAGAACATAGAAGGTTAGTAAAGGTTCAAATCTCGGCTACATCAGTTAATATAACCTAAGGTTCGCAAGCAGTGATATCTCATTTGATTGTAAAGGCTTGTGCAATTAATGACCGAACCTAATTGAGTCCAAGAGATCGGCTTAACATGTGTTCGAATTGAGCTTGAGAATTATCTGTCTTGGTTCGTGTTCGACTCATTTAAATTCAATGCGAAATAATGTGGATGCGTAAGCTTGAGCTAGCTCAATTAGAGTTATCCCAGATTGAACAAGCTGTTTATGACCAGAAATCTAAATCAGCATTGCATATACGTGCACATGATACATATATCCATATATGTATAGACTGATATATACACATTTATGCATGCACGCAACCTATGCCAACACTTGTCAATGGCTCATGATGCGGCAATAAATGATTAAGGTAATGTGGTGTGATTGGATTTATCTAATTCATGATCAATATGATAACCCAGATTAGTACTTATGTATAGAGTTTTCAAGGTATTTTGATTAGGACATCTTAATGACTTGAAAATTAGAACGAGCAAAAAGAGCTGACCTTCAGAGCTGAAGTATCTCATCTTAGCAGAGCCGGTTTGAGCCACGATATAAACAGCTTGATCCTTTTGCTTAAATGCATACTTTTGCTCAAATGCATATATATATATATATATATATATATATGGGTCATAATAATTTCTTCGCATGCCAAACAAACGACCATGGCACATTCCTGAATTGTTATGCCATATATTACAGCATGGTTAGGATATGAATAGCAGAAAACTAGAGATTCCAACTATAAATAAACCTGAAAACCCCGTTCCTAAAAGATAAGGAAAAAAAATTGTACCATCCAATACCCAACTACTGAATCACTTAATATTCGTATTATTCTTCTTCTTGCTTCCCACCAGAAATCCTATTTGGCTTAAATATCCAAGGGGCTGGCCGGCGAGCTCTCTGTCCTCCTCCTAATGTCTCACAACCCCAGAGAAGTAGCTCGTACCATGCATCGTTCTAGGATTTGCAGCAGCAGCTCGTATCATATCATCATTCTTGCAAAAAGGGTACTGCCGTCATTTATCATCGCATGGGGAAGACCAGACAGGTCTTGCGAATCAAGATGCATGGATCATCGTGATATGTATGTAGCAGTGACATGACTTTGGGTTAAATTAGTGCAGACTATTAGGCACTAAATCCATGTTCGTTCATGATTTTGACACTGGCATAACTCCTGGCGGTCAACGTGAGCAATTTATATTCCTTTTTGTGCGATTATAGCTGTCATTATTAAGGTAGTTAGTTTACTGATGCTCGACCGACCTGTTTTTGACCAGACGCGTTGAGTTTTTGTACCCGACAAGAGATTTCGGGCCTGTTCCACGAAACTATGAATATCAATTTATTTTAAAATTATTTTTTTAAAAAAAATAAAATTAAAAAAAAATATTATGAAAGAAAAATAATTTATGTTTGACAAAATCAGTATTTGAGAAATAATTTATAATTGATAAATTCTTAAAAAATATATTTTTTTAATTATTAAATTATGAAAAAAAAATATGAATAAATTTATTTTATAATTAATATTATTTAAATAGATAAATAATTTTAAATATTCATTAGGATTAATTTTTATTTATTTTTTTTATTTTTATTTAATTAAAATAAAAAATAAAATAATAAAAAATATATTAAAATTTTAATTAATATAAATATAATTGAATCAAAGATAATATATATTAAATATTTTACATAATTTTTATACGATAATATATATGTATCAAAATATATTATTCACTAAATAATGGAAGAGTTAGGTAAAAATAAATAAAAATAGTTATAGCAAATAATAATTTTCAGTAAAAATATTTTTATCTTAAAAAATTAATTTTTTATTTTTATTTTTATTTTTAAGGAGAATTTTCAATTTTCTACTTTCTCTCTATCGTAGAAAAAATTATTTTTGCTATCATTCAAAAATAAATTATTTTTAAAAATAAATTTGATCAATTTTTTTAAATAAATATAATTTTAATAATAAATATTTTTTTCTTCTTCAAAAGTTGGCCATCAGGTGCCTAAATTTGGCTGGCATGTTTTAGGCACGGATTGCCTAAACCTTTTCATTTGTTTTAGGTTGCGGGGGTGGAGTGGGAGGGGAGAACAAAACTAGATTAAAACATGAATGATACAAGATCTCGAAATCATAGATAGAGAGATAATCAAACAAAATATGTCTCCAAATCAAAACATAAAGAGACGTAAGCGGTGCAAGTTGACCTGCCTCCATGCACGCACAACAAGCAAGATGGACGAATCCATTTGAGGGATAAGAGCTAACAGTGACTTGCCACCCTTTCCGATAAAGTTAGAAGGAACTTGAAGATATTTTGGGCCCTGAAGTGCTGAAAGACCCACGATCCAATTTGAAGCCTGTTAAGCAGTAGCTGAAGCTTGAGAAAACCAGCAGTAGGTAATAACAAACCCCGGCTACTGCAATCAACTAAGACTGCCTGTATTACGGTACAGCATAAAAGTAGGAGGAAACCCGATTTCCTTTCCATAAGTGGTGAGAAAAATATGTGCAATAGGGGACATCATATAATCTGAAAAACTGGTACGTTGACTGTTAGATTGATCATAAAAATCTAACCAACAATAACATAATGAATTCAGTTGATGTATGCAAGGCTAGGCCTCTTTAAAAGCACTAATCTAAAGCTGATTGGATTTGACTAATGGACAACTTTATAGGGTTTTTGAACCTACCTGATGGAGAAATTGTTGGATAGACAATACAATCTGTAAATGGATTGGGTTGACTCCTGACCCGATCTATCCCAACCTGCTTAGATCTAATTCAACTCATTTTAAAGGATCCGTGGAGCCGGATCAGATTCTAAAATTAGATCCATTCAATATTTTACATCGGATCTGCATTCACTGAATTTGGACCCGACCTGATCCGAATTCAGTATTAAATCCAACATATAAATTATAAAGTAAATAGAGTGATATTGGAATTCCAAATGCTCTTATAGTATTATTATTTTTTAAAAGTTTTACTTAATTTGACTGTGAGATTTTGAGAAATTATTCATAAATTAAGAGCTAAGATAAAGTAATGTTTATTTTCTTTTGTTATAAACTTTGCATATATTAATTTATCATACGAATTAGATCCGACCAAAATTTGAATTTAAAATAGATCTAAAATTTTTAGATTGAGATCAGGTTATACATGGACCCAATCCGATTTAAATGATCCATTGGGGCAAACTTTTTGATCATGGATCCTATCCAATCCGATCCAATTTTTAATTAGATTGGGTCTGGATCCGATATTAGGACCGATCAAGGAACCGGATCAGATCGGGATCGCTCATGATCCGATCCGATCCAACCCATTTACACCCCTAATACTACCATGTTGACTTTTGGACCATCCGATAAAGATTAACATATCATTTGGTAATTTAAAACTTCAAAACTTCCCACTTGATTGAAAACTATAAGTATAAATAAAGCACATACTTAATCATGGTTAGTCATTTTTTATTTATTTTTTTTTGGATTTTTAATTCTCATTGATTGATATGATGATATTTTATTAAATGATCTAAAATGGATATGATATAACTATTCTAATCAATAATTTCTGTACATAATGACTTTCTTCGTAAAAAGTATTCGAGATACCTGCCTGGGATCATAAAAAAATTTTAAATTTTACCATAGTCTGCAAAATCTCGTTGTCGTCGGAGGAGTGCTGGAGTCGGAGAAGATGAGGTCGCCGCCGGTGATCTATAAAATAAGTCTCGTCCAAAGCCTGGGGTGATAGCTCCGGCAAGATCCTCCGACGATCCAGTCAGTTCTTTCGGCCAACAGAATGGAGTGCTTAATCAAGAAAGTTGCAGAGTTTCAGAAAGAAGAAGAGTCTTGGGGAAAACGTATTTGGAGGATCCCTTTTATAGCCCGAAGCCTGTAACAAATTGATAGTAACCTCCGCAACCGCTTGGTAGTGGGCTATTCGGAGCCACGTGAAGTTTGTTACGAAGAGTGGTGTCCGTTGTCGTGACGTGCTGGTCTGTTGGAGATCTAACAACTGGAGTTCGAATGAGGTAGTTACAGACGACGAAGGGCTCTTGGATGTCGTTGTTTCGGAGGAGTTCGGAGGCTCTCAAGATTGACCGTACGTTGGCTTTTCTTCGCCATGTTGAAGGTATACGTCGTGGTCCTTTCAGACGGCTAGAAGGAATTCGGCCGGAAGATAAGTCTGGCAAGGGTTCGACTGGCGAAGAGGTTTGGAAGATGTCCAACCGAAAGAAATCCGGCTGTGAGGGATCTGCTTGAGCTGAGTATTGATTGATGGCTGCAATAAACAAGCGCGGTTGAAACACTGGCGTTTCTGCTGTTCCTTTAAGGTTCGGCCATTCCCAGGATTGCTCATCGGTGAATAACGATAAAGTCCTGAATTTCGTCTCGGGGCAGTTCGGAAGAAGTTCGGCTGCTGGAGAAGTTCTGCTGAAGAAGGAATTCAAGGAGAGTTCGACTAAGATTCTGCCTAAAAGAGGAATCCAAGAAAGTTCTTCCGAGTGGGCCCACATAGATTACCGGAAGAAGATCGACCGAACGAGATGCGCAGGAGCCAGGGACTTAGCCGGTTCTCTGGGACAGAAGCATTAATTGTTCAAGTTCATCTGGAGAAGGAATCCGCAATGCCCCGTTGAATCCGAAATCGATATTTCCAGCCAATCGGATTATCTGACTGCAGTATTGAGGGTCGACCATCTCAGTTCGAATACTCTTGCGGGTTGAGGTTCAATTGTTACAGTCGCAACCGAAGGAAATTGATCAAGAGTCGGAGTCTTAATCGAACTTCGACAGACGTGGATTTATCCCCAACACCAGTCCTCCTGCTCTCGAGTTCGAAGTATGTGGGCATTCTGAAACAAAGATTTATGACCAATAAAAGGAACCGACCTTATTATTCATATCTTTTTAACACTCCAAAACTTTTGCCCATTGAGGGGAACCTGCCATCCATTCACGTGGCCCTTTACCTCAAGATGTAGTTAAGTAGGTACCGAGCTTGATTTTCGATCCAATGTCGTAAATAAATCTAACAACGATCAAATTTCTTGCCCATCTTCACAGATATCCTCTATTTCACATGGCATATCACGATAACCTACGATTGCATTGAATAATATATGCGGTTCCTGGTTGTCTGCTTGACATCTTTTGTACGTGTTTGAAAGTGCGACACATATGCCTTAATCTCTGGAAAGCTAAACTTCCACCGACTAATAAATAAAATTGGGACGACCCATGACAATGATCTCTCATCGGCCAACCAACATCATCATCATGTGCGTCAATAAGACGATAAAGTTGATGATTCAACAAAAAGGTTGACCATAAAACATAGAAGAGTAGCTAGCTGTTCCATCCCTCATCCACCTATCACAAGATAAACAGGATCAAGAAAACAACCAAGAACGCAAAGCTGAGCTCAGAATTCATCGGAGAAGGGAGCTTGATCATGGCACATGAACACATACGTATAGACCAGGCCAGCCAGCCCACCACCAATAAGTGGGCAGTCACTCCTGCTGCTAGGCCGTGTGCTGGAGTTGTCCAGCAGAAGAGCTTGTCCATACTGACTGGTCGATGGTATTTTGAAATGTACCGGTTAACACTAGTAACAGCTAATAACCTTGATATACGTGTTTTTAATTAGAAAAACACCCAATTTATGAATCGTGTCCACGCTGTGACCGCATCTACTAGCTAGTCACAGGTTCAGTTGGTTCTCATCATGATTCTTTTGGATGTTCCCCAATAACATATATCCCTAAAGCTCGGGCAAATATATCCGTCGTAACATTTCAATGCTGCAGTTTAGGGATGGCAACATTAGTTGAGGTGGTTTTAGATCCTCATCCTTTTTGATTTGCCAACTTGTATATACAATAAATACCCGTACTAATAAATAAACATATGTGGTTGTTTTCTCTCATCATCGGTGTCCATATTTCCTCTATATGGTATCCTTTAATACACTCTTCCACTTCTCTGTTGCCTATTTTGGTGGCCACTTCTCTTACTTCATCATCAAACCCGACCCAGTCTTCCTCTCCTTCACATTGTGCCCACCTTATGGTCACCCATTCTTAGAACAGCATCTACAAGCTCGAGAAAATTTTTACTGCCACCACCCACCCTCTCCCATTCTCAATGTGATCTTAATTGATTGATGGGCAATTATGTCGGAGGAATTTAATGCACTAGCCTGTAATGGTGCTGGGGAGCTTGTGCTACCTAATCCCACTAGAATAATAATTGGCTGCAAGTGGATATTCCACATGTAACCTACGTGGGAGCATTATTCACCGCAAAGCTCGTCTTGTAGGCAAAAACTTTCGCTAAAGATCAGGTCTAGACTATAGTGACATATTTGGTCCCATAATCAAGCCCATAACCATTCTCAATGTTTTCAGTATTGCTTTCTCTCTCAGAGCTGGCCATTACATCAGCATGATATCAACATGCAGTCCTACATGTCACACTCCATGGGAAAGTTCCTATGCTCCCACCTCTGGAATTTATTGAGTACGTCACGCCAACCCCACCAAGCTGCCAGCGGACCATATATCATTTCCAACCCTCGTGCCCAGATGGCTAAACCAGATCATCGTAGATCATTTCTTTTCGATATTTAATCAGAGAGGGCCATCCAGCCGGCTTGAATTTAGGTCGCTTAGGTGGAAATCAAAGACCGTTCCAACTGAACTATCATCTTGATGGTACATAGGTTTGTTGCTTTAAGAAGGCCATTTATGAATGCTTAAAAGCAGGCTCCTATGCCCTAGTACAAGGACTCAAGAAGCATAGTAATTTCTTAATCGGCCATGGTTTTTGCAACTCTAAGGCAAACATATTTCTCTTTATTTACTTAAGAAAGGCCTCATGCTTATTATTTTACGGATGACTTAATCATCATCAATAATAACTTTAATTTTATTTTCTAGTTTATTGACACCTTGTCTCGTCGATTTTCAATTAAAGATCTCGACTCTTTATATTATTTTAAAATACTATTCCTACATCGACATGCCTTCTCTTATCCTAATAAAAATATATCTGAGATCTCCTCGAGCATTTTTATATGGCTAGTGCAAAGGCTATCGCTATTCTCATCTCTATCATTAGTAGACACACTGAAAAGCTGAAAAACATGTCCTTTGATATCTCGAGGCCAAGATCAATTATGGCCTCTCCCTCTCAAGCATCATCCTCTAATTGCTCGTTATGCCTATGCATGGGGATGCAAATTAGGCTAGCACTAAGGATAATCACACCTCTACATCGGCATATGTTCTTTATCTAGATAGACGGACTAGATGGCCATGAAATGTGTACTTCAATATCTCAAGGCCACAATATATTATAGTCTCTCTCTCAAGTTGCACTCTCCAATCACTCTTTATGCCTATGCAGGCAGATATAGATTAAACTAGCAATAGGATGATCATACATCTACATTAGTATATATTCTTTATCTTAGTTATAATCCAAGTTTATTATAACAACCTAGGATCTTATCCAAAAAAATATAGCCATAATGTATTATTTGAATTTCTTGATCTATATAAATATCCATAATCTCTCGAATGTATAATCGATATAGAACTATAAAAACAAATACCGGTATGGATCCCATGTAATCCTCTTATTTAAACTCTAACTTATTTAAACTCTAACATCCTCATTAAACTAAGAGAGGTTTAAATCCATTCAAATCTAATCATAAAAATCATGATAAACTTATCGTTAACCCAAATAGACTAATGTTATAGCATCTCCTAGTTTATGTAAGTCATAAGCTAATTAAGTTTGCTCCGATATCATTTATAACAAGGATCTCATCCAAAAAAGATAGATGAAAGGTACTATTTAAATTTTTTTAATTATGTATAAGAACCGAAGATCTTTTTTGCAATCCATTGCTTAATCTTCCACTGAGACAAAATACCATGCTATCGCCTCCACTATGGCTGAGATTGCTGGGGAAGTCTCTTCTACATGAATTTCACATCCCACCATCCAAAATATTAGTAATCTTTTATGACAATGTTAAAGCCAATTATCCATACACCATCCCTATTTTTCATTCGTGGATGAAGCATATAGCACCTGATTTTCACCTTGTTCTTGACAAGATTTCTAACGATTTATTTAGGATCTCTCATGTCTCTACCGAATCAAATTGTAGAGGCTTTACAAAACCGTTTGTATGACAGCTCTTCAACTTTTCCTAGTCTAAGATTGATATTTTTAATGGAAACACCATCTTACAAGAGCGTGCTTGGAGTTAGTTGTCACTATGATTCTTTGAAATCTTCCCATAAATAGATAGCACTCAATCCATAACACCCATCCTTAAACCTCGACAACTAACTGGAAAATATTTGTTGTAACGTTTTTGTCCTAGAGTTTAGGAATGACAATATTCATCGAGGTGGTTTCAAATTATTGTCACAGTTCTTATCTTTTTGATTTGGTCAAATTATATATACGATAAATATCCATACTAATGAATGACCATGTAGCTGTTTTCCATCGTTATCCATATTTCCTTTATACTTATAAGGTGGGACAACTTAAAGCCCGTCTCATCCTGCAAGTGGCTTTTGAAAAATATATATATTAGAATTAGAATTCCGGTTTATCAATACACACACGCACGTAAATCTAAAGAATACTTTTAATGGTAACACTGGTACCCCAACTCAAGTTTGCTAATTCATTTCAATATCTGGAATAAAAATTCTGGAGGATGGATGATACGAGGAACTCTTCATAACACGCCACATCGGCATGTTTGGCGAAGGAGGAGGTTGATGGAGCTGATGGAGCCGGGTTCGGCACCTCGGGGTGTATCTTTCGCGCGAAAGCATGGTTAATCTTCTTTTCTACGTCGACTGCTGGACCGTACAGATCTCAAAGCAATTTGAACTTTTCATTGATATGCACAGGTCACTTGGACCAGGTCCAAATGGACCAAGCCAAGTCCCTCGGTTGATAACACGCCACATTGCCCCTCGTGTGTCACCAATTCCCGATTGCGTGTTATCCACCGTCCATGTGCTCCCAGATTTGCCGTGGTCCATGCAAGAATTTCTCGTCCAGCGGAGCCCCCACCCCCTTCTGCTCGTTCGACAAGATCCAGCGCCACCTCCTTGGTCTCCTCCTTTGTCCCTCCCTCCGCCCACTTCCTTCAGCTAATCCAATCACCGACACCGCCATTCCTACCCCCTCCTTTCCTTCCTCGTTTCTCTTCCAAGCTCTAGGTGGCTCGGCTTATGACGCCCCACCATCTCTTGCTGTCGGAGAGGCAAAAGGCTATAAGGGCCCAAAAGAAAGAAAGGAGAAGGGAAGGTGCGGCGTGGAGGGGCGCATCCAAGTTGAAGTGCCGTGGAGGCAATTATTTTATTACTCCTCCGCCCAACATGGTATGGTCCATCCTGTCGTCCAGGCCGAGAATATTCAGACCTCCAACCTGAACCTTTCCGACGAGTTCTTCGACGGCGTCGGCGAGACCTGCGGCCCCACCATCAATTCGAAGCCGCTCCTACCGCGTGCTTGTCGCCCGGCTCTTCTTGTCGAGCGAGAAAAGCGGATGGAACTGAGGAACCAACGGAGGCTCCATCAGCTCCGACCACCTCCTTGGCCGTGCTTTAAGTTTGCAAATTTGCCGACGTGGCAGGGCCTTCTGTAGGAGAAATTCTTGAGAAAGTTTTCATGATAAATTTTCTGTTTTACCCCTGCCACATGCGTGCCACATGATCCGACGAGGACGAGCAATTGAGTGGACTCATGGGTGTGGTTCAATGAAGCCATGAGGATCGATAGGGTAAACAGGTTCGGGTTGTTTCTTCTGCACCGAAGTAATTATGTGAGGATTGATGGTGCTCCCAAACCTTAGAAGGCCATGAGAGCAACTAGAATATTGGCTTCAGAGAAGATTAGGATAGGTATGACTCTAGGACTAGGACAGGAGTTGTCCTAAGATGAAAGAGTATTTAAACTTCCACGAGCTTAAGATCCAGATGTTAATGGCTTTAAGGGATTTAGTTGATTTTTTAAAGACCTAGGACACAAAGTGGAGTAAGAAACTAAAGTCAGAGAATGAAGACCGTAGAAAATGATTTTTCTACGGGCTAATCAGCTCAGTTTTAAACTGGATCGACTAAATCTCAGAGAACAGGACAAACATAAAAGAGACGTTTCAAGACTACAGGCATAGCATGTAACTGGGTCGGCTTAATCTGAAACTGATCTGACCCAGTCTCAGGTTAGCCCGCTCAGTGTTGAGATTGAGCCGGCTCAGTGTACGGGCAGAGCTACGCGAGGGTCTGTTTGGGGTTAAGATAGGAACTTATCCTAAGGATCATAAGACATAATTTGAGAGGTCGGGCTAACTCATGTATGGATCAGGTTTAGATCCAAGAGATAAGAGCATGGGAGACATGAATGTACATAGACTCGGTGAGTACTTTCATATATTGGATTAGTCAGGAAAGTTTTTGGTCGAGCCTAATGACTATGTATAAATACATAGATTGTATTAGAATTTTTATTTTGCTGCAGTGAATATAGATTTTTTTTTCTTAATCTCTCTTCTCTTTTCTTTTTAGTATTGTTGTCCTAGATTCTCGAAGAAACTCTAAAGAGAGGGGGCACCTCCCTCAAGCCCAAGAAGGTATCCCAGCATAAATCTAGGTGATGATTTATGTATGTTGCCTTAGAGAATATCAAAGATCTCTCCATATTCGTGCTAAAGATCAGAAATTTCTATAACATGGTATTAGAGCTTAGTGATGTCAAACCAATAATTAGTATCAGAGTTAGATGATGCCATGATAAATGCGCCAACAGATTGATCTTCTTTCACAGTATGAATCATTGGGCAGCATTTTGTGCGGCTTTCAGAGCACAAGATCTATTTCATGATCTGTGCTGATGATAAGAGGAAGATGTTTGAGTGCTTTGAAGTTTGTGCAAAGCATGATTCGTACGGTGAAAGATACAACCCGCACCCATAGTGAACAACCTATAATAGAAAACGTAAATCATGTGATCCCAAAAGTAGTGCAAAACCTTACCTGCCCCGTGACAACCTTAAGAAAAAATGAAGCAGTGATGGCCTGAGAGTGAGAAGTTGCACAATCCAGTAGAAGATCCCCGTCAGGATTGTTATCTGCCCTCCAAGAGCCAACCCAAAGGTAACTGCAGGGTTGACATGCCCTCCCAAATATGTTAGCTCCCACCGAGAGTGCAACAAATAGCGTAAAGCCATGGCAAATAGCCACTCCGACAAGCCCAACAGGATCAAGAGCCGAGCCCATTGTCACCTTATCTACATTAGTAAACCATGAATAATGTTAAGTTCTGCTGATCACTAGATTGGGTAATGTATGAAGGAGAATGGTACTAACGATAAGCAATGGCCGATCTAACTCAAGCAAACATCGAGTAGAGTTGATATGAACTTAGCATGGTAGGCCTTCAAAGAGTTGACACTGAAAGAGTCATCAAAGCGACCGACGGCTATTTATTCCAGCCATGTATGGTGATTAAGGTAGTGTTTAGATACCCAAATGTTATTCCTAGAATAAAAATATGAATTCTTAAAGAATAGCTATTTCTTCTTGTTATTTCAGATTTTTGTTTGGTTGAAAATTTGAACTTTCCACCTAGAATAAGTAATTAATATAATTTAATTAATGCAGTGTTATTCATGTTCCTAAATCAAAATTCATTAAAGATCTAGAATAAGCTATTCTATGGTCCATAATGAATAACTAAACCAGGATAGATAGGAATAAGAAAGGATTGACTGAAATTGCTAAACCATCCTAGCCCACCACCACTTTTTCATCAGTTTGGGGGAATAAGGTAGAATCAGCCCTAATTCCATCCAGAATTACGTAACCAAACACTATCTAAGAGAACTACTACTTGGAATAAAGGGAGAGCGAGAGATTAGTGATAATTCACTGGCCTCCATCCTGCAAAATATATAGACTATGGGCCTGTTTGGCCAAGCTGTGAAAGTCACTTTATTTTGAAATCATCTTTTTTTTCAAATGAAGTTTCAGAAAAAGTGTTATGAGAGAAAAGCAGTTTATATTTTGCAAAATTATTTGATAAACATTTTTATCAGTATTTGAAAAGTAATTTATGTTTGATAAATCTTTCAAAAAAATACTTTTGACTATCAAATTATGAAAAAAAATATGTATAGATTTACTTTATAATTAATATTATTTAAATAGATAAATAATTTTAAATATTTATTATGATTAATTTTAATTTATTTTTTTTATTTAATTAAAATAAAAATAAAATAATAAAAAATATATTAAAATTTTAATCAATATAAATATAATTGAACCAAAGATAATACATATTGAATATTTTACATTATTTTTATACGATAATATACATGTATCAAAATACATCAAAATACATCATTCACTAAATTATGGGAGGGTTAGGTGTTTATGTATCGAGCATTTATGTATTATTTATACAGTTATTTCTCTTCATTCGCATACTTCATCTATTATCATATTTAATGATTTAAACTTCTCTGAATGGAATGGACAAGTCAATTTTTATTTATGTATTTTGGATCTTGACTTAGCATTATTGAAAAATAAATTCACTGCTCTTACAGATTTCAGTAGTGAGGAAGAAAAGTTACATCATAAATCATGAAAATGTTCTAATGGATTAAGCCTTATGTTTATGCGAATGATCACTGTTGACAACGTTAAGAGCATAATTCTACAAACAGAAAGTGCAAAAGAATATTTGAAGTTAGTAGAACAACATTTTCGTTCTGCAGATAAGTCATTAGTACTCTAATAGTAGAACTCACGACCATGAAGTTTGATGGGTCACGAAGTATGTAAAACCATATTATAGAGATGACTAATATTGCAGCAAGATTAAAGATCTTAGGAATGACTATTGATGACTTCTTCTTATTGCAATTCATTCTGAATTCACTACCTTCTGAGTATGGATCTTTTTACATTAATTATAACACTATCAAGGATAAGTGGGATATCAATGAATTATCCAGTATGCTTATTCAGAAGGAAATAAGATTGAAGAAATAAAGTAGTCATTTCATTAATTTCATGAATCAAGAAGCTAATAAAGGATACAAGAAGAAAGCCAACAAGTTCAAGAAGAAAGAAAATACCTACTAAAGGTCTTCAGGCTAAAAAGAATGAACAAAAGCTGGATAGATATTATTTCTATAAGAAAGTTAGACACTATCAAAACAACTGCTTGAAATGTAAAGCTTGGTTTGGAAAGAAAGATAAACATAATATCTTTATATATTTTGAATCAAATTTAACTGAAGTTTCTAATAATACTTAGTGGCTTGATTCTAGCGCTATCACTAATGTTTTTAATTTAATATAGGATTTCTTTCAATCCAAACCATAAATCCAGCTGAAGATTTTATGTTCATGGAGAATCGTATGAAGGTTTCGATTGAAGGTGTAGGCATTTATCGTTTGATCTTAGATACTGATTATCATTTAACTCTATTACAGACAGCTTATGTACCTTCAATTTTTAAAAACTTAGTTTTTCTTTCAAAACTTGATATTTCTAGGTTTAATTTTAGATTTGGACATAGTTATTTTAGTTTATATAAAAATATTTTTTTTATTAGTTTTGGTGTACTTATTGATGATTTTTTATAAATTGAAACTTGACAATCTTTTTGCTGAATCCCTTCTTACTATGCATCATAATTCTGGAATAAAGCGTAGTTTACTGAATGAAAATTCTGCTTACTTGTGATATAAATATTTGGATCACATATCCAAAGAAAGATTAGAAAGATTAGTAAAGAGTAAAATTCTTTCAAATCTAGTTTTTACTGATCTTGGTGTATGTATAGATTACATCAAGGAAAAGTAAACTAAACATAATAAGAAAGACACCACAAGAAGCAGTTAGTTTCTTGAAATTATACATACTGATATATATGGACCTTTTGATGTTCCATCCTTTAGTGGAGATAAATATTTTATTATCTTTATCGATGATTTTTCATATTATGATTTTATCTATTTTCTTCATGAAAAATCTCAAGCAGTGAACACCCTTGAAGTGTTTGTTAAAGAAGTTGAAAGGCAATTAGATAAAAAGATGAAAATCATAAGACCTGATAGAGATGGCAAATATTATGGAAAATATAATGGAACAAGATAATGTTCGGATCTATTTGCAAAATTTCTCAAAACACATGGTATATGTGCGCAATACACTATGCCAGGTATACCTCAGCAAAATGGTGTGGCTGAAAGACAAAATCGAACATTAATGAATGTGGTTAGAAGTATGATAAGTAATTTCTCATTATCCAAATTATTATAGATATATACTCTTAAAATTGTTGTGTATTTATTAAACAGGATTTCTAGTAAGGCAGTCTCAAAAATTTCTTTTAAACTATGGATTGGAAAGAAATCTAATTTAAGGCACCTTCATGTTTGGGGTTGCGCAGTGGAAGCATAAGTTTATAATCCATATGAAAGAAAATTAGATTTTCGAACGGTTAGTGATTACTTTATTGATTATCCAGAGAAATATAAAGGGTATAAGTTTTATTGTCCAAACTATAGTCCAAAAATTATTGAAACCGATAATGAAAGATTTTTTGAAAATTATGAAGTCAATGGGAGTAATGAACGAAACAGTATGAAAATAAAGAAAATTAGGATAGATATTTTATGATCCATAAGTATTTCTCCATCCACACCTACATAAAATGTTGTGCCTAATAATGAACAACATTTGAATGAAAAATTATTCTATGAAGGAACTGATTCATAAATGTCTGACGTACCTGAACCACAAGGAATATCTTTAAGAAGATCTAAAAGAAAAAAAAGATCAGCTATTCCTGATGATTATGTTATATACTTATAGAAGTCATATTTTGATATTGAAATTAATAAAGATTTGGTTTCATTTTCATAAGCCATAGAAAGTTCTGAGTCCGATAAATGGATTGATGCCATGAAAGATGAGTTAAAATCTATAAAAGATAATAAAGTCTGGGATCTTGTCGAATTGCCAGAAGGTTCTAAATGAGTCAGATGTAAATGGATCTTGAAGACCAAGCATGACTTGAATGGTAATGTCGAACGATATAAAGCCAGACTTGTTGCCAAGGATTATACTCAGAAAGAAGGTATTGATTATAAAAAAATATTTTCATTAGTTTCAAAGAAAAACTCATTAAGAATTATTATAGCATTTATGACTCATTATAATTTAGAGTTACACCAAATGGATGTGAAAATAGTCTTTCTTAATGAAGAATTAGAAGAAAAAATTTATATGAATCAACCTAAAAGTTTCTCGACAAAAGAAAAAGGTCAAATGGCGTGTAAATTAAAAAAAATAATATATGGACTAAAACAAGCTTCTAGACAATGGTACATCAAGTTTAATGATATCATAATATTTTTTGAATTTAAAGAAAATATTATTGATCGGTGTATATACCAAAAGATCAGTGGAAGCAAATTTATATTTTTAATTCTATATGTTGATAACATTTTGCTTGCTGCTAATGATTTAAATATATTACGTGAGACAAAAAATTTTCTCTCAAAGTATTTTAAAATGAAAGATATGGGAGAGGTATCCTATGTTATAGTAATAGAAATATTCTATGATAGATCATAAAATATTCTAGGGTTGTCTTAAAAAAGATATATCGAAAGAATTCTAGAAAGATTTAATATGGACAAATGTTCTGCAGGAATTGTCCTAGTATGGAAAGGGGATAAATTTAGTCTCATGTAATGTCCAAAAAATGATGTAGAACAAAAAAAAATGCAATCAATTTCTTTTGCTTCTATTATGAGTAGTTTAATATATGTGCAAACTTGCACAAGAATGGATTCAGACTTTACTAGATGCACTGACAGCAGAAAATTCACGTATGGTTATCTCTTTATATTTGCTGAAGGAACAATATCGTGAAAAAGTACTAAAGAGTCTGTCATTACTTTATCCACTATTGAAGCTGAATTTATGATATGTTTTAAAGCCAAAATTCAGACATTATGACTACGGGACTTTATTTCAGGACTTGGGATTGTCGACATCATTACCAAGCCGCTGAAAATTTAGTGTGATAATTCTACAGCAATATTCTTCTCCAAAAATGATAAATATTCAAGAGATGCAAATCACATGAAGTTGAAATATTTTGTTGTTAAGGAGAAGGTTCAGAAATAAAGAATGTCAATTGAACATATTAGAACTGATCTCATGATAACAGATCCATTGATAAAAAGCTTGCAACTGAAGACATTTAAAGAACATGTATATAGAATGGATCTTTGTTGTATTAATGAATAATGTATTAATAATATTTTTAACACTTTGAGCTCAATAAAGTATTTCTGATTTACATTAATGAACTTTCTGTTTCTTATGATGGTGTACACATAAATTATATTATGTTTTAATCATAATAGAAAAATCTCTAAGAGATATTATTGTAGACCATAATGAAAAGATATATGCATATATATCTATCTTACAAATCTGGTATGTTAAATTGCAAGTGTTGTGGTATATGAAAGGAAATATGCTAATTAAATAGCATATGACCGTCATAACTTGCATTTAGTAATTTACCATGCTAAGGTAATTATGATGAATATTAAGAAAGAAATTTGTTTCATTATGAATACTTAAGGTTCATGTATAATATTATAATCGGGCCAAGTGGGAGAATGTTAGAAAATGTCCTAATTAAGTGGTCGATTTATCATAGACTCTAGAATTTGAATTCTAATAATGGTCAATGTGAATTCAAATAGAATTTAAATCTAATCCAGTTACTTGATGGGAGTGTCAACAACTGTCTATAAATAGAGGTCGTATTCCTGCCCATGAGAGGGACGTAGACTCCATTATTATTGCTACGCCATAAGAAATGGAAGAAGAGAGAGAAATCGATCTGCAGGTAAAATGATGACTTTTTTTTTTTCTGGATCAAATTCTTTCGCATCAGGTATGAAGATCATGAAATTCTTTTTATAATCCTGGATTTAATTGATGTTCTCGATATAAAGCATGCATCTAGAATATCAAAAATTAAGGTTACAGCTTGGAGTTAGGTTGATAGGGTGCTTAGAGCTTGTCGGGTAGGGAAATCTTATGACGTGGGTTCCTGGAGGGATATTATGGTTGGTTTGTTGACATGGCTCGCAGAGTATATGACATGGCCGGCAAGGAAGGAGGTGGTGAGGATACGAAGGAATCTTCTTTTGGGAAAACTTTGGCTGGGCTTGCAGATGACTGGGGACACGAAGGCTAGGGAAGAATGAGGCATCTCATTGAGGAACGAACAAACTAAATGATAAGCTTACCTAATTACCTATGGTTTCATATATATTAATTGATGCAATCCATAAATGAGGTAGATGATTTTTTTTCTTCTCTCGTGTTGATGTTTGGGCATGCGCGCAAAGGAGGTGAAGGTTGGCTGGATCAAGAATTTTAATTCCATGTCCAATCAAAATTAGAACCATCAGGTGGGTGGAGATTATTTAAGGTCGAATCAAATTCAGATCCAATAGGAAATTAATCAAAATTCAGTCAAATTCAAGTTGGATCGACCCGATCCATGAACGTGGGTGATGTCTTTGGAAAATACTTCCCATACTTGAATAGGTTAAGTTAGGGGTGGGCCGAACGAGGGCGGCAATATAGAGCATAACATGTTAAAGATCAACCATATTGAATCATGGAAGTTGAACCATGGGGGAGTATATATGTACCGTAAAGTTTCTCCCATGTCATGGACTAATTTCCTACTGTTAGGATTCTAGAAGATTTGCACTCATTCCATTTAGAAAAATAATGCAAATAAAATATCCATAAATATAATGACAGACATACATGGGACATTCATTTCACAAAGTGCAAATGCGAATGCACGAGTCGAAATCATGTAAGCTAATCTAGCATGTTTCACACACTGCACAAAACATAGATGATGATGCAATTAAAACATGCTTAACACCAAGATCCATTTAGTCGAAAGCTAAACAGACCATCAGAAACCATCGTCTCTTGGGAGAGGTTCATGAGTCCTCGTCAAAAAGAGATGCTCATAGATGAACCCGGCAAGGGGACCCCCGATTAGTGGCCCAACCCAATAGACCCAGTGGTCGGTCCAATCCCAGCTGGCCAGCGCAGGCCCAAAGGACCTAGCTGGGTTCATGGAGGCACCCGAGAAAGGCCCACCAGCTAAGATGTTAGCCCCAACTACAAGCCCAACAAGAAGAGGACCCAGGCCTGCAATAATACCCTTCCTAGGGTCCACAATGGTGGCATAGACGGAGAAGAGCAAGGAGAAGGTGAGGACCATCTCCATAATGACACCTTGGACGGCGCCCATGCCAGCAGCAAGAGCATGAATTGGAGTATCCTGTCAAAGATGTAAAATTTTAATTTCTCAGGTTAGATATGTAAGCTAGCTGAAAAGAGTTATGACTAAAGAATAACACATCCATACAGCACTTTATCATACAGGCTCTCGTTTGTGTTAAAACCTTTCCCCTTTAAATAAGACGAGTAAAAGATAATTTTATAATCTTGTCTGAAGTGCTCGTTCAAATAGCCTGGTGCAAATGTACACGAGAATACCGATGTCTCATGTATATACATGTATGGACTTTCTATCGGCTAATTTAACATATATATATATATATATATATATATATATATATATATATATATATATATATATATATATATATGTACTAGGACTGACTAGAGCCGTAAATTAATAAATCAAGCTATTAGTTAACAAGTCGAGCTTCTTTGATGACAAGATGGTCTTCTAGATAAGGCGATTAGCCATGCTCAAACATCACTTCATGGTCATCTCGCAAATGATCTACTATGGTCCAATAGCTAAAAGCCCAGCCAGGCTTGAATGATTGTTGTCTAGTCAAGCTTGAGTAGCAGTTACATACGTTGAGAGCTAACTTGTTTGCAGCCCTAGGCTTACCTAAATAAATCTTACTTGAGCTAGTCCAAGCTCAGCACAACAAACTTTGATCTGAATGAAGGCTGGGTATTTGGGCCAAGTGCAGCTCACACCGAGCTGGTATCAGGCAAAAAGTTCGCCATATCCACGGCCGGAAGGAAGTCCAGCCAAAGGGTGCAGGCTAAATAACTTTACCAATTCAATCACTTGATATCCTTAATTAAGATAAAGAGGGTATTGAGTCTATTAAACGAGCCTACTTGGAGCTGAGTGCACGTATGGGGTTGTATCTTTCTCCAAAAGAAAGATTAATCTTCCTTTCGCACGAATCCACCACTGGACTCCATCTGCTCATGGCGACCATTGATGAAGAAGGTAAATCCTTCTTTCGCCCGAAAGATACAACCCCGACTCGTTTAACTTGGGGGATAAATATTACGTTTGGAGAATGAGGACATAGATCTCCAGGAATAGAGGTAGGAGGGAAACTCTTGAACTCACCATTCCCCCGGTAAGGTACTTGAGGAGGAGGCAAGCCAGCGAAGAACCCAGCAACTGAGCGATGATGTAAAGGATGGACCGGAAGAGGGTGATGTGGCCGCCGACGGCGAGTCCCAGCGTCACCGCTGGGTTAAGGTGACCGCCGGAGATGTGGAACCCCGCCGATATCATGACCGCCACCACCAGCCCGTGCGCCACCGCCACCGCCGTCAAACCCATTATCGTGTCCGTCCCTCCCGCCATCTTCCCTGCAACATCCACCACCACCTCAAAACCACGTAATCACCAATCGATCGAGATATACAAATCGGAACTACTGACTTCACAGCGTACATATTATATACCTGCGGTCATGGCGGCGCCAACACCAACGAAGACGAAGAGGAAGGTGAGGACGATCTCTGCGAGGACGGCTTGGATGCAGTCCGGCTCGGCGGCCTCCTGCCTGCTTCCCAGCGCGATCTTCGCCATCATTTTGCTCGGCGATGAATGGTTTTTCTCGTCCGACGAGGAGGAGAAATTATTGCATGCACCAGGTGCGAGTGAACCAGGGCCGATGGGCCGTTGGGAAGCGGAGATCGTACCGCCCGTGCTTACATAGACGGAGCCAGGAGGCTGCGGGGGGCGGGCTTCATTTCATCAACTCGTGCCGTGGTTGGTTCCGCCCCACCTCAGGAGATACCGCGAGGGTGTCGGGCATGGTACCGTCGCAAGAAAAAAGGATTCACCTTCCTTCGCGCGAATCCACCGTTGGATCGTCCACTGGTCGCTATGATGGCTGTGCAATCCGGAATAGACCCATTCCGGAGCGCTTTCAGATATGTTCAGTGGATGATCAAACGGTGCTCTCGTGCGAAGGAAGGTTAATCGTTCTTCCGCGCTAAAGATACAAACCCGATCAGCCCCAAGATGCGTGATTGGTAGGTCGTATTTACTTAAATGCCCCGGGTGGTGATCGTAAAGGGGGCGAGAACTGGATCAGATTAGATATCAAGTTGCATCCGTCGAGCATGTCCGGAGATCCAATCAGCCGTCTGATTGGCTTCACAATAGATGCAGGCCGCCGTGTAAATAGGAATAGCTCATCTCCATGGGAATAAATCCTGTAGCCAAAACTTGCGTGCATGTTTTGAAAAAGAATGTGCATTAATCCAGGAAATGACGGTGGACGTGGCCTCGCGTTAATCCATGGGATGGGCATTAGTTGATGATGAAATTTTTTTCTTACAAAAATAAATATATTTTTTTTTAAAAAAAAAGGAAAATTGATAAAGAAGTTAAAGAGCTGGCAGAATCGTATTTTTGCAAGCAAATCACACTAAAATTTCTGATAATAAGGTCTGGTGTATATTCCATGCATATGCTATCTCAACAGGAATCGTCCAAAATACACCATGCAAGGGACCATATTTGAATAGCAATAATTTTATATGTGCTATTTAAATTTTAAAATCATTTGTCCCGGTTCTTTAGTAGCTGATGTCTCGCTCTTGATTGATAAGATCATGTTTTTCCCACATTTACGCACACTGCATGTGTAATATAAGAACTAGTTTCAATAAGAACTCTATGGGCTCATCATTTCGTTCACCTCCTAGTCTACGTACAAAAACAGGAGTGGATGGGTGTAATCTTCGAGCACTAATGCAAATCATGAGGGTGTAATTGAATCATCGTCATATCCCACATTAAATTCCATGTTAGCATGTAGAGCTAATGGGGTGACTAAGCAAAGCGCAAAGAATATTTCTTGTTTTAATGGGTGTCTAGGTTGGTCAAACTCGCCTCATTAGAACAATTTTGAAAAGCAATTCAGTAGACTTTACAAAATTTAACTTGATGGAAGATGATTCAAATAACATCCTTTTCTATACTATGTAGACCGCTGCTTTGCTTTAAACTAAAACAATTAAAATTTGATTTTTATCTAATAATTTTGAATATTCGCATATGGTAAAAAGAAAATAATAATAAGAATGTTGTTATTAGCATTGGTTGGATATCTTGCACCAATTCGCAACAAATCTTAATTATTTGAACAGTGATGTCCAAAAACAAGAAGCAACTTTATGTATAAGGAAAGCATTTTAGATCAAAAATTATTAAGATTGCAATAAAAAGTGGCAACAAATGGGGGGTAGACGGTGATATCTAACACCCCTCGTATGCTAGACTTTTTTTTTGTTTTTGCTGTTGTAACGAAGGTTTTAAAAACATGTTTTTCGTCCATGAATTGTTCTTTATTCTTTTCCAAATATATATTTCTGAACAACCAAGCAGATACCCATATAGTTTTTCTATTGATTATTTAACTCCCGTTTCAGCAACCAAACATTTATATTGGGTTCAAAATTTATTAAAGAGAGCAAGCAGATCATCCTAGTGAAATTCCTATAAAGTAAACCATCGTTGCCCAAATTAAAAATAGCCCTACCTTCCCCAACTTGGCAGCATCGATGATACGAATTACTCATTGCATTTGGGGTTGGTACAAGGATGGTCGGGGTAAAAATTGAAATGGTCACACCCACATGTACAGGACCGAGCACAGACGAGTTAAAGCTACTTTAATTATTGGCCGATATCTACCTACTTTAGCGTTCGGGTGGACTTCGCTTTCCATGCTTTCCCTTCGATCGTTCCTTGCGGCATTATATACGATAGCTGGTTCTAGTGCCATAGTGGAACTTTGACATTGAAATGGTAGTTTAAGAAAGCAAAAGAAAAGAATTTGTATCGCAGTACTTTCACAAAACTCACTCACGGATGCATGTCGTAAACAATTCGCATGATGACAGCCAAGCCATATGCAGGAGAAAAACTTTTCCTTTTCCTTCATGAGGAGGGTATGGAAATAATTGGGCACGTCCGGTGGTTGCACGGCATAGCTTGAAACCCGGAGAGAGGACTGGGGGAGGTGTTTCCTGGCTGGAAAAGTGTCCCTACGTTTATATGGGCCCTTGAGGCAATTGATGGACGGGGAGATATGTGTGAAACCTTGATGAGAAATAGTCGTACACTATTGGCAGGTTAGATGATATTAATTGGTGGTGAATGGTGACCCGGACCACCTAGATGAACTAATTTGCCTGTAGTAATTATTCTCGCTTGGTTGGAAATAACTTGATGAAAAAAAAGCCAACAACCCCAGGGTGGAGGAGATGCGACCTAGGTAGTTGTTTCCATGGATGACTCTTGGTTGAGTGGTGGTTGCCCTTGCGAAGCCTTTCACGGTCGTCGCATGCTTCCATCATAACCAAAAGTTGTAAAGACGGAGTTTATTTATTATTATTTAATTAAATTATTAGCTATCATGTCCTCCCTTCTTAGCTGTTCTCTTGTTTTATTTATTTATTTTTGGATGGGCTGGTGGCTTATTTCGGAGAATGGAGAGGTGTTGCATGTATCCTGTTTTGCTAAGAGAGGGTGTCTGATCCCGGCTCAATATATGATCTGCGTTCTTGCTGACTTTGGGACGGAGGGTCTTCCCGGACTCATTTTATTTCATTTGTCCATGTAACGTAAGGCAGCGATACTACCGTTCTGTATGATATTGGAGAATAACAGCACCGTCACTGTTTAACGCGTAGAAAATCTTTTAACTAAATTAAATAATTAAATAAAATGCTATTTTATTAAGATCAGTTGAAAAATTCAACATGAGCATAGATATTGCTACATAACAGCTTATACGTATATACATATGGTATATTATTCAAATTCAATTTTCTTAAAGGGGGGTGCTTGGTTCACGTTTGAAATCGAAATCGGAATGAAAATCGAAATGAATTGAAATCAAAATTTTAATAGTATAATCATGAATCAAAATCGAAACCGAAATCATAATGAAAATTTGAATCTATAAAAAAGAGTTGGGATTGAGTTTTAGATAGATCAGATCATTTTTATTTTACTCTAGAATCGAAATCGAAATAGACTCTATCCAACTAAGTGATTGGAATGAAAGTCATTCATTCTTATTTCGATTCTGGATCCCTACTCTCTCCAACCAAGCATCTTCTTATTATTTGTATCATTGTACCATAATCCTTTAATATAGTCCTAGTCATGGAGAAATTGTTGCATGCATCGGAAGAAAGTAAATCAGAGCATATGCACGGTAGATAGCGGGCAATCGAGAATCAGTGAAATACAAGGAATAGCATGGTATGTTATCAACCATAGATTTTACGTGATCCAAGTGCATTTGGTGCATGCAATATGAAGGCTTAATTATGGTTGAGTAAATAATCGAAATCTGAAGAAATCCATCCAATCCGATCTGGTAAATATTATTTTGATCAATTAAAAGATTTAATTAAATTAAGATTCATAAAAAATTTAGTTAATTATGATCATATTTTATTTTTATATTTTTAATAAATAATTCATTCGAATCCGATATAATCAAATCAAATTTCATACGATCTATCTGAATATGTTAAAAAATTTAAATAAATTAATATTAAACTTAAAATCAAAATCGGAACAATGCTGAAGCTCAAACCAATATAGTTATTCGAATCTATCATAAATTACTTATTTTGATTTTAAAAAATTTATACATGATGAATGATCGATAATAAATTATTATTATTATTTAATTTAATTAAATTTAATAAAATAATAAATTTTTTTTTTTTTTTTTTGTAATTCGATCGAATTCGATCTGCGCTGTTATCACGAGGGATGGCACCATTGCAAGGTTATGCAATCGCAAGGAACCTGGTCAAATAAATCTCAATGCGCATACGGCGGGTCTTGTCTCCTTTCGCGCAGTGGCCGTGGGTCCGATAATCTGGGTACGGAATAAATTATCGCACCCAGGGCAGGCATGCAATTTTACAATGGCCTGGCGTGGCAGTGGCCATTATTTCTCGTGACGCTACGTTTGATGGAGGTGGTGCCAAAGTTATCTGTGAGGTTGGGAACATAACTTTCGGTGGCTCGGAGTAGGAATCTCGGCGGTCGGTAACCGGTGGGGGCATCTGAGATGATTAGAGATCGACCATCCCAAAGCACAATTGAATCGAATGCGATGTCGAGAATAAAAGTATACCCGGGTCCCTCGAATAACAAGTTTTCATCATTATTGTACTGCCATCGTGCTGTCTTACTTTACTTTGTCGTGAATTATTCCCCAAGACATCAAAGATTCTTGAATTCTCCAATTGTATAGCTTCATTCGTTTGTGCTGGAGGATTAAAATGGCGATCCAAGTGAAAAATACGATGAACCCATGACTTCATATAATTTAATTTATTATTATTATTATTATTATTATTTATATAAACAATCCAGAAGCATTTAGACCTGAAATATTCATAGTGGAGAAGAGGTTCCACCTCATCTCACCTTTTTATGAAGTCTTCCTCCCTCCCGCACACGCATTATCATATCAATTATAATAATGTAAACATCATAAAACATCACGGACAGCATATGATGAATGCATCGAGATTAATTAAACACTGTTCATATCCGATGAAGTGGTCGATCCAAATTATGGGTTACAAGCAACGAATCTCAATAAGCAGCGATGGATGGATAAATTTTATAATACTTATACATATAATATTTTTTTAATATTTTAATCATACATATATTATAATTTTATTAATTTTAAAAAATTATATAATTAATTAATTTATTATTTTTTTAAAAAATAATTATTTATTTATTTTTAAATTTTTTATTTATTCTTCAATCCTTAATGTGAAAGAAATTATTAAAATTTTTATACAATCAAAATTATTTTATAGATAATATAAAATAATATTTATTATTTATTTTTATTTATATATAAAATTAAATATTTATTAATATTTTTTTAAATATTTTAATTAAATATATTTATTTTATTATTTATTATAAAATATTTTATTAAAAATTATTATTTTATTTTTCCAACATTTGATGCCAGGCTCCGCTGTCGTACGTGTTTGATAAAGCGCATGCAGCAGCACCGAACGGCTGCAGCTTTCGATAATGCTGTTGTTTAAATAAAAAGAAAAAAGAAACGAAAAAAATCAAATCGATATAGATTACAGGATACATAAAATAAACAATAGTTATGATTTATTTATTTATTTATTTTATGATAAATTAATGGACCAGCAAAAAAAAATATGAGTGCCCTGAAAACACTGGTTAAAAAGTATTTAATATTTCTTAAAAATAATAAAATACTTAGATCAAGATAATATTATAGACAAAAATTATTATAATAAATATAATTATTTTTATAAAAATAAAAATTTTATTTTTAATATTATTATTTTTTATTATTTTTAAGAGATATTGAATACTTCTTAATCAGTGCCCTCGGGGCACTAGTTAGCAAAATTTTGGGTGTGCAACCGGCTACGATCCATACCTCTATTTTGTCGCCAACCGCCATGCGCCTTTTATTTTTTTTTAATTACTTATAATAACATTTTATAGTGAGCTAGGTTTGTCCCGATGGAGAGTCGCTCCAAACCGCAAAAGTCAAATCATAGGTTCGGAAGTGGCTTTTTTTTAATATTTTTTCTTTTCTTTCTTTTAGATCCGTTCTTGGGTTGGTAAATTTTATAAAATAATTGGCCAACCCACCCATGTTCTAACATTTCAATATATTTGCAGACTAAAAAAATACATAAAATTTTGCAGTGCTTTCTTCGTCATCGGCCATGTGGGAGTCATATAATACTTCATTCTTTGAAGTATTTAAAAAATAATATATATTAATTATCAACATTATTTTAGATGATCAAATAATTTAAAAAATATATATAATTTTTAAAATTATATAATTTTAAAAATCATATGATAATTCATGCCATTGCATAATATTTTTTTTTATTAACATGATTACGTACCAATCTCTATTATTTTTTTAGTATAAAATTTATATACTAATATATATAATCTCTAAAATATATTAGATATAATAATATAAATATATAATTTTTTTTTTTTTTTCTTTCTTCCGACAAAGTATTAAAACCATCTCCTTCCCAAAAGGCTTGTCATCTTTTTTTTTTTTTTTTTTTTAAGCTTCGTTGGATTTCTCTCAAGCCAGCAACTCCAACACGCGACATCTCCGATAATCAATATTTCTAAAATCAATCTTTCTCAAAATACTTCTCTAGCCTATAAAGGGGCCTCATTTAGATCAATCTTTTTTATCGCCACGTCGTCTCCAACTATAAAGACTTCCGCTATTTTTCTATCTTCGCCTGCAAGATACTTCTTCAGCATGTAAGAAATCCTCTCTTAGATCAATCTCCTTTACTTTCTCTAGTGTAGAGACTTTTGCTAGTTTTCCATCTGCACCCATTTACTCCACCAACAAGAACCACCATGTCATCTCACCACAATCAACTTTCCAATTTAGATGTTGCATTGGCAATTCTTATTGATAAATTTGATATTTCTCAATCTAAAATCAAATGATTCCTAAAATTATGTAGTCACGCTATAATTACCTAAAGTCATGCTAACATAAGCCATAGTTGAATCTTGCTATAACTATATGATCCGTTATAAAAGTTATATCAGTCCCCTACATTCTATTATAATCTTTATTTTCCAAACCGTTTTCATCAAATAAAAATATTATCTTTTAGGTTGTATGATTTTTAAATAAATATGTATTTTTCAAAAAAAAAACATTGGTAAAGGTTTTGGTGACTGACCCTACCCAAGGAGGGCAGCATGGTTAAAGCTTCCAGCCGGCCATAGACAGTTGCTCTCGACAACCATTAGTTAGAATTGCAACCTCAGGCGTAATCCACAAATAACCACTAAATAATTTAGCATTCATTATATCGAAGTGGGTCAAAATTCACCTAATTTGGCATGCGTTTGCAGCTTGACTCCATGGTAAGGCTCAATTGAGCTCATTTGATCAGCCAAGAGTCATTGAGAGCTAGATGTCCATCATCTTGGTTCGAGTCCACATCTACATATATAAAGCTTGAAGGAATGGAATCAAATGTGATAATCCCACGGATGAAAGAAGTAAATAAAAAACAAACAGGTCCATCTCATACAATTCACACAAAACATGAACTATGAGACAAGATATGGCAGCTAATGCTAAGAATTGTCTCTTTTTTTTTCCACAGAAAAAAAGGGGGAAAAACCGATGCTAAGTGTACCCTGAAAAATATTCTTCATCCGTGTAGAGAGGTTCATGCGTACCTGCCATGAAGAGATGCTCATACACAAATGTGGCTAGGAGACTACCAATCAGTGGCCCAACCCAATAAACCCAGTGGTTAGTCCAATTCTGGCTGGCCAGGGCTGGCCCAAACGACCGAGCTGGGTTCATGGATGCACCTGTGAAGGGCCCACAGGCTAAAATATTGGCCCCCACCACAAGCCCAACAAAAAGGGGACCCAGGCCTGCTACAATGCCCTTCCTGGGGTCCATAATGGTGGCATGTACGGAGAAGAGAAGGGCGAAGGTGAGGACCATCTCCATTATCACGCCTTGGACGGCCACCATACCAGCACCAAGAGAATGGACTGGAGTATCCTGTTACACGTTGTAAAATTTTGGGTTAGAAGTGTAAGATAGACGGAAAAGACTTTGCGAGAAAAGACGCTTATACACCACCTTTCACTTTTATGAATCAGCCTCTCATTTGTGTTGAGACATTTTCCCTTTCAAGCAGGATGATTCGAGTGATTACTGAAACACTAGTTCACATTAGTTCATGGTGCACATCTCTCACTATCATTGCGTCGAACTAAGCCTAGGGACGTGCCAATATTTGTGCAAGAATACATGAACCGTATATAACTCACCGAAGGAAAATTTTACGGTTGTGTGTATGAGGGAGATGGTCCCCTTTTCTTGGACATGTATCTCTTAAAGTTGTGCATAAGTGTACGTATAAAACAATATATCATATTATATAATTATATATCAAGGAAAAAAAGGTAAATAAAAGATGGCCAAAGAAAACTCGTTACGTTTACAGTCAAAACAAGAGTGTAAAAGCAATTTACCCGATCCAAAAATGCACACGTCAAAGCTGATGAGAGACTTTTTAATATATATATATATATATAAAACTTCGTCATCAAGGTTGCCAAAAATTGCTGACTGTTTTCGGTTCTTCTATGTGCAAACTTGATTTGCTACTGTTGCAAGAGGGCCAAGCTATTCATGCATGGTATTGTTTGGTGATGAACTCTTTCTGTTCAAGGTTCGGTGCTGCCATGAATGGACGAAACGATTCATGAAATGCTTAGGTGCGCCTTAATGATAAACTCGATTATTTTTATCTGAATAAGTAGTAGTAAGCTAAATTTGATCTTGTTTTAAAGCTTGTCCCCAAATAAGCTAAGCTCAAGCATATTGTGCTTGCACCAGTGGGCTTGACTTAGCTAATCCATGATGTCTAAATTTTCCTCAAGAAATTGTTGCGTGCAATTAGAGATGGAGTAGAAATTAAGCATGGTCACAAATTTGGCATTGTGAACCACCTTGATGGAGAGATTGTTTTGAGATTCAGATAAAACTTCCATGAATTTGTTAGAAGCTATCAAAAAGTTTGAAAATAAAAATAAATCATGGATTAAGAAAATGAGAAGTCTCTCTGATTCAACCTGCAATTTTTGTACCAAAAATAGTCTTACACTTTTTAATTTATTCTGCCTCCTAAGAAAGAAGAAAAGATGAAAATATCTTTTTCTTCATTTCAAATCATATTTGTAAGACTAAACTTTATGGACTGCTTTTGGAAACCATAAAAATATGAAATATTTCTTCCAAATAAAATCCTATTAGTAAAAAATTCCTCTAAATATAAACTTATATTTCTTTGAATGGTTTTATAGTTTGTACATAAGGAATTAAATTTTATTTTTTCTCAAAAGTCCAGTGAACACATCCACTAAATAGAAGGGAGGCAAGAATCAGAAATAATAACAGAAAACACCATTATAGCTGCAATACATGGTATCATTAACTTGTAACTCACAAGAATTTTCAAGTTACATCGTAAAAAAATTTGGGTACAATTCAAGAATAACAGAATAGTTCTAGATCAATTTTTATGAAGAATAATACAGAGAATCACTTGATCAAAAAAGAAATGGGAAATAATTCAAAGAATATTGTGACCATGCTAGCTAGCAATATTGGACGTAGCGTGGATGAAGCTTAGCTTGGACCGAGACTTAAAATAATTAACCCGTCGCCTCTATCTTTTGATGGTTCGTACCCATGGCATCCATCGGTGGTTGACAATGGTCTAAATCTACAGCTAATTGATAACTGTGGCACAGCCTAGTTATCATTAATTCTACAGCAAAGGAGAATATCATAGGAAAAATTAAAGATTTGGTTCACATTTAGTTTATTTCATTCGGAACCCTTGGTTCTTAATTCACCTCACATTTTGTTCTGGTCTATGAGTATTGCATGATGCTAGGACGATCTCTTTACCGTGCGCGTGCGTGAGAGAGAGGTGGCGGGGGCCAAGAGGGAGATCAAGGGGAGATTGGAATCTTGTTAACTCACCATTCCTCCAGCGATGTACTTGAGGAGGAGACAAGCCATGGAGGAGCCCAGCAGCTGAGCGGTGATGTAAAGGATCGACCGGAAGAGGGTGATGCGACCCGCCAAGGCCATCCCCGCCGTCACCGCCGGGTTCAGATGGCCGCCGGAGATGTGGAGCCCCGCCGCTATCATCACCGCCGCCGCCAGCGCATTCGTCACCGCCACCGCCATCAGCCCCATTATCGCGTCCCTCCCTCCCGCCATCTTCTCTGCCGCACCCACCACCGCATGGAAAAACCACAAATTAGCCCGCAACCAATATATATATATATATAACCCATCGATTTCGAATCCATCATACGTACGTGCGTACCTGCAGTCATGGCAGCTCCGACAGCGATAAAGACGAAGAGGAATGTGAGGATGATCTCAGCGACGACGGCGCGGATGCAATCCGGCTCACTGGCCTCCTCCCGGCTTCCCACCGCTATCTTCGCCATTATTTTGCCGATCGGCGCTGGGATTATTGCTGGTGTACGTTTTTGTAGGCGAAGGCAGGGGTGGTTAGCTCCCCCGGACGGTATCCTCCGAAGCCGACGAGGACGTACGGAGGTGTAGCCTGCTTTTTCTTACTTTTTTACCTTCTCTCTTCAGTCAAAATTATTAGTGAAATGCTGGGTGAAGTGAGCATCGTAAAAACCTGTCAGTATGGATCATGGTATATCGAACGAAGTATTATATACGTCGGATGATAAAGATCAACCACGCCAACAAAGAGCCAGTCTTAGCACATATGGATGCCATTACCTACCACGGGAAGATCTGCCGTCGATGATTCTGGCTGGCGTGGCATCGTGTTCTTCTAGAAGAATAGTTAACATCTTTTTAGGTTACCATTGCAAATCATCATCCGTCATCCAGCCAAGTTTGGTGAAGTAGAAGGGTCCTGCTTCATAGCTGATTGCTCCATACTGCATACATGGTGAGCGGTTTAAACTTGAACCTATTCAATTCAACCGAAGCTAAGGAGTATTCTTTTCTTTATTTCCTTTTAAAACCCAGGTTATAGCAGGAAGCAATATGGTTGAAATTGGTGGAAAGAGGTGACTCAAAACGCAGGTACTTAGCTAACTAAATAAACCGGCATCCTCATAACTAAATTCATGTTGATAATTTATTATGATAACAAACGATTTTCTCTGTTTTGAGAGAAAGAAACCATTCTATCCCAAAAAAAAACAAGGGGTCTCCATATATTAATGCAAATGTCATATCCAGAGAGGGATCTTGAAGGTTCATGGAATGCAGTCATATTTCCTCGTTATAAAATATGTATATAGAGATATTTCTGCTATAGTTTTAAATTGATTTATTTAAAGAGTGATACCAATAGGCTAGCTTAATCAAATCACAATCAAGTGGAGCTCTCTATGGATCTCACTTCACCCACATGAAAACTAATGAAATGGGAAAAGATGAAAATACAATGCACGGCCTCCAATTATTTGATACTATATCAATTAATCACCAAATAGAAAACAAGTCATCTTATTAAAGAATAAATTAATAATAAACACGTATTGCAAATCATATAAATTATTTAATGATATTATGTATAATTCTTTTATACATTATTTGTAAATTGATCTTGAAAATAATGGCTCTTTGTTTGCAGCAAAATTCTTGGTAGATTTTTCAAAAAATATTAGTTTGTAAAGTAGAATAATATAAATTTCTTAATAAATATGGGATTTTTTTTTCCTCCTTTAAAATATGAGGTTATTATCAGACGATCAAGTAAAATGGCCACTTGGAGCCACTCGCCGTCAACTTGCACAAAAGGCTATTTTAGTGGCCTAAAATGTGCAAGGATGAATTCATCCTAAATTCACGTTGGGACTTGATCTGTCGAATAACTTCTCAAGGTAGAATTTTATGTGTGGACTTTTTCTTCTCTCTCCGCCATCTGTCCATGAATTATAGAAGTTCTACCAATGTCTTTTAATCTCCTATGACATTTAAATGGTAGCCTGAAAACGTAAGAGATTTTGATAGCGATCCTTCGCAGCTATCAGTCACATGGATCGTAAGCTTAATAGTGATGATGCGGAAGCCATGTGTACGGAAATTAAAAGATGAAGGAAGAGTACAACCATTCATCTTTAAATATTCATGCTCATCATTACATTAGAAGCCTTAGCAGAACGAGTCTTTCTCTCTGGCCAAATAATTCAGATTCGAATCATGATAAATGCTGTGGCTGTGATTAAGTGTCAGAACTTACGTCACCTGCGGCGATTCATTTCCGACGATCTGAACGTCGGCTTTAGAAGAAATATGTAGATCATAGCTATGAGTAAATGCTAGAACTTAGATGATCCATGACTCGTACTTATTGGATTCATCCATATGATGGGAAGGAGGATTCTTCTAATTAAATTTGATCTTCGAATCGAACTTTTTTTAGTAGAATTTGGAGCCTTATGGTTGTGCTCAGAGAGATGGCTACCCCTGGTCGTCCCTTCCAAATTCGTATTTCCTCTGGTTTGGACGTGAAGTTGGAGGATCATTGCCGTTGATATGGCATACAACTTTGTTGATTGGATAGACTCCGTACGACGTCCATGAGACATATTGCTCATGATATCTCCTCACGAGTTATGAGACACATTCAATCAAGTCACGTAACTTAATGATCGAAAAAGTGATCATGTTGGTATTCTACCGGGTACGGCAAATTTTTCCCCATTTACTATTTATGTTGTACGAGATTCAAAATTCAAATTTTGAAGTTAATATCGAACCATATGCTTCTTGTGCGTTGTGGACCCACCAATCCCTTTAATCGAGAGAGATGTGTGGCTCATTGTTTTTTTCGTCATAATAAAAGAATATTTGTATATTATTTATACATCTCAATCAATGGAATGATAACTTTTTATCAAATTAATATAAAAGATCCCCCTTTGTATATTTTGAGATTTTTTAATTACTAAAATATAGACATGATATATCAAATATGGTAATCCTTTGGAGATCAAATTACTCTAAAACATGGATCATAATCTCATTTGGATTCATAACTTCTTTCTTATACGTGCAAATTGGGGTAAACTTTATCTTCCCAAATTTCTATGCATAAAAACTATAAATATAATTAATATCGGTATTTATAACAATCAGTTCTCCTCTTTCGAAATGAATGGTACCCAAATGGTTCTAACCGTAATCCCTTGGTTACAAACGGCCATTATCGCCTCCGGAAAAGGTATGGGTCCCACGACCGCAAACTTGCCCTCCGAAACGCGTCGAACGCGGTGCCCTTCACTCGATAACCGTGGTCCCTAAGGCCAGGATGCGTATGTCGCGCCGAGACGAGCACATGGCGCGCGTGGGTACCGGGTGCACCAGGATTCCTCACGTCACGGCGAACTTTTTCCGATTTCTTCGATGTTTGCAAATGAAATTGGACCAATTTGTCCGTCCGGACCGTCTGAAGAACAGAATTTGGTACCGTCCGGTTAGACAAAACTGTGCTAGCGGGTTGGCATGGTTTCTGTGGCTCGGAGAGGGAATCTTGGCAGTGATCCATCAAATGGGACTGAACGCGGGAGCCGCGACCGTAATCAGAGCTCGTCCCCATCAAATCATGCATCTTTGTAATGGTCGTAGAGTGCAGTTACATTTTATCATAATCGTTAAAAAAATGTTTTAGTGATTTAAGCGATGTGACTCGTAAAATAACTCAGCCGGTGTGCTGGATTTCTCTATTGATATTAGATGAGGTTGTTCTTGATCATTAGGTCAGTTTCCATTTGGGAAGCTATTTGTCTCGTGATACGCTAATGCTACATGCTGCTTCTCATGTGGCATTGTGAATTATAGTTTAATTTTAACTCTTGCCTCGCACTGATTCAAGAAATTAATCTGAACTTATGTCAAGGTGACTTTGATTATTATTGGATTATTGTTCGTGATGTATACCTGATATAATTTAAAAAAACTAATAAAATTTAAAAAAATTAAATATATTAACTTATATAAAATCATTAAATCAAATTTTAAAAAAAATAAAAGTATGCATGTTGCATGTATTTCCATCTTTTATATAGAAAATGTTTGAAAATACCATCTTAAGATGCGACCGATATCCTCCGCCTGCGAGCCTGATCATGATGGAGATTGATGAAAACTCTTTTAACACTCGGGATAAGAAGAAGAAAAATTGAAGGAATAGAAAAAATAATAAAAGGGTTGTTTGAAAAGTTAGAGAGAAGAATAGATTAAGCTATCGGATTGCTTATTGGGTTAGAGACTCAAGAGTCCCTTTTATAGCCATGAAATTCTGAACATTGAGCCAACTTAACATTTAGAAATTAAATAGTCAAGAATAAAAACCCAATGCTCAAGAGATTAAGAGCCCAAATAAAATTCAATATTCAAAAAAATTAAATAAATAAATATTTAAAAATTCAAACATAATATTTAAAAAATTAAAATAGTAATTAAATTTTTAAAATAATAAAAATATAAATAATTAATAAAAATTTAAAAATAAATATATTAAATAATATTTTTGGATTGACAAGATGTTGCATCCACATCTGCACCCACGCTCACATTTCAGTCTAGTTTGATTCGTGCATATATATTAAAAATTTTTCTTTAAATCACTTCAAACACTCCTAAAGGTTTAGTCAAAATTTTTTCTCATGCAAAGAGCTCAAAAAAACTTTTCATTCTTAATATAGGATCTAGATGGTCTTAAAAAAAATTAAAAATAAATTTTTAAAAAAAATCTTTTAAAATTTTTTTTAAATTTTTTATCAATAATTACTGCAGCACACTTAGCAAGCTTTTGAGCTTCAGCTTTGGTAAAACTTGAATTTCAGCTTAATCTTGACTTGGTCAACTTACCAAGTTACTTGAAATTAGGGCCGAGTCATTTAACTCGATCAAGTTTTAGACACCATCCCCATGCCCATTTCGATCATATCTTTTTTCAAATTCACCCCAAACAATTTATTGGAGGGTAAAAATATGATGCTAAAGAATGGATGGTGGCTTTTTATTCCTCTACCACCCCAAAACACCATTCTCAATTTTCTCATCCATTTCCTCAATTCTACTATTTCCAATTCCCAACATGCATTTGAGGTGGTTTTGCTGGTTCCCCTTGCAAGCAATTGACAATAACGTGCAAATAACAGTTGATGGTATATATCTAATAGCTGTTGTTATTTTTTAAATTTTTATTTTAATTATTAAATCAATATATTGATTATATGTCAACAATAAATTATACATTTAGGGCTCTATATATCCATATATATAAAGCCATCTATTTTATGTTGTCAAAAGTCAAATTTCAATGACATGTATTAATTAAATGTATATAGATATGTGCATATGGATGTCTATATGCATGTGTAGCTGGGTACTCGTTCCGAGTCTTTGAATTCACTTAAAAAATCAGCTAAATTTTGAGTTGGAATCGAGATTTTGGATTTTTAACTATGATTCCGACTTCCTATCCGGCAAAACTTTTTTCTTATTGTTTTCATGAAATCCAATCTCGCAACAGTTTCTTCGCCTCGTTGCGACGCTACCCTGTTTTGAAACACACGGTCAGGTTAATCCTTTTAGATATCTGATCCAGGTTTTCAAAAGCTCCCTGATGACATGCTCGTGGCTCAAGCACATAACATATATATATATATATATACAAGGAAAAATAAAGAATCTATACTATAATCTCGTAAAAATAACTCCCCGAGCATCCACTCATGAGAAAAACTATGGTTCCAAATTGCTTCATAATACTTCATGCTCGCATGGTTTACCAAGAAATCAACAACTTAGTTTGTTTCTTATACAATATGGTGATGAAAGATTTTTTATATATAATTTTTTGACAATAAATATCTTAAAAATTTGATAAAAAAAAAATGATGGCAATGAGTCGCATATAAATCGGATCGATTAATATTCATAACCATTGTATAATTAAAAATACCATACTTATATCTATCCAGTACCCATCTCGAGTTAGATTGAATTGAATTGGACCAAGTAGGATCGAATAGATAAAAGAGATAAGATATATATAAATATTATAAAATAATTTTAATTTTTAAAAAAATATATTATTATTTATATCTGACCTAAATTTATTTAAATTATTTTTTAGAATCTATATTCATCCTGAAAAAATTGGATAATATCCATTTCATTCGGATCGGCAAATTGCTACCCCCAAAAAAAAACCCGTCTTACAAACTGTAGGCCCAGTTCTGGCCCATCTTGCTGGTGTGTTGATGGGAAATACTTTCTACACCAATTTCCGTGTCTTGATTTAGTCCGTCCGGGATGCAGGCCACCAAAACGTTCCCTGGAATAATAATTTAGCCCAGATTTTAAGCGGCGGGAGCGGTGGCTGGTGGTCAGGAAGTGAGAAAGCGAGATGGCAAGGTCTATCCCCATCCCCATTACCGCCTCCTCCACTACCACCTCCTCGTCGCTCTCCAGGTTCGCACCCCGCGCTCGATTCCGCCTCTCCTCGAAGCCTTCTCGCCGGCTTGCCCTCCTCCAGCTTGGCAGCGGTGATCTCCCCATCCTCACCACCTATCGTGTCTTACTATTTTTTTTCTTTTAAAACCCTAGCTCATCTGGAATGAACTTCAAACTACTTTTGTAAAGAGTCTTCGAAAAAATAATAGTTTGATTTCACTACTTCCACCTCCAGCACACAATTTTTACAAGATTCTAGTATTCTGCGATAAGAAATGAATTCCGAACATCTATAGCAATTCTTTTATCGAAGTACGGCGGCTTTTGGTCATCATCAGGTACCAGGAGATTGTCATTATTTGCTTGTATCCTTTCAACTGAGAATTTGGTTTGAGGATGAGTCATTGGTTTTGCTTTGAAAATGGATGGTGTTCGCCCGATGAATTTTGCGTGAATTCGATATGAGAGTTTTGAATTTTGGTTTTGCAGGGATTATTTGGAAGAATTGGCATGAGTCAGTAAAAGTAACGAAAATTTTCTAAACTTTTTATATCACCGAAATTCCGAATTGGCATCTCGAATGCTGCAAGGTTCAAAATCTTGGTTTTGACTGGACAGCAATAGTTTCTATCTTTGGATTTTCTCGATTGTTTGGCGGATTCTCCTCCAAATTTTTGCCTGAAAATCATTTAGAGAAGTTGAGGCAATGAAAATTAGGAAAGGAATCAGGAAAGCCAAAAAGCTAAGGAAATGGAGTAGACCTTGTCCTAGAATGTCATAACACACGTATGGGACTGTTGGATGAATAGGTTTTTCCAATTTTGGCCAGCAATATTTCATGAAATAACGACATTAAAAAATCTTATTTAAAATGTAATATATCATTTTACAATTTGATGAAAATCTAACATAAAACATCTACAAACCCAAGATTTGGGGTTTAGATAGCTGAACTTATGCTGAAATATTCACTTACCTCTAAATCTCCTTGCAACCTAAATATCGCAGTGCTTGCAAAGCTTATCAAAACTTGCAAAGTTTTAGTCTAAAAGGATGTTTCCTGCAATTTAAAAGAATAAGGGAATTGTAAAAAAAAAATGCATGCATATTTCATTTCTATAATGTATTTGGCTTCAAAATATTAGTGTTAGCCAAAACCTAAATTTTCTGATATCAGTTTTGAAGTTTGATGCAGAATTTCAAACCATCCATAGTTCATTAAGTCCAAGCTCATTAATCTATTGGCTGTGATCATCCAGCTATACCCCAGCCAAATTTGCTTAGAATAAAAACCTCTAAGTTGATTAGAGCAGAAGGAACTGCACAAGCAAGCACTGGTGTTAGTGAAGAACGTGCCTTGGAGTGGGCAAAAAAGGATAACCGGAGGCTGCTTCATGTTGTCTATCGTGTTGGAGACTTGGATAAGACAATAAAGTATGATAATTTCCTCTGGCTGTAATTTCTGCTTTAGAGGTGTTCTAAAGGTGTTGTTTAGATTAAAGGTAATGTCGTTAGCGTCTGAAATTTTTGTATTGTTATGTTGCAGTTTCTACACAGAGTGCTTGGGAATGAAGTTGCTGAGGAAACGTGACATACCTGAAGAAAAATACTCAAATGCCTTCCTTGGATATGGGCCTGAGGACTCACATTTTGCTGTTGAACTCACTTACAGTGAGTATGCTAACTGGTTTTCCATTTGTACTGCTGCACATTTTTGAAGTTTGAATAATCTTCAACACTCAAAATATTTGAAAAACCTTTCTTAAAATCATGAAGGTTAATTAGGTCTGGTACTTTTCTCTGGTTTACCTAAAAGTGCAAAATATGCACTTAGGAAAGTGTCACTGAAACTATTTTACACAAATATTTGCAGACTATGGGGTCAACAAGTATGATATAGGAACTGGCTTTGGTCATTTTGGTATTGCAGTGGAGGATGTAAGATTCTTTTCATTAAATTTTGTTTGGGGTCTTGTTATGCTTGTTTTTTCTTTTCAACTGCATATGTGAAGATGAGGTAACCTTGCACATAAGATTTTTGGTTCTCAGTTGCTCACAATGTATAGCTTAGTCTTCTTACAAGTTAATTCCTAGGAAAACTTAGTGTTTGACTAGGATTCTCTCTCATTAACCTTGTAGATTGCTTTCTCATGCTTCTGGATCTTGGGATTTGGGTTCGTATATTTTGTCTTGCAAGCATTGAAGATGAACTGATATCACCTTGCTGCATTGTTTTGATACACCAATCCAAAAGTTTATATGAAGATACAATCACACATTTGCTGTATGAAAGAAAAGTATGCAAGAAAAAGAGCAACTCACAAAGAAACAATTAGGATTAACTTCTTTAATTGCAGATAATTGACAATTATGGATTGTAATTTGGAATCTTCTAGTCTCTGTGGTATCTAAGTTGAGTACATATATGATATAGCTAATATATAACAGACTATGACAAAGTAAAATCAATTTTCCCAAATTTCTATAATCTACCTTCTCATAAAAATGCATTTAAAGATAAAAACCTGTGTTGCATCAATTACATGTCATCTATGTGTTATCATGCATGACTAAAATCTCACAAAAATAAGAAGCTTCTTGTCCATAGAAATTGAATTTTCTTAAAGACCCTTCCCTTTTGCAGAATGCTTATTATCTATTACAAAGTGACATTTGTTTGCAATGTTCCTTCTTTCTGTCAAAGCTATCAATAACATATCAGCGTATTATCTGATGTCGGTACTTGTTCTTGATCAAACTGGCTATCTTCTAATTGGACCAGTTATCTTCTCAGTACTAGTTCTGTGCATAGCATGTAATATTTCATTAAAATATCTTCATTGTTTTTGAAAGATGCTTCTGTTTTTAAATTTATTTGATGTTCATAACAGGTGTCCAAGACAGTGGAGCTTATAAAAGCCAAAGGAGGAAAGGTGACTAGGGAACCTGGTCCTGTAAAAGGTGGTAAAACTGTGATTGCTTTTATTGAAGACCCTGATGGTTATAAGTTTGAGATTTTGGAAAGGGGTCCTACACCAGAGCCCTTGTGTCAAGTAATGCTCCGTGTCGGAGATCTTGATCGATCCATAAATTTCTATGAGAAGGTGATTTTTTCCTGAAGTGGAGTTAACAAGATCTGTATATTTTCAAGTTCTAAGTCAATCCTCTTTGATGTTCCTTCATTTATCACCTTTTCATGTTGTCAAGTTCTGAATCCTTCTTTTTTGAAGTCAAGGCTTTTGGAATGGAGCTTCTACGCAAACGTGACAATCCCCAGTACAAGGTATGCACTCTTAACAAACAATAGAAGATAAGTGCTCATCAAAATTGCATTTGTGGGCCACGTATAAACATTTACTTTAAATTGAATCTATAACCACCCCTGATTTCTGACTATGTTGTTGAAACCTTCAACCCTAGCAAGCTCTGAAGACTAAGTATAACAGCTAAGTTGACAAAAAAAAAAATCTTGGGTTTTCCAACAACCTAGTAAGTTGCGTTTAGAAAACAAGAAAAATAATTCTGATATATTGCATTACTTAATACTTGAGTCATGAAGCCCTTTTCCACTGTAACAGGACCCTTATATTTTTGGTTTCAAGAAATTTCATTCATTTTGGCAGTTATGTTCGCTGGCCTTACGGAATATTTTTTTCATTTAATTTCATAAATTTCATGTCTTTCTGCAATTTGGGATCTGCTTATTTTCAGACCCAGCTTCTCTTTCAGGTTCTTTCTTTTCTGTTGCCATATTTGTATGTGACAATTCCTTTTGACTCCATCAGTTTATCCTCTTCTGGTTCTACTTTTAGGCTTCCTTGGACATGCTTATTGCAAGCTATGCCCTCTCTAATGTTAGAGATTTGCTGCTAGCTAAGCCTAAGCTCATTAGCTATTACTTATCATTTTGATCTGGTACAATAATTTAGAATAAAGTATTTTCTTTTCAGAATTTTTCTTGAGCATCCCTGGCATACTTACAATCACTAAGTATCTTGCTTCACATTGGCCCTTGGAGTTGAATTAATTAGAAGTATTCTCATTGTTTTCCTCTTTCTCTAGTCAAAACGAGAATGGGGATATTATTGCTTATGTTAATTGAAACATCTTTCCTGGGACCGCTAATATTTTCTTATTTGTAGTCATCAGTAATACTCTCAAAGGCCAATTAGTGTCTGGAAGAAACCTGTCTTTTATTGCACACAGTTTGCAACACATCAGCACCAACAGTAATGTTCAGTAAGCATGGTGGTCCCTTGGTACCAAATTTTATGTTGTATACGGCTTCCCCGGGCCTTGTGTATAAATCCCTATCTGTAGGGATCAGATCTTTTGGAGACAACCCGGACTATGGGAATGAGATGTAACATACCCTGATGGAAACAATTCATGACCTTGTTATCGTGGGATCTAACCTAGAGAGGATCAAATGGTGAACCAATTTAAATAGTGAGAATCTGAGATGCAACCAGGCTTGTTAATATTTGCTAATAGTTGTAGTTTCAACGCTATTTGTTGGTGTGCAGTACTTCTGCCCCTGAACATTACAGAAGTTAGACAAATTGCTTTGTATTAATATTTACAAAATTGTGTCCATAAGCTAATACGGTCTTTCTTAGGACTTGTTTTTCTGGAATTGAACAAGCTTTACCCTTAATGTATTTGAATACTCCTTAATCAGAAGTGTTCAAATAATCTTTAGTCAGATGAAAATACACATGTTGCATGTCGTTGTAATTACACATGCTGCCTTTGTTCTCAGATTTCCGGTCATGTTTCTTTTTCCTTACATGTGTATACATTTCCAATTTTTCACTTTTTTCCTAGCTAGCATCTGGTGCATGCATGTACAAGTGCTGATTTATACCTATGCCATCTTCCAGTACACAATAGCAATGATGGGATATGGTCCTGAAGATAAAAATGCAGTGTTGGAGTTGACCTATAACTATGGAGTTAAAGAGTATGACAAAGGAAATGCCTATGCACAGGTGAGGATCTCTTTTCCCGCTATAACATACTGATGATTAGAAGTGCAGTCATTGTTGTTTTACTCCATCACATATTTCTTTTTTGGATAATACGTCTCTTTTTCCCTAAAATTGGTTTTAATTTGGTGCTAAGTCAATTCACTCATATACAATGGAGACTGAGACTATGCATTACACCAGATTGCTATAGGTACAGATGATGTTTATAGAACTGCAGAAGCAGTAAAATTATTTGGTGGAAAGATCACCCGTGAACCTGGGCCCTTACCTGGCATCAACACCAAGATTACTGCCTGCTTAGATCCTGATGGCTGGAAAACGGTATGATCCAATATTTTGCTTCTTTTGTGACATCTTGAACATTTTATACATACAACCTCTCTCTCTCTCTCTCTCTCTGACATGCAACGCTTATTTTACTTCTCACAGAATTGAATAATTGCAGAAAATGTTCTTCAATGTTTTCTTATGTTATTTTGATTGCTCGATCTTTAATTAATCATATTATGTTGTTTAAATAAATTATCTTCAGTCCTCATCCTCTTGAGTTTGAATTGTTCTCGTGCAGGTGTTTGTTGACAATGTAGACTTTGCCAAAGAACTGGAGTGAGCTGCCATCATACCCAACCCTGTTTCTGCCAAGTATATGTCCCACAGATCTCTATAACACGCCTGCCTTCCTCCTCAAATCTTACATAGATGAGCCATTCCACCTCCCATTATAAATGGTTATCGGGCATCATTTGCTTGGTTATAACTTCATATATGGATTGTAAGATATTCCTTGCTGAGTTCAAAGTTTTTTCGATTATAATGATCTTGCCTAAATTTCCTTTCATCTCAAGTTCAATTTTATCATCCAAGTGCTGCTGTGTTTCATTTGAATGGCCTTCCCGACGAACACCTTCCATGCTGTAATATGTTCCTGTTGTCTATCAGGCATCTTGTGTATATTTGGTTGCTTCTGTTTGCCTAGATTCCACCTGCTATAAATTGGCATGGTTTGTTTGTCTTCTTAACAATAAGACATGTTTTTCTTTGACGGTATAGTTTCCATTGCTACCAACTTTCTTGATGTGCATTAAAATATTCTGCAAACTAAAGCTATTAAAATTCATTGAAAACTGTAGTTACAGACTTTGAGATCAGATTATCAAAATCATAAAAAAGTTGCTTGCTTTTATGCCACATTGTTTGTTTTCCGATCTGTAAATCCTTCACTTAGAGCCTCCAGATATAATTGATTGTATACTCCTACAACCTTGCCCTCCTGGGCCTGTTTGGATGCCAGAGTTCCTATCAGTCAAAATAATTTGGTTCTCGACGGAAACTTGGCTGGATATGTGGTGCAGATGCGATTTAATCTAGCTCTCTTGATATCAAGAGAAACTTTATCAACTTGGCTGGTTCACAACTAAAATCAATACAAATTCTTAGCATGTGATCATTGTAGAGTATGCTTCTGCTGCTGTGACACTCCCAAAAGAAACTACCCTCGTATGCCAGCCAGCATCATGACCCAAGTCCAAGAAAATGAAGGCCTGATTACTCGGTTTCGAAGCTGATGATTTGTAATACGAATTGAGAAGTGCTTAAGGCTCAATTTGTGACGGCAAAGAAGCCGCGCTATCTCATGTTGCCAAGAAATTGGTTCTTTATACCACAATTTTGAGCTAGTGAAACATGGCTTACGTCTCGGTTGGCTTAAGTCATCATGGGATTCAGCAAAATTTTTTGCAACTGCTCTTCTGGCTCAATTTTTGAATATTTTATTTGCTGCTTTTTTATGGGCGTACCTGATTTATCCAAATTTTTTTTTTAAAGAAAAAACATGGTTCCTGCGGTTAGGTAGAAATTTGGTTTCAGCATGGGATTCAGACGGACCATCGTATATGCCATGGTGTACCACAGCATACATCATCAAGCATGTTCGAATCTCAAAGCACTGTGTATGGCTGGTGTGTCTGCAGTACCAACCGGTGAACGGACTTAAATGGTATCCCTTCGTTCCGAGAAGTAGAGATGGGGCTCTTATTTGGTCGGAGTGCAATAGGAGAGTGGATAAAATTTTTTTTTTTTTCATAAGAAGATAATTTTTATATTTTATAAAAAGCAAAAATCTACTAGAGACGTGGGTTTTGAAACTTTTTGAGAATTGATGAGATTTTTTTTTAAAAAAAATAATTTTTTAAAATTTGCAGTTAAAATTTTATAAAATATTAAAGTATGGTTAGGATAAAATAATGAATGATAATATTATATTAATATTATAATATTTATTATATTTTAATATTATTTTAATATTTATATTAATATAATATTTTTATTAATATTAATATAGTATTTATATTAATATAATGTTATATTTAATATTATATTTATATCTATATTAATAAATTTATTATATTAAAAATATTAATATTATATTAATATAATAAATTATTATGATTTAATATTAAATTATAACATATTAATATTATATTTATATCAATATAAATATAATAATATTATTTGTATAAATATTTAAGAGCAAAAAGATATAATTTTATATCTATTAAGAATATAATAAATATTATATATATATATTTAAAAATAGTTGTCCAACCAAATATAAATTATTTTATAATAAATTATTTTTTATAATTAATTAAATATATTAAAATTTTATTTTTTAAAAAAATAATTCAGAAAAAAATTCTTGAGAAGCAAAGTTTTTCCGTGAACTAAACGAGTCCAAATGTATTTCACAAATTCGATTTGGAGCCAGAATCGGAATCCGAGAACATTTCGTAACCGTGCTCGGATCCTTTCTCTTAGCGGGTCACAAGGGCCAGGAGAATTATTACGTACCCGGAGCGTCCCACTTGACGAGGGGCACACCAGGGTTTCTCTCTTCTGGTGCTTCCGTTTCCTTCCTCTTCTCTTCTTCTATTTTGCCGCCTCTCTCTAGTCTCCGAGCCCAAGCAAAGGCGAAGCAGGGGCAAAAAAGGAGAAGGAATGCCAGCGCAAGAAGATGCAAACAAAAATGTCGGCAAGCGCAAGCGGAAGCAAGTTTTCATCTACGGCAATTACAAGAACTACTACGGATATCGAGTAACTTCTCCTTCTCCCCTCTCTTCCTCTCTTTCTTTCTTGGGCCTAACCCTAATTATTAATTTATCTATCGATTACTTTCACCCTATCTTGTTTTAGGTCAAAATAGAGAAATTTCGTGTATACCCTCGCCTTTCGTGATCGATTAACCTAATCTTTTTTTCCCCTCCAAGATCAACACGTTTCAATTAGAACATGAACAAGATTTCTGTTCTTCGTCGAGAAACCCTATTTAAATACTTCCCAAATAAAATCGGCTTTGTGACATCTAGGATATACATTGTGCATGTAGGGCATCAAATTCTTTGTGATTCTTGGTTTCGCGTCCTCTTGGTTGCTTATTGTGGTCTTATTTTGCAAGATTAGCTTGTCTTAATGATTTGATTTTGGTTTTTGATCATTTTTTTTTAAAGGTCTTTGTGATTTTTTTAGTTTGAGCGGGAATTGCAGTACTTCATGGCCTGTAATATCATCAATCACTTTGTGGATTTGCGTTCTTATCTTGGCTGAACGAATGACATCTTGATTTGAATGCAGATAGATCGGAATGAGAAGGAAGATCCCCGACTTATGGTTATGAAGAGGGAATGGTTCGACGGCAAGGATTGCCTCGATATTGGTTGCAACCAGGGGTTGATAACCATTGAGATAGGTAACGTCTAAATACCTGCATGCTATGTTATGGCATCACCATATGTTTTGCCTTTATTTATTTCTTTTATTTTTCATGACTATAATTCTATACTATGTGCATGTGTGCACATATTGGTTCGAAGTTTTGTAGAAACTTAATTCATCCAGATGCTTGACTTGAAAATTGAAATGATTGCCATGTACGATTTATGATCATCCAGAGTAAAATGATGGAAAGCTAAGGGAGATTTTATAGTTATATAGAAGTTCATATTTCAATACCTTGGTAGTGAGAAAGTTTTGGATTTCAAACTCCGGTGAAAGGTTGTTTGAAACTTGTGGCAAAATGAATATGACAAGCCAAACACCTTGGTTGGGAGTTTGGGGAAGAAAAGAAAAGAAAGAAGTGTATTTCTTTCCTCTTGGTTGGGAGTTTAAAGAAAGAAAATAAATTGATTTCTTCCCTTCTTGGTTAGAAGCAAAGAAGAAAGGAAAAGAAAGAAAAATTTTCAACCTTCTTATACGATTATACCCTTGAATATAACTCAGGTGTTCTCCTTCCCCCCAGATCTCTGAAAAAGAGAAGTGAAAAGAAAACAATCTAAGTGGGAAAAGATTTCAACTTTTGATTTTTTCCATCTTCCTTTTGTTTTCTTTTATTTTTTCTATATTTTACATCGAGTTTTCCTATATTTTCCATCCTCTAGAACCAAGAAACCCCTCATTCTCCCTCAAGTGCTCTCCTTTCCCACACATCTCCAAAAAAGAGAAGTGAAAATAATAATTAAAAAAAAAATCTAAGTTGGAAAAAGTCTTATATTTTTTAATTTTTTCAGTCTTTCCTTTTGTTTTCGTTGATTTTTCCCATCCACAAGAGTCTTAATCGGGTGGGAGGCTGCAGCTTCCATTTTTCTCCGTCCATAGAAGTCTCAATCGGGTGGGAGTCTTGAAACAAGCCATAGGATTGAAATGTAATATTAATTTTGTTCTTCATTATTACAGGGATAAGATGAGAATTATAAAAAATTCATTAAACTTCCAATTCTTTTCTCTCCAAATCCACTCAATTTGGAGGAGAAACAAATTGCAGGTTTGAGGGTATTTGTATTCCCTCTGTTTCTCTTCTTTTCTTTCCTTCTCTTTGCTGAAAAAACTTCCAACTAAGAGAAAGTATTAACTTTCTCTCTTATTCTTTTCTCTTCTCTCCTATTCTTCTCTCCCAACCAAAATGTAAGTGCAGGGAAAGACCTAGAGAGTTTTATTCAGTCATGTCTGCTTTGCAATATCTATACCTGGGGAGTTGATTAAAAATATTAATTAATTTCTGTTTACTTCATTCTTGACATTGAGTAATGAACTTTAAGCTGCACATGACGTGGAATCTAATCACGCTCATTGTGGAGAATTTTTGGGAACTAAATTCGAACCGGGGAACTGAAGGTAATCTTTGGCATAGCACTTACGTGCATCTTCAGTGCAGGGGCAAACAAGAGAGAGCAATTTGTCAAAATTTTTTATGCATATACAATTTGCATCATATATGTGTGATGCATATAAGAGCATTGTTCATTGAACCTGAAAGCATGACAAGCTTAAAAATATCTCAAGTGAATCACATTGACCATTAAAAGTCACAAAGCGATATTTCTGATAAGCCAATGGAAAAGTAATATAGAAGTTGTAAAAGAAAAAAGAAGCTTGAGATAGCTTTGAGACTGCAATCAAGATCTAATAAGCTTCTAAATGGGCATTAAAGAGAAAAGAGCAAAGAATTACCTATGTATACATATTATAGAAGTCACATGTTGACATGTTAGATTTTCCCCTTGCCCCTTTTGATGTTGCCAGGCTCCTACATCTTCACAGAATACTGAAATGGAATGCTCACCCCAATAAAAGTTTGAGTTATTCTGAGGCCTTGCGACTAGAGAAGTAATACTCCTTCATGGCATTTTCTTGTTTCACCTCTGTTTGATCAAGCCTGCAGTTCATGCCACCCTAGCTAGATCATAGGTCTCTGTATCAGATGTGATAAACAGGTTCACTTAATATACTGCCTCCTTTTTCCTTATCTTTTGTTTATCTCTCCATAAACATCCAATCTCAATGCTGTATCCCTGTTTCCTTTTTCCAATCTCCCTTTTTGTCTTCATTTCTCGACACCAATCCTCTGTTCTCGTCCTTGGGTGAATCTTCCTTCCCATCATCGTAAGCCTCCGTGAAGAGCTTCCTAATGGAATAAAATTTCTTATTGTCAACCACCTCCCGATGTAGCATTCTCTCTGCTTCTCTCTTTTCCCTGTCATTGGGGTGTTGCCATTCTTTGGAAGTCCATTGCATCAATGTTTGTGAGGAATGATGAGAGAGTATAGGTGATGAAAGGTGAGAGTAAAGAGGGATGGATTATGGAAAGGAAAGGGGAAGGAGTTTTGTTTTTGCGTGGGAGGATTGCTTTGCTCTTGCTTCTCTGCAGCTTTCCTTTTCGTTGTCCACTAATGGATAACTGATGGATGGCTGTGATCTCACTGTGGGAGATGCATGCAAATGACTTGTGTAGACCAACCAGTTGATGGATCACTGTGATGTCATGGACTAATTAAATGATTGGGATTGCTGTTTTTTACTTTTTATGTTATTAGAAATTTTATTAATTTTGCAAATGCTTTGGCATGGTGACTATTCTAAAAGGAAGGGGTATTTGATGGATGGTTATTTTCCCATCACACATGATGGTTGGTTAAACTTATATCATTTTTAAATTAAGCATGACCCTCTTTCCTGACTGTGCAGTGTCAGCTAATGTCGTAACTCTTTGAATCTAACTATTTAGCATCCTTCTGTTTTTCTATCCTCTTAGAGGCCTTTTTTTCTTCCTTTGATGCAGCAAAGAAGTTCTTCTGCCGAAGCATTCTTGGAATAGATATTGATGGAGGTAAGCTTACCCCCATTTCTGTTCATCTCTGATTCAGCCTTCTGATTCTGTTTGCTTTTTGGGTGTTTTTAATTCTTTAAATATGTATGTCAATGAGTGCTAAACCAGCAAACAATGTTACAGTAATTAAATCTTAAATGGCTATATCTCATTAGTTTGATAGATATTATTATAGATTTGAAGAACCGCTGCTTCATGTCCAGCTCTTAAGCAAGATGAGGGACTAGATAGATTAGTTGCACAGTATCTATCATGAGCTCATGTTGTCACTTTCCTTTTGGATAATCCACTTGCTTGACCTGCTAATGCAGGGTAGCATTGTTTTGTTGTTTATAGGTAATAACTGGTGTTTCTAATTGCCCTTTAGGATTTTGTTTGATTTTTATTTTATTTTATTTTTTTTATTTTGCAGTTTAAAGGGAGTGGATTATGACACTATGAATCCTTTATGTGCTTTGTAACAAAGGTGTGTTGTGATTGCCAAAATTTTTTATCAAAAGTTAGTGGTATTTTTCTATGCTTTCATTTGTCACTTTAGTGTTGGATTTGTCAGCTGGACTTATGGGATGTGGTCTTCTTAACTTTTTGTTCTTGGGGATGATATCCCCATCTTTCTTCTTCTTAGTGTTCTAAGGTGTTTTGATTGTTTTATACTTCACCTTTCTTGCATTGTTTACTGACAAAGTATTAGTTCAGTTATCAAATGAGTTTGCCAGGAAATGGTGAAACAGCTTTAAAATGGTGTTTTGCAGGATGTTGCTCCTGATAGGAATGGTGGATAATATTCTGTCTTTCCTTGTGTTATTGTGCTGAGGCATTCTGATTTTTTGTGTTTTTTCTTGACTGTGGTGACTGGCTGACTGCTCCCATGCCAGTGAATTGAATTACCGAGTACACCCATGCTGGTGAATTGAAGTACTGAACCTGCGAACCTGTTTGATAGGATATGGTGACACAGCTTTACAAAGGCCTGTAGTGGAGCTCTTGATAGGAGCAGAGATGATTCATTTGCCAAGCTGGTCCTGAATTAATGGGATTTATTGTTGTTGCTTGCAAATGAATTGATTTTAAAAATTTATCTTGGACTTGAGCAACAAATTTCAGCAGTCTAGACATGCTGCCCATATACTTTAGCTTTCTAATTCTTTTTGTAGGCTTGAGAGTTGATTACTTTAAGTGCAGTTTACTGGTACTTGTTATATATTAGGTTATATGTTAGTTGTTGCTGAGTCAAAATTACAGAACTCATGTGCTGCTGTGCTTATTTGTTGCATCCCTAATTCTTTATATTGTTATCTTTGAAAATCTTTTGATAGTTCTCTCTATGTATTAGGTTTGATTGAAACTGCTAATTGGAATCTACGGAAGATAGCTAGAATAGAACATAGTAATCGTAAATTGAAGGAGGCTTCTGATTCACAGATTTTAGATGGTTCAAATTATTCAAAGCACAAGGCCTCTCAAGCTTTAGATGGTGGAATATTTCACGGTCAGCATGAACCCTCTTCTCCGTCAGAAGGCAAAATTTTTGAAAGAGTTACTTTCCGAAAAGAAAATTTTATTGAGAGTCTGCATGGATGCTCAGAGAAGTATGATGCTATTATTTGGTAAATTCACCATACAATCTTAGTCATATCTGGCATCTCAAACTCATAGTTTATGGCTTTTAATAATTCATGGCTTTTCAGATGCTACAATTCTTAGTGTTTTCCCATTTTATTCATGCCTATATGCATTATAAATATAGATAATATCTAAGAGATCTGGTATACCTGATTTTTTTCCCATTTATTCAAGTCAAACTTTGTTAAATAGCCTACCTGTTGCATGCGGAATGACTTTGTCCTTGTATGCAGTTTGAGTGTAACAAAATGGATCCATCTGAATTGGGGTGATGATGGATTGATTACTTTGTTTGTAAAGATATGGAGACTTCTTAGACCGGTATGTCTTGCATTGTTTGATATTCTCCATTGTTCATTAGGGCATTACAAGCTTGGGAACCATAAAAACAGTTTGTTTCTTACATTTGACTTTTTTTTTTTTTAATCTTGGGCCAGGGTGGGATTCTTCTATTGGAGCCTCAGCCTTGGTCTTCATATAAAAAAAACCGACTAGTTTCTGAGGTAATAAATGTTTTCACTATGAATTATTAGTTTTGTTCACTTTGGTGACTGTGACTTTGCAACTGTATGAATTTCCTAGGCTCAACCTACATCATTGGTTACCAAGATACAATTCGAGAGAATTCTTTTCAATGTTATGGTATTTTCTTTTTCAAATGTATGCATGATATTCTTTTTATATAAGAATATGCAACAAATAAGAACTTAATTTGAATCATAAGAATATCTGCTTAACCATGCAGGTGCTTTGTTTTTTTTTTTTTTTTTTTTACTTTTTTTTCTTTTTTCTTTTTTTTGAGGTTGATATATTAATGTCTTGTTTTTTGTGTATGTTGTCAAAAGAAAGCTGTCAGGAGTAATCCTTTTTCATAGACAATAACTTTACAACTCATGAATGTGATCAACATATTTGCAGCCATATTTGATCTTACATCCATGCACACTTTTTAGTGTCCAACATTATAATGCGGTAGAATTGTCATCTTGCTCTCCTCTTGAACTTAACCCTCATGGGACATGCTTGCTACATTTTAGAACATTTCCATTCCATTGATCCTGCTAGAAATTTTAAAGTAATATCTTTTCATACATAAGCAACTTTGGTTCTTCATTCCTAAAATGGTAGCCAAGTTTGTGACCTAACAGTATGACTTCAGGCCATGATCTGGCCTATCCAATAGTAAACAGACAAATAGTCATGCACAGCCTTAAATCTGACAATATGAGGTAACAGGGAGCAACCTGCTTGTAGAAACAGCTTTCATCATCTTGCAACTGTTGGTTGGTTTTTGCAGCCATAACAGATTATGATAGGGGTAGTTCTTCAAGACTATTGCTTCCTACCATTTGACCTAGTCCAAAGATATGATACATGAGGAGGATATGAGAGCCAAATGAATTGATGGGAAAAATCGCAACTCATCTTGGAGGGCAATATTACTAAAAGAAAATCATTTTGTCACCCTTCATTCAAGTGGGCTTTCAAGATAAACTATGTTGGGTTGGCACTTTCTTGTATCAGGCGGTATTCCTTGCTTATTTGTAATTAAACCCAAATGCAGGATATGCCATGAGTTAAACCTTTGAGCACAAAGTGATGGACACGTACAAATGGTGGATGTTTGATTCTTATAATCATGTCTTGTTGCTGTTATTTTACTTAAAGATTTGCCAATGTATACAAAATTTGATCTTGCATTTTGTTAGTAAAATCTTGTCATCAAGTGTTTTACCAGACAAATTTGGTAGTCTTAATGTAGTGTTGATACTTTATACCAATACATACACTTTGAGGCTTCCTCTAGCAGAACCGATACCCAACATACACACACACATACATTACATATACACATATGTATACACACATATGCGCACATATACACACATACACTCATATACATACTTGAAAGTTGAAACTATGTTTTGCTGTGATCTACACATTAAAATTTATTGATTTTCAATCTATATATGTTTGAATAGATGCAAATCATGATAAATAAGGTGAATTCTCAATTTAAATACTTTACCATACACTTGAGCATGCTAACACAATGAAAACCATCCATTTTTGTGTCCATGTGATGCATAGATTAGAGACCCCGAAAATATGAACACACATACATATGTTGTGAGACTTACTGCCAGATACTTGGTCGGTGGAGGTATTAAATTCCTGGTTGTTTGCAGACTGCAATGGCGAATTACAATAAAATTACTCTGCATCCAGATGAATTTCGAGACATACTTCTAGACAAGGTAAACAGAGCCCAAGTAAAATATTTGTTTCTGAAGTGATTTCTGATTATTCATTTAATTACCTCAGCTGGGCACATGACTGATAATTAATGTGTGTTATTGTAGGTCGGATTCAGATCAGCGGAGGTTGTAACTGACAGTTTGTCTGGCACTGTTGTTGGGTTTGACCGACCTATTTTTGTCTTTCACAAGTGACTCATGAAGGAAGCTATAAGCTAATACGGTAGCCAGCAAAACTCACCATAAAATATTTCTTAAATTTTTGGATTCAACTTTATGATGCTCTATGGCTCATTTCACTTAAGGCTACATTTAAATGCAACCAATTCTCATAGTCTCCAAACATTATCTCATATTCAGTTTGTGCATGCGGTCGCTTGCGTGTTTTGCTCCTAACCTCATCCTTCAAGGTGTTCTCACTCGATGCTTGTATCATATGCATTTGCTTAGTGTCTGGATCGATGCCGCTTTCTTTGCCTCATCTGCCTTTATAATTTGTACTTCACCATTAGATGCTCACTCAACACCATGGAGTCCCTTCATTGCTTCATCATCATCGTAGGAAAATTTGTCTTCCTTGAGTCAGGTTGGATTCTTTTTTCTTTGGCCATGAGGTGCTCACGTAAGATCATGGAGTCCCGTCACTGCATCATCAACTTTAACACCCTTCTGAATAAATCCAAGGTCGGAAATATTGTCTTCCTTGAGTCATGTTATGTTGGATTCTCTTTTCTTTAATTTCACCCTGTTTGGGCTTCATTAGGCCTGGACATTGAACATGCTCGTTAGTTGAATAAGAATCCTCTCATTTCAATTTTTTTTCCGGACAGGAAATTTTGAAGAAATTGGAAGTTTAACAGTGGGTGTCCAATAGGAATTCTACACTGTTAAAATCATATTTGGATTGGTTGGCAAATTCCTGACCCGCTATTGGATCGGCACCATGGTGAGTCCTTCCTGCAAATTTCAAGTGATACAGAGCAGCCAGTATCTTCATCCGTATGTATTACTTTTCTATTATAAAGGAGCTGTTGATGCCCCTTCAAATAAACTGTAAAAAAAAAAAAAAAATGTTGGATATCTATCTAGAGGAGAATAGGATGGGTCATCATATTGTCTTGAAGCAGTATGTTAAGTTTGAATGCGTGAAAAAGCTTATTGGCATATACAAACTAAGCTAGAGAGAGATATAGCGTACAGCAAGCAATTAGACAAAACATATTTTAATCATGTTATATATTTATTTCTTGCAATCTATGTGCCTGCTGACAACTGTGCATATTGATTGATGAACTCAATAGGCATGTACCACCATGCACGGTTCTGTATATGGCAAGCTATTTGTACCATGCAACTTATAATGGTGGTGCGTGTTTGGATGCTTGAAATCTATGTACCGGCCATCACATGTGGAGCCCGGCTGATGAGGTTTGCATGCAACAAGCTTTACGGGCTGGCCATATTGTGAGTTTTTTCCTGACCATGATCTATTCAAGGAATGTGTCCACATGAAAACTTCAAGATCTTGACTATATCATTAGTTTTTTCGTTGATTCTCCTTTCCCCTTTCTGTATGTTCAAATTTGTTGCCATTATGGTATCGGATTGAACCTCTTTGAATTAATATCTTCTACAAGTCTTTGTTTAAAGATTTTCAAGGTACAGGTTGGTTCCCTGGCTTCTTAGAAGTACTCTATATGTGGGAGGTTTATTGTTATAGGGATGAGGTAGGGGGAAGATATCAGTGTTGTTTTTCCTGGTGGTATGAATTGATATAATATTAACTAATACGGATCAACACAATATTAAAGTATTATTTGTAATATTTAATATTTTTGAACTTGTTGGATTTTTATTATTTACTAGCAATTGGGCATGTTTAGGCAGCATGCTTGAGAAAAATGATGAAATGTGTGAATTTGAATTAACATTAGATTGAATAAAATGAAAACAGAAACAAAATAATAAACTGAATGCATAACATTGACTAAAAATAAAATTAAATTGATTGAAAATAAAATAAAGTGACAAGCATGCCTAGTCAAATCTTCTATATTGGGTCTTTTAATTAGTTTCTTGTAAACATGATAAGATGTTAAAATAAAGATCCCTAAACGAGGGAGAGAGGGAGCTAATAATGCGTTCCAAAGAGGAAGAGCTTCTACTTCTTTTTTCGGCCTCCCAAGATATATATGAACAGCGAGGTACGAACTTGGATGATCAAGAGGGGCTGGCATCTAGGGATCATTTAATTTTTGTTCCAAAGATATCTGGAAATAAATTAGATATTGATATGTTGATATTTATGTTCATATCTTTTGACAAATACAGATGCATATACTAATCAAATATCAAAATTAATATACATATTTGTTTGATATGGATTTGGAAAGGATATCAAGTGTATCTATTATTTATTTTTAATAGAAATGGATAGAATTTGGATGTAAGTTGGATATTATTTGGATATAAATCAGATGTTGAGTAAAATTCAATAATGAAAGTTAAGTAAATTATATGATCATAAAATATAGATACAAAATTCACTATCAAGGTTGCAAGCAATGTCATAATTAGATAATAGTCTAAGACATAGTTATTAAAAAATATATATAGTGATTGATTTAACCAAGAATATGGATCATTGATCTAACATAATTTATATTTAAAATATATTAAAAAATAAAATATATAATATAAAATATTAAAATTTTTTGTATTAAATATCATTATTATCTTTAATTGTAGCATGAATAAAAAGAATCATGAATTCTATCTATTTTAAAGAATTTTTTAAAAATATCTACAACTATAGAAATACAAAAAATTATTGATATTTTTAAATATTTTAAGCAAAAATATTATAAAAAATAAAATGAATTTATTCATGTTTTATTTTTTTCTAAAGGAAGAGGATTGGTTTTTTTATGAAAATAATTAGTTATAGAATATGGAGTATATTTAAAATGATTAAATTTTATTTTGTAAACAATTTTTGAAAAATATAATAAATCATAGTTATATAGTAGAAGATAATATTGTTATGATGGTTAAATGGTAGGCATGATCTAATACATATTTGGTTTGGTGTGTTAAAAGAATATTTTCGTATATCTGATATTTGCAAAACTATACGCATATATCTAGATAAAATATCAGAATTTGATCCAAAGTGGATGCATAAACAAATTATGTTAGATAATATCTGGCTTATTTTCATCTCTAGTTCAATTTTTTTAAAAAAAATCCGAAAGGAAGAATCTATTTTTCTTTCCAAAATTTAGAGTCAACGTGTTGAAATTTAAGAAGAAACAAAGGTGGTCTATTTATTTTCCAAAGATAATGTGGTTTTTTTTTTTTTTTCAAGAAAAAATAGGGATAAAAAGGAGGATCATTTTGATGCTTTGTTTTTTTTTTTTTTTGAAAATAGAAAATTTAAGGAGAGGGGTATATGAAGGGAAGAGAGAGAGGAGGGGAGCATGTTGGATGGATTGATATTTTTTTTATTTGTATTTCTTCTATTTAGATTTAAGAGGCAAATTTTAAGATTTAGAAAAAAAAATTATTGACATAAAAACTAGACAGCTGGAATCAAGAATAGATTATTATGCGATTTTCATACTTTTGTTTTTATAATACTGTATAGATTAGATTATAGGTTTAATATGTCTAATCTCTCCATTTGTTCTCTCTCATTAAAAAAAGATATTAGCCAATTCATCTCTTTTAGTCTGCGACATGCAACACAGCCCATCATCTCCCTCTCTCTACAAAATGGTATGGATGGTTGATTTTTCCAGTAAACTCTACTACCTGATTGATCTTCGGATTTTAGAGATATGTTATGTGTATCGTATGTGATGAACGATACTCGGAGCATGACACGTAATCCGTCCCTGTTCTGGAATAAGACGACACGCTTGCCTCCCTTACGTGTGTATATGTATGCACGGCCATCATGACCCTCTCGGTTACACTCTTTCTGCGTAATTAGGGGCCCTCCGTGCTCCCTCGGTCGCTGCATGACCGTGGATGGATTCATATCGGATCCCATGTAATCCCTTGCCTTCAATCAATTGCTGCCTGCCTGCCAGCCAGAGACTTACAGCAGAGAGAGAGAGAGTGAGAGAGATTCGAGGGGCAAAGGGAAAGGAAGAAGTATCGAAGTAGCTACGGCCGTACCGCACGCCTCCTTTTTGACTCAACCGCACGTCAACGGGCTCGGTCGTGGTCGTCTCTTTCGCGCACGCGCGCCAGGCCCTTCCGACGCGTCAGTCTGCGGTTAGGTCGTACGGGTCCTTGGGCCGCTGGCTCCGAGGGCGGGCGCGGACTCTCGAGCGGTCGCCACGCGTGGCGGGACCCGATTGCCGATGCCGGCCCCATGCTCCTCCCCCCTCGGGCCTCTCGGCCGGCGCGCGTGCTACAACCCGGCGACAGCGACGGCGAGATTGAGGCATTAATAACTCTTAACCCACTCCCCACGGCCACGAAATGCTCGTTTACTTCTACTTTAGTCATCCCCCCTCCCTACCCCCTCTCAGACTTTTTGTAGTACTGTTCTCGAACAAGAGAACATGATGCGGTGTGCCAAAGTACAGGGAAAGCCACTGAAAGGGGAGCATGTTTGCTGGAATTGGCGGCCGGGGCCCATGCCGGATCTCTTTGACAAGGATCGCCCATGGCAGGGGAGAATGGAGAGGGCCCACCAATTAAAAGGTTTCTATATATAAAATGGTACGGTGAAGAGAAGAACTTGATACACCCCGCGGTGGAGGTTAATACTTCGTATTTTATTTTTGAAGAATGAAGATGATGCAGGATCTTTAAAGAGGGCAGAAAGGAAGATAAAGAGTTTGCCGAACAAGAGGAGAGACAGGTACCTGTTATGCTATGCAATGCTGGTTTTCTTAATTTCTTCGCTTTTTTTTAAAAGTTTGCATGGGAAGTTGCTAGCCGGCTTCTTTCTCTGCAAGCCTTCCATGTCTTTCATGGCACTTTGTCAGTCGGGCTACTCATTCTGCTATCTTCTTGACCCTTCTCCTCATGTGGGCACCAGAAACAACCCGTGCCGGCTCATGCATGCAAAAGCTGAGTTGCATGGATGAATCCTCTCATCATATAGATAGGAACGAACGACACCAAGCTCTCTTTCTCTCTCTCTCTCTCTCTCTGTAACTGCCATGTATCGTGATGGCTGTCAAACGATAAGGTTCCCTGAGGAAAATCACATGTTGCTCGATAAAGCATATGATGCCATTATTCCTGGTGCTAACCCGAAACGCCTGTGTACATCAAGGACACCTCTTGCTCTAATAATTGATATTTTTAATTTTGCATTTCCTCTGTTTTCTGTTGTCTGTGAAATGTCATATGAGGACATCGCCTAGCAGTATATAATTCACCTTTCGTTAACTCCTCCATGCAGCAATTTCCTCAACGGCCGATTTGAAATGTAACGTCTAGTTTCTTTGCTTATTACCACGCCCGCTGTCCTTCCTCTTTCTCACCATCTTTTTGCTTGGCTTGCAGTTAGGCACCTTATGATCATGGAACCAGAGTCACTACGTGTTAACCATGAGACCTCCATTCCATCTCCGAAGTATGCATTTTTTGATCTCTCCGGTTCCATTCTCACATCCTTCCATCCAAAACTTGGAGCACCTCTTGAGTCTTCTCACAATCTGAAGGTTTTGGTTCCAAGCATGGATGCAATAGATGGAGCCCGATCGGTCCGGATTCAATCCCTTGCGCCAGAGCCGGATGCCTTGGAGTTGTCTCGGGACTCTGAAGTAGAAGGCTCCACAATTACTAGTGATTCTTCTAGAAAGGATTTGGGTGCCGTATCCAGTGCTGGCACATGTGATCTTTGGGATTCGGATGGTGCTGATGCTTCCGAAGATGAAAGATCTGTGGATGATGTCTTCTGTGAAGGAAGTGTTAAGAAAAAGATGGAGGTGCTGGCTGGAATGGTGGGCTACGAAGGATGTGATGAGCCGGGAGTTATCTTGGACGAAGTTGTGAAGGTTCTCAAAGAGTTGGAGAGGATGAGAACGACTTGTTGCTTGAAGAACTGATAGTTCGAGATGGAAGGGTTAGCAGCCAGACTAGATTATGTTTCCAACCCTACCTGGTCGATGAAGTAAAGGAGGAGCATGGAAAACTAGGAGAAACCGTTTTCTTTTATCTGTTTGAGGCCTAAACCAGTGTTGCATTAGTTCTCTTTTACTGGATAGTTTAGTGTATAAGATGAGTAAGCTGCTTCCTTGTAATTTTCTTTTTCGTTAATTTGGCTCCTTCCGCCGTCTGATTGTGTGAGAAAGTAGAAAATCTTTTGCTATATTCCCATCCAAATTCCAGACCAGGCCGAACAGGAGTGCAGCCACTGGGTTGTTCCTCTGTTTGCATCTTAACTAAGACTTGAATTTAGGGATGGCAGTGGACCAACCTAGCGTTCAGATCTTTTAAGTGCCTGAACAATGTTAGACTTGTATGGAATAATTTTTCTTAGAATGCAAATTAGCTTTATTGTCCATCAAGCACATTGAGTTCCCACAGTTTGTGAATGCCCCTCAACTCATCTCTAGATGCATATTTGGTGCCTTAAAGTGGGTGCTTCCTTTAAATGGAATCTTTTTGTACTCTAGCAGTGCGGTGGTGTAGACCAGGCCAAACAAGGGTGCGGTGTAGTCCCCATCCTTTCTTTGCTCCCCCTGTGGACATCAAAAAATGTTTTGGACATCAGTAGCCACGGATTCATCCTTAAGACATATAGCTGGTGATGATCATGTGTCTCATATAGCATGCCCTTGCCCTCATCCCCTTCCAAAGATTTCCGTCACCACATCCTTCTTCTTCACGACAAGTTTAGCTGTGTGAATGTAGCCTCTGAAAGTAGATCATTTTTTAAGTAAAGAAACTATTTTACATATAGATATATAGGATGCCTGGAATTATTTGAAGATTATGTTTAATTTGTATAAATTTATTGGTATCCTGCATTCTTCCCATGCTCCCCTCTCCTCTCTGGATGTGTCTTTCTTTAGTTCCTATTAAAGCTCACTTTGCGCTTTAATAGCCCACAAATTGCTTTTCTTTTGAGCTAGAATTGGAGTAGGTTTGACGGTAATTGAACAATTTGATGCTCCTTTGCAGCACCAATTGCATGTGTTATCCAATCCTGGTCCTAAAATTGTCTTTCGGGCAAACTAGCCTCCAACTTGCAATGTAAGGCCAGAAGTCCAAACTCAAAGCAATGGAATGCTCCCTGGCTCAAGCAGAGCCTGGTTACATCTATTCATGATTAAATTTTGAGTCACCTGAACAAGAAAATTCTTGTGCCAAACTCAAACTCATACTTTAAAAAATGTCGAACCCAAAGAGAGCGTGGTGGGAAGTAGAGGACAGGTCTTCAAAGCTAACCGAAGTCACACAATCAACAGAGTGGCTAAATTTGAAGGACTTGCCTGTGAACTAGAGAAAGGACGAAGTTTAAAGCTAAGTACAAATCTTCAATGCAAATTTGAAGATGTGCAATTAACATAAAAAACATGTATTTATAACAAATTCACATACAAACTTGAATACTAAACTTCGTCCTTGTATGGCCAAGACATTGTCCCAGGGAAGAAATGGTGGACTAGATTGTGAGGGTTAAGGTTTCGTCAACCTTGACATCAATTACGTTTGCCCCTTTTAGCTTCCCCCATTTGAATAGTCTTGGGTGATGAAGCCATCACCACCCGACGAGGACGATCTAACTGATCAATCGCAAGTGGTAGTAATTCAATTGGACATTTATCTTTTCTTTTGCCTACTCTGCTTTTCCTTTCTCTCGTCCATCACAACTTTTACCGCAGGCCGTATCACAACCCTTTTTTTTTATTATAAAAAGAGGGGAGGGGAGGGGGCTGGAGGAGTTGAGGAACTAACCCCACTCCGCATGACTATCCTCAACTATCAAGGCCTCCTCTAATCAGAGAATGTTCAATGGACCAAATGCTATTTTCGCAAAGCAGATAGGACATTGGGCATTCGATTCCACGTTTAATTGAACCCCATGCATTTTAAATGCAAGTCACCTCCATGAAAACAAAGGCCCATTCCATCTGTCCTACAATCTGATCGGTGTATCACAATTTTAAATAAACTATAGATTGTGTCATACTAATAGTTCACATTAAAAAGATATTGGAATTAGTTAGGCATCTTGATGCTAGCAAGTTGGGGACACCGGTAATGATAAAAGATTATATAATTTTTTGATCATATACTTTTCATATTTTGTTACATAATAACTAATGACTGTATCACTTTTTCTGTTTGAAAGTTTGGAGTCTTAGGCCCTGTTTGGCCCTGCCTTGTTTTGCTGTAATTGCTTTGCTTCAAAATAAAGCGAACAAAAGTCAAAATTAAGATATTTGGTAATCAAATTTTTTTTAAGTGCTTTGTTTCAAAAATAATTAAGTTGTTTTGATTTTAGATAAATTATTTTTTACTTTATAAAGCATTTTAGAAGATATTTTTTTATTAAGCAAAAGCTATTTTGAATAAACTGATATATTTCTCTCCAAAAGATAGAACAACATAGTATAGCGATTATTATCTAATATTTAATTATTTTTATTAACCTATTGTAAAATATTTTTTTCTATTTTAGTTTAAAGTGTAGCAAAGTAAAGCATACTACTTGCGCAGTAGTTACTTCACTTATAAACATAGCAGAACCAAACAAGATCTTAAAAGCCTCACACACACACATATATATATAAAAGCTCATAGATTTTTAGACTTTTATATATTTAAAAATCTTTCTGGAGACTTTTAGAATATTTTTGCCCTCATATTTGATATATAAAATGGAAATAAGGTGTAACCTCCATATAAAATTCAAACTTAGAAATCTAAAAAAAATTAAAATTTTATTTAAGAAAGTTATGTAATATTTTTTTTCTAATATATTGCAAAGTATTTGCAATCACAGAATTTGAGATTTTAGACTATTAATTCTTAAGATTCAATCATAAATCCAATAATAATTTTTCAGTAAACTTTCATATCTTACAAAATAATGAGAGTTAAACAAGTACTTTAAATTAATTATTTATTTAAATACTCAGCATGGCTATCATGAAATCATACTTCACATATAAAGCTCTATATTTTTAACTTATAAATAATTATTATTGAAATCAAGGATTTCAAAATCTCAATATTTTTACTATTATGAAAAAATCTATGAGAATTGGACTCTACCCAGAGTTTCACTACTATTTCATTTTATATATAATTTTTTTTTTTCCATTAACCCTTTCTACAATTTAGGTTTTATTACTGTTTATATTATATATCTTTGAGCTTCCTTTTTACCATGGTGTTGCTTCATTTTCGTAGACCGTATCCTGCTATATGCCAAGAACATGCAAACCGCTAGTATTCAATAATTAGACATGGTGACGGTAGATCACCCTGCAGAAAACATTGGCACCAATTGAGTTTTGAAGTAATTTCGTGTTTACCGAGGGACTGCATTATAATTTTCCTTTTCTAATTCCGATTTAACGAGGTCGAAGTCTCGAGCGGGAAAAAAATTGGGGCTTTTCTATCTCCCTTTGCGCTGCGACTCCTCGAATCCCCGGCGATCATCGCTGCAGATCCGGAGCCCCATGGGAGCCGATGTCGAGAAGATGATTGGTGTCGGGCTCGTCTGGGGCGCCACCAACGCAGTCATGCGCCGTGGCGCTCTTCTCTGGGACCAGAAACGCTCAACGGCGCTGCCGGACGGCCGCCGCGGCCTTCTCGGACATGTCCGCCAGTGGCTCGACCTCCTCCTGACATGGCAGTACTCCGTCCCTTTCATCATCAATCTCTCCGCCTCCGGCGCCTTCTTCTACATCCTCGGTGGCGCCCCGATCTCCGTCGCGGTGCCGGTGACCAACGCCACCACCTTCGCCGCCACCGCCGTCGCCGCCATGCTCCTCGGCGAAGAGATGCTGGTTGGGCATGCACTCTTTGGTACCGCTCTTATCGTTCTGGGTGTTTGGATTTGTATCACATGAGGTGTTTGATCGATGGCCTCATTCTTTTCTTTTTGGGGCTTCGCCATTTTTATCTAGGGTTTATGGATTTCGTGACTTTTTTATTTTTCTGGTTTGTTTTTAAATTCGAGTTATCTGATTTGAAGCAGAATTTTTGTTTAATTGTCTACGTTTGTTTATCAGTTTGATGTATGTAAGCTATTTCTATTAAATTAAGCTGTTCCTTAGAGAAATTTAATGGGCACTTCTAAAATCTTATTACTTCCTATATTATACTTCTTTTATGCTAAAAGAAACTTATTTTTGCTTTTTTCATGGATAGTAAATTGAAGCAATGTTTTACTAGTGAAGTAAAGGTGAACCCTGTTTTTATAATCAACTTTACAAATTCATTGGATTTCATTGCAAGAGGGATAAATTTGATGTGCTACAGAGCAGGTTCTTAGTATAACATGTAACAGAAGGTTTTTGAGGAGGCAAGAGTGTATTTTGTGTCACTTAGACTAGACCATCTATGACTTCTGAAAAAATAAATTATTTTCATCTGGTATGGAGTCATTCAGATGTAAGGAGCTGTCAGTGAGCCTTCTTATGACTAGGAGAGTTGGCAAGGGACCAGCTTCTTGAAAGTATAACTTGTGCACTAGCCTCTTACGAAAAAGCTATGGCTAGGCGTGGCATGATCATGTTTCATTATTTTGAAATATGGACTTGAGAATCTCTTTAGGAGACTACCTAGTCATGGCAGACTACATAAACTTAAGAGCGCATGCATTTGATGTCTGAATTATACATTGAAGAATATTTTGTTGTCAAAAATTCTTCTTCGTAGGTGAAATCTTGATTTTGTTCCTTAAGGAAACCCTTTTGTTGGAGTGGGGTAAATGATGAAACATATATTCATAGAATAGGTGTCAATCCCACATTTTTCTTTTTTCATATGCTTCCTTTATCGATCTCTATATTACCTTTCTAAGCTGTTTGTGCCCTGAACAAATCTTATGCTTATGTTGGTTTAGGTACATGTTGAGATGTAATATAACAACTCAGGACTTCACCCAACAACGCTAGCTAGAATGCACTATTTGGGTTCCGTATATGGGACTAAAGATATGAGTCATCACGCACCCCCTTTGTTTAAGCCCTAGCATTCTTAACAAGCTAAGGATCTAAATCTAATTAAAATTCAATCATAAACACCATGATTGGCCACAGTCAGCCCCAAAAGGACTCGTATTGTAGTGTCCTATGGTCTACATTGGCCATGGGTTGGGTTTGCTCCAATACTATTTGTAACAATCCAGGATCTCGTCCAAAAAGTCCAGCTAGAAGGTATTATTTGGATTTTTTTGCTTGTATAAGTGTTCAAAATCTACCCAGTGCATAGCTTATAGAGGGATAAATGCACCCTCACATGGTTCCTCGCATATAGGTTCATATAAAAGGTTCCAGTCCCACTTTCCTTTTCTTGTTGTCCTAATTCTTTTCATCACTATATTACTTTTGGGAGCTGTTTGAGACCTATAATTTATTCTTGTCTTCAAATACGGGCTAGTGCACAACAAAATGAAACCAAAAAAACAATACAGTGATCATTCTGTTTTCAAAGTTTCTGGGTTCAGAACCTATTTGATTGACTTTAGAGCTGGATAATGTAGAGCTGATTGGTGACTTGGATATTATGGCTCTTTAAAGCTTAAATACCTTGTTTTTATTTCTGAATAGCCATTATTCTGCATAGGTACTGCAGCTTTTTAGCAGGGGTATTAATTTATCACTTGTTTGTTGCCATGTCAGAATGAGCTCTGATAACTTAAAACATATCTATTGTATCTGCTACTGGCTCAGAATCAAAGTACACTCCTGCTTATGATCTTGTTCAATGGTTAAAATTTTTTTTTTTTTTTTAATCATCTTCAATCAAGAATGCACAATGATTCTTGTTTAATTTCTTATTTTCTGGTCCACCATGTGGGCCTGAAGCCTAATACCAATTTAGGAGAATCTGGATGTGGGGTAAACTAGAAAGAATCAGGGGAATGATGGGATTATATTGGACATGGAGAGAAATTTAAGATGAAGTGATTGAGGATGCAAATTTAATTAGGAATTCAACAATTAGATATCATTATAGAAAAATTATGAATGATACTTATTCACTATATGTTTCATTGTTGCATATGCAGTAAATGCATTTACACCAAATTTGAATAACTCTTTTAGTAATGTCAATAGGTAGTTCATCTTAATACTTTATGAGAGTAGAAAAGTATACTTTTTAATGTTATATTAGTTTATTGCTTATGCTTTACCTGGTTTTCTGGCAATAGTAAGAGTTCCTCGCACTCCAAATTTGATCCATGTTTCAATATGTATGCTGCTCTTTTCCTCCTCTTTTCTTTTTTTTGAATTTTGTCCCTGGCGTAAGCCTTTGCCGAAAGCGTGGTCTGTAAAAATTATGTTTGACATTTGACTTGTCTAGAAACTTCAAAGCAGTCTTCAGAGGTTATGAAAACTTAAATCAATTGAAGAACCTCTCTTAATCTGTAATTTTATATTTCATTTTACTTTTCTTGATCATCCTGCTGTATCCTATATAGACTACTATATCTTTTGTTCAAATGAAAAGTCAGATCTTCCTGGTTGAAGATCGTCTTGAATTATCTTAAAGGCAAAGATAAGGACTTAGGAATTTACATGCGTTTGTTTTTCTGATGCAAAGTGCCTGGAGGTATTTTCTTCTGCAAGTCGACAAAGTTTAGTTACTTCCTGCACAAACTGCTACCTGTTAAAAATTTTCCTGCTAGTGGTTTCAGTCTGATGAGTTTGGATATCTGCTTTGCTTTTGCTTTCTGTTTCTTTGTTTCCCTATGAATATATGCTAACTTTGAAAATTTGGTCTACTGAACTTACTGTGGTAAGTAAATTATTGAAGGATCTATAGATCCTTATTGCAGCTTTAGATCTTCTCCCAAACTTTTAGAGGGCTTATCAACTGGAATTTTTTACTTGGACTGTTCCACCTGCTTCAAAAACTCCCTCGTATTTTGCACCTTCTCCTTGAATTTCCTGTTCCTCTCATGAATGAACCGCATCCATTTCATTCTTTTCTTGATTTCAGCAAATGTTACATCATATATTGTTGAGTTACCTATGATCAGCATGTCCTGTGTTTTGAAGAATGATTCTCAACTGAGAATATTCATATGATTTTGTACTCTGATTTTATTGTGCACGGAGATTGTTTTGATTAAATATTTTGAAGAGTTCTGCGTACCTGTTCTTGCAATCAAATTAAGGCCCATCAACCTGATATGTATTCGACCTGCCACAAGTAGATTTGGGTTTGGGGCTGAATGGGTTTCTCTCATAAACAAATTGACCCTTTTGTCTTGTTTAATATGTGGATCAGATTTAGATTTCAGACATCTAATCCATTTGATTTATTTAATATTCAGATTGGATTGAATCGTAGCCCATTTAATTCATTTAAGACTTATCTAGTCTGGTTAAAAGCTGCTTAGTCTGTTTATGTCTTTCTTAATCGGACCCGCTTAATCTATCTAACTCATAAAAAGTCCATTTAATCTATTTAATCTAATCTATCCTATTTAATAATTGGGTTAGAATGGGTTGGATCGTGTTTATTATTTACTAAATAGGATTTAAATTTTTGACTTGTGGTTGATTTTTTGAACTAACATCTGATCTGTATCCAATGCGATCCGTATCAGTTGCCACCCCTAAGTCAAATCCTCTTGCCTCCACTTCGTTTCTGTCTCTTGGCTTTTGGGCTTGTAGAATCTCTCAAGTAACTAAGCTTCCATCTAGATTGTGCAGGAGGTATGCTGTTCATCATACTGGATTTATTGGGATTTCATCATATCCAACCTTGAAAGTAAATGCCACAGTAGTAATCTCCTATTCATGGGTACTTCTTTCATACCTTTTTTTCATATTCTTCCATGCTTATGAGGCTCACTAGCTTTTCCTCATATGTTTACTGTGAGAGCACTCCTGCATATATCATTATTCGTGCTTTCAAAAGAGAACTCAGAAAAGGCTTAACAAGAGAGCACCGAAACGATAGCGAAGCAACTGTCACACCATTTGGAGAAATGATGTGCCAATTTCCTATTCCTCATGAACTAGAACCATGCGAGGAATGTTTAAAGAGGTAGATGTTTTACCCTTGCCATTGCTCCTTTGTCAACAGGCTGCTAGATCATGGGGCAATGGGATGGTTACATTTCTTGACTTATTAGAGTATCCCAATGGCAAAATATGATTACTTAAATGGCACTGATATGCTCCTTTCATTCTTTATATCGGCATAGACTTTGATTGGTATGAATTGATGTTTGCAAGGATATAGTAACTTCTGATGCATATTGCCTTCAAGTCCTGATAGGAGATAGAAACGAAAGGGGAGAAAAAGCAGCTACTTGGAGCATGAAATCAATAAAAATGATGTTCAATTAAGATATGGTAATGACCCCTCGGATCTGTTTAAAATTCTGAAAAGTGCTTATGATCTTCCATCCCCTTATTTTTCGAAAGGATCTTATGCGCCAGTTTGGCTCTAGTCGTGAGGTCTGAACTCATGAATTATTGGTGTCACGCGAGGTAGTGCCTCCGTGGAATCATAAAAGCTTTCTCCAAATCTAGTGCAGCATTTGTGTTGGGTTGAGTCCAGGTGTAGATTGACCCTGATCCAACCAAAAGTTGCTTCATGTTTTAAGTTTTGCATGCGGTTTCCAATCTACCATTTGGCCCCCTGGATTAAATTGGGTTCCCTTTAGTGGATGGCATCTAGGTTGGTTCTAGGTTTGTGGAGCTAAATTTAAATTTTGACACTACTTTTGGTGGGTTAAATCTGAACAGGTCTGTGTCCGTCAAATCTAGACGTAACCCAGTTGGATATTGGTTCTTAATTTGGAACCCATTTCTGACCCATGTGTCTTGTGTTCCGGTTTGTGTCTCGTTTGGTCAGCTAGATATTTTTCTGATCAGCACGTACCTAAACTACTCTCGCCATTCCTGCCACCACCCTGCGGGGCCCTTGGCGGCGCCATTGATGATGAGCACCTCGGCGTTGGGCAGCAGCAGCATGCATGTCGCCCATGGTGCGGGGCATCGTCTTCTGCTCCATGCGCCAGGCGGCGATGGGCTTACGGACGGCGAGGCAGCCGCAGCTGCGGATGGCAGGGACGAAGATCTTGACGGCGAAGAGGTTGGAGTCATCTCTGGGGCAGACACCGCGCGCAGATGAGGACCTCGGGGTTGACGACCGGGCGGCGGAGGTCGAGGGGGAGGAGGACGAACATGCCGGAGGCCGGGTAGTTGCGGGAGCCATCCCTGAGCGGCGGGTACTCGCGGATGACCTTGTTGGCCTTGGGGTCGAGAAGGATGGCACGGTCATTGGCAAAGATAAAGAGGTTGCCGTCGGTATTGAGGTGGACGAAGGGGTAGAAGGTTGTTCTCTACGACGTCGGTCGTATCTTTGAGGAAGGGGAGGTAGTAGGTGTCTTTCATTGTGTTGGGTTGTCCGGCCGGGGGAACTTACTCGTAGTGGCGGCTGGCGGTGACGACGAAGCTGCCGTCGGGAGGATCTGTTGAGTGGAATATATGCCTTCATGCATGAAATAATAATAATAATAATAATAATAATAATAATAATAATAATAATAATAATAATAATAATAATAATAATAAGAAGGAGAAGAAGAAGAAGAAGAAGAGCAATATTACGAGAGTGCATGCATGGATATTAGTCTTCCTACCATTTTTGTGCAGAGAGAGAGTTCATAGGTGAACTCCTCGAAGTCGCAACCGGCACAAGGTTGTAGGTATCTTACGCCTCGTCCCCCATCGTCATACCCACCGGTTTGCACCAGAGCCCCCTCAGCGTCCGAGCCTCCAGATGAACACCATGTATCGGTCAGGACCTAGATGCAAAATGAGTTCATTAGATGGAAGAGAGAGAACCCATCATCTCTGAAGAATTTAATTGAAGACAGACTCCAGCAGCTATTCTTTTAAGGTTGGTAAAGTCCTGTTTAGTCGTCCGACTAATTGCAAAAATGCGGCCAAACGTAGTAGTATTCGAGTATCATGTCAAATTGGACCATAAAGTACATGAAGATGAATTCAGGAGGTAAGGAATCCATGCTAGTTAAAATGACCAGTAGTTTGGGAAAGAAATATTACCAGATTAAAATCATTCCTCAATGCCTTCCCTTTATTTTTTGGGACATTAATACCTTCCCTTTATTAAGAGAATATAGTGAGCATTAATCCATATAAATACCTGCTTGCCTTCTTTATGCAAGAAAGGAGATAATTGAACTTAATGAAAATTAAAGTTTTTGAAAAATTTTTTAAAATTTTTTAAAAAAATTTTAAAAAGATAATTGAACTTAATGAAGATGAATTCATGCAGAGTTTCTCTGATAGAAAATATTACGGAACGAACCTTAAGCGGCTTCCACGGCGTGGGCCCAGCAGTCCAAATGGTTTCGTCGGGCATGATGGCCTTGCCATTCTTCGTGATGTCGAGGTGCATTGCTGACACCCCGGCGTTCTCCCTCACAAGTTTCCATGCGCCTCTCGAAGTCCTGCCTCTTGACCGCCTTCGGCCCCTCGTTCTTGCCTCCTGTGGATTTGCTGACACCCCGGCGTTCTCCCTCACAAGTTTCCATGCGCCTCTCGAAGTCCTGCCTCTTGACCGCCTTCGGGCCCTCGTTCTTGCCTCCTGTGGATTTTCGAGTAGGCCAAACAGTGCGGGCTCGCGACTTTGGCCCCAAGAGGATGGGAAGGAGGAAGAGGGTGGAACGAAGGAGAGCCCCCATAAAGAGACTCCCTGTTTGTTTGATTGATTGGCTCTCTTTTTTTCTTTTTTTTTTTTTTTTTTTTTTTTTTTTTTTGGCGGGGAACGGAGCCGGAGCGGAAAAAAAAAAAATTTCGGGTGTCGCGCTCCGGAAAAATAGCAGAGGTTCTGCTGGCTCCGACTCCGTCTTCGTTCATATTTCAGACTTAGAATTTTCTGTAATATCAGTACCGCCATTCTTCCCGTGACCGGCAAACCAAAAGTGATGGCATTTCTGTAGTATAATTATTGTTGAAGGCTGATTTGTTGGTCAAACAGCTGATTTCGGGGCTGAATCGCTTCTTCAACCACTCCGCGCCCCACAGGAGGCTCTCGTGGAGTTGCTGACCGTAACCCAACCACGGCTTTATGTTCTATAGGGTGAGGAGAAGAGAAGAAAAAATGGAGAGAGAAAATGGTTCTTTGTATTGAGGTCGCTGGCTCAGTTTGAATTTTAGAATATTCTAAGGTTCTGTTTTGTTACCAAAGAGAATAAAAAAGTCCAAATGGTGAGATAAATAAATCGAAGATTCCAATGCTCAAATTTCATCTTTTCTTCCATAATTTATAAAATTCTTTTTGTCTCATAGCTTGGATGTTTGTATTTTGATTCAGAAATGATGCATGATGCTGTTTTGCACCATAAAGGATGGTACATTCTAGGATTGCTGCCACATCATCCAACTCAGAGGGGTAGCTATATATCCTTCAACACAACGCTTTTCATATTTACCATTAAATGGGCATCGTGTTTGGTTCATGAGATGAACCATATATATACTCGTCCATCCCTAAGATAAATACATGGCTACTATATTTAAGGCTGTAACGTTTTGTGGTACAAAACATTTACCACGGAGGATCCAAACTCACTATGTATGGAAGAGCCAAGTGATGCTGCAAAACAGGGGGATGCATAAAAAAAAAACAAACAAACAAACAAAACATAGGGCATGTTGTCATGTGTACATTGCGTTCTCGGACACGATAGCATTCTCATTGAAACATCAATCCTACTTGGCTAATAATTGGTCCATTTCTCTTGAGAAGAGCTGCCCGAGAGAAGACCCATTTCTTTACCAAAAAGAAAAAAACAAGACCCATTGAGGCATATTCTAAGAACACGCAATTAATGGAACACCTAGTTCGTCGACCTCAAAGGGTTATTCCCTCAAACATGAAATTAATTATTCTTTGAGAACTTCTTGGAGAGAACCTTCTTTTGCGGGTTAAAGAAATTCTACAGCCATTATGTCTTTTATATAATCTTTCCATCACCAATATTGTATCATTGACATTATCGTTCCAACGCCCACCCATAATCACCAAAAACAATGCCAACAAATTAAGCGACCGTTGCTCTTACGGTTACCTGCCTCTCTATCATCACAAAGACCCAACTCGAGGGGCATTGAGATGCCGTGGGCCGTGGATCCTTATAAACAAAGGTCTGGTTGTCTTCCTTGCAAAACTTGAGAAGATTTATGCCTATATCCATGCATTGCACCACTTTTTCAGGACAACGAGACAACTTTTGCGGGAGAAATTAACTAAGGTCTAGTTGCTTCCATCTGCTGATATCTTCAACAATTTTACCTTGTAAATAGCTTCTTGTATATATATTGCCTTGTAAATAGTCTGCCGATCGCTAATAAAAGGCAGGCGGCAGTTCCTGCCTCCTTTATATTCAAAAAAAGAAAAAGGAAAAGAGACAATGTAAAATGCTTAAAATTGAATGGCGTTAAAAATCCAGGATAGAAGGATGATAAAGTTCTGGTTGTGTGATCACTAAGATGATGGCAGGATCTCTGATGTATGAGTCTGAATGCTAGGTGATAGAAAGGTTTAAATGTAATACAAGCATTGAAAAGTGCGAGCAACAGCAACTGATGCTACCACTAAGGAAAAATAAAAACAATACTACTTCTTGTCACCTGGGCAAGAGGTGCAGGATTCCATTCGGGTGAATGATCACTCTCACGGGTAGCGTAGGAATAAAGGTGAAAGGTGGGACTCGGCCGTTCCTAGTCGAGAGAGAGAGAGAGAAGGAGAGGGGTGGGGGGTGTGCTCAAGCAGAGACCGGCATGCTTGAGTGTAGGAAAACATCAAAAACCGAAAAGAAAATGATGATGACGTGATTAACAAAATGAGCTATGGCAACAACTTGTGAGAGAATATAGCATGAGCGGAAGTTTTATCCCTTAAAAAAAAGCAGAAATTGTGGATGCGTGTGCGTGCGTGTGTGCGTAGAGAGAGAGAGAGGCAGGGAGAGGGAGAGGGAGAGGGAGAGGGCGAGTTTGGTATTGCTCGTCTTCTATTTTTGTTTTCAAAAATATAAGAAGAAATATCAATTAGATTGACATGGGTTGTGAAACCATTTTTTTTTATGTTTCTTGTGAAATATTTAGAGTTTTGGGCAGCATAAATTTATTGCTTCCCAAAGACGGTGATAATTAAAGCAAGGGGATGACATAAGTTTTGTGCAAATACTATTTTTAAGATCAATCTCTATTTGGCATTTAACTTATTCGTAAAGAAATCAAAACATAAAAACAACAAAAATGCCACTTTATTTTTATTTTATATTAAAAGAGCATCGCACGATAAGTGAAAAGTATCGTTTATAAAGATTGTGAGGATCCGTGCGAATATATATTTAATGTTATATTAATTATTTATTAAAAAAATTTAAGATATTTATATAGGATCAAGAAATCCAAATAATACTTTTCAGTTAGTTTTTTATGGATAAATCCTATATTGTATTAAATGATATTAGAATTAACCTAATTCATGGTCTATATGAACTAAAGAATGGTGCATCATCAGTGCATTAAGATTGACTACAACTTGATCATGTTGTTTATGAATAAATTTGTATAAATTTGGATCCTTGGCCTAGTGATGATGTCAAGACTTATACATATATTAATTATTTATTAAAAAATTGAATATTATAAAGATCAAAATATTCAAATAATATCTTCTAACAAGTTTTTTTTATATGAGGTCTTTAGTTGCTATAAGGATAGCATTGATACTAATTAACATCTTTTAAATCATATTCAATTCAAGACTACTATGGTCAAGTGAACCATGATTAAGCTCAAATACATGCGCGCACCCACATATATGTATGCTTGTACACGCACGCGCATATATATATATATATATATATATATATATATGCTATTAGATTATATCTAGCAGTATGACCTTAGGGTTGATTCAAGCTTGAATGGAGATTGGTTCAACCTTATGCTCTATTTAGGATTATCAAGTTGATGAATTAGGCTTTTTTGGTTTGGTTCAAAATTAAACTCTAAATAGTGATAAACAAATCAAGCTTGATTTCACTTTCCAAGCTCAAAATTAATTTTAAACCAAGCTTGTTTTGCAATACCAGACATATTATTCTAACATAATAAAATCTTCCACTGCAAATCTTTTATCACAAAAAATATTATGTTATATTTGCCTTGTATTGTTTTAAATAAGCAAAACTTAGAAAGGAAGTATGCGGACGGCTTAAACATCACGGAGTGACACAAACTTTCGCAGACTACATTTAGATGTTCGACCATGTGGTGGATGGTCGGGGACCCCAAACTAGTTTCTAAGGACTAGAACGCTATCATATAGTGACCTGTTTACCCTAAGTTGAAATCATTGAAGACATCTCCTCCAAAAAAAATTTTAAAAAAAGATCAATTAAAAAGTAAAACAATCTAAGATAGAGCTCCAAAAGAAGCCCCTTTTCCTTTTGTGAGGGGGGTAAAAGATATGAGCCCCTTCTTAACTCAATTCCTTTTGATGAGCTAAAAGAGAAACGAACAAGCTACAGGCTGTATGCACTTCCTGTAACACTAAGCTATTGAAAAGCTAATGCACTCTATAGACGTTCGTGTTGTAACAACATTAAGTGACTTGCGGTGCTGGAAAGAGCTCACAAATATGTTGAATATAAAATGGAAAAGGAAATGCTGAATAGCTTATTCTGATCCCTTCCAAGTTTCAATGGTCAGAACCACGTATGTTTCATTGACTCTCAATGAAACGAAATTTTGCACAAGCCGGGCATGCAAACAATATTTCTATCTCACAAGGAAGGAAAAATAAGAAGGAAATAAGAGCATGGGTTTCTCGATTCATCATGCAAGCGATCTGATAGCACGTTGTTAACAAAACTTTTCAATGGCTTTGGATCTCTCCGTCACACACATTCCTTTAGTAAAATGATCGGTTATCATACCAATTATAACACAGCAACACAAATTTATTGTAGAAGAACTAAACCATCAACCTGGAACGTATCTAGCTCTCAGGTGTCTATATTGATAGTCTAAGCTCTAGATCTATTTCTTGTGAGTCACTTGAATCAGAGTTCTGACTCATGGAACCGGCTGAGTAGCTTCGATCATGCCGTGGCTTCTTCTGAGCTGAGTTCTGCGAAATAGTCAAGTCATGATATTTACTATTATATAATAAAAAGGCATATCTACTATGAAGAAAAGATAATAAATGCTTTTAGTACAGAGTAGGTGTAAGTTTTGAATAACACCTCCATTGTTTGTTCCAAGAGGGGTCGTGTTACAGTTGTAGTTGTTGGTGCGGGTAAAGAGCTCGTAATATGATTTGAGAGCGACCTGGTATTAATTGATACTACAAAAATGTCAGTCAGAAAAGAAGTACAAAATAAATTTTATCTGCAAATTACTCAACTTTTGGGATGATAAGCAAATTAAATTCATGATACCCGGATGGAGGACTCGAGTGGGATTCATCATACGTGACATCTCTACTTTTAGTGTCCCCATAACTCATCTTCAACCAGAAAAGAAGAAGATGAAAGAAAGGGTAAGAATAGACCATACATATAGTCTCTCAAAAAAAATATGAAGTGTTTTGAATGAAATTACGCTAGGATTGTTGAATGGATTTAAATTACAATATAAGTTTTTGTTAATTAATTGTAAGAATGGCACGACCAATAAAAACATGGTGAAAGGAATCACAAATGAAATACATGTCAGGAAATATAGGGTACTTTCTTCCTTTATTTCTTTCTTTCTTTCTTTCTTTCACGGTATATTCTCTTCCAATTCTGTGATTTCCTATTGAGATCTCAAGCTTGACATACCATAATGTTTTCCTTTAGATAAAGAGATGGTGAGACCATATTCGAGGAAGACGGAGATGATGAAAATGCCATATCTACTCTCATGTCATTCTGCTTGATGACAACCATTAAACTATACAATCATCAGTAGAGAAAATTAGGCTTGCTAACGTAATTGAAATAACAACACTTAAAACTTATATAATAGAAAAAGAAATATGGAGAAATTGGGAGAGACCATTCTGAGATTACTATGAGATGGGGACCGAAGGAAGGGAAGATATTCGGCCATTTGATGTTGCAATCTGATCTTCTCCAACTGAGCCACTCCAAGTCCTCTCTGAGGTTGCTTGGGTTTATCTGAGCTGCTTTTCTTCCCCTTTCGAGAGGAACTAGATCTTCCACTCCCCAACCCCAATTCACCAAAATAACTGCTGTCCATCCTCTCTCTCTCTCTCCTCCTTCCAGAGCTCCAAAACTAACCCAGTCTACAAAGATACGCACAAAGAAAGAGAGATTTTGGGAGTCAAAAAGGATGGATCTCCAAGATCCATTTAAAGGGTGTTTCCCAAAAGTAATAACAGCATTGCTGGACTGGATTGATGATGAGATTTAGGGTGATATTCTTTGGCGTCTTTACGCTTATTTTCCGCGTGGATAGACAAATATTATATTAAAGTATCACGAATCACAGTGTCGTCACTGGTTAAAAATAGAAAGATTTAAGTGATTGACTTGTCTAAGATGGCCTCTAGGATCTGTCATGAAATAGTTGCTTTCTTACTTGGCAAGTGATTATACTAAATTATGTACCATACCTCTCTGTTATAGTAAAAGAAACAAAATCTATAAACAATACTAGTAAATTTACCGAGGTAGACTGACCAAATCAGCATTCTTTATCATATAAAATTTTAACAAATTTACCCCCATTTCATAGCTGAAATATACTGCATGCTTTTCTTTTAATATATTATGATCTATGTTTTAGAATATTTCAACTGCAATTACTTCAACATATAAATAACTACTTCCAAAGAAAAAATCGTTTGGATTATATTAACAAAGGTCCTCACAGTATTCTGTGCATGTGAATAATGATTTTTTTTAAAAAAAAATAACACCGATCTTTTTCCAAAGAAAACTCTAATTATATATTTCTAAATAAGGTGTAATATATATATATATATAATCAGAGTTTATCGAAAAAAAAAAAAAAACAGCAAAACTGCAGGGAACAAAAAATAAATCAATGTGACCTCAGTAGATTCATTACCCAAATTTTCTGCAAACCCATATATTTTCCTATGAGTTGCTTATATCCTTGTCTTCCTAATACAAACAATTTCCCAGAATACTGTCATGCTTTAGATTAGGTAAAATAGATCACAATCCCTGTAACCGAAAAAGATGAGGGTAAGATACGGTTGCATTGGTGATGGGGACGGAGAGATTATAGGAGATTTGGTAGGAGGAACTATAGAAAGATATTTTTACTACCCAAACGAAAATGACTAATTCTATAAATTACAATGCCTCAATTAGGAAGAGGCTTTATCTTCAATTTTTTCTTTGTGCACATGGCTATATTTATCCATCATATATGGCCATCTAAGTACTTTCCTTTTATGAGCAATATCCAAGATTTGAATCCTAGACCTCTTTCAAAGATAAAATCCTAGTGGAAAGGTGCCAATAAATTGAGCCAATAATGGCTGATAAGTTACCTAAGTAAATTCAGTAATTCACTAAGCATAAACAATAGTATTTGGTCATTTCAAATTACCATGAAAAATACTTAAGAGAAAGTGAGGTAATTTTCAAATTCCTTTATGATACCTAGCATATCACATGCCAATGATCACCTTGAAATTTACATAAAATAGGAAGTGATACTTCCATCTTTCGAAGACATAGGCCTTTTGCATTGACCTCTATGCCTATAAGAAATTCCTACCCAACAATCATCTGCGCACATCAAAAACTTTTTCACCTAGCTTCATGCTTCCGGTGCCATGTAAATAATTTACAATGTTCTCAATTTTGCTTATAAATACCTCCTCCCGAGCCAACCTTATGTGATAGAGGATCATCTAGTAAGAAATCTAGGCATATTTTTGTTAGGCATAAATATAGAAATTAGAAAATTTTATTTTATTTGAAAAATTAGGATATTTTATTTTTATATGGATGCTAGGATTAGAATTGTATATGATGACTCTAATATTTTGTTTTTATGATGATAATTAAAGTTTTAGGTTATCTATATAAAATTTATCATTATGTTAATTGAGATTTAAAAATATTAAATATTAAATATTAAATTGCCCTCATCCTGTGCTTTCTTCTTCTCCTATTTCTCTCCTCTTTTCTACTCTTCTTCTCTTTTCTTCTTCTTTTGTCCTACATTATGTCATTGAAATGAAGATAAATCATTATTCTAAGTATTCTAGTGTTAAGTAACATCTAAGGAGGGTTGATCGGCAATGCAAGGGGAGTAATCACGTGACTCAAATGAGGATACGTGTCTAATGTCTATAATAAAATATGGATTGTTGGTCATGGACTTAACGATCAAGTTATAAATTATCTTTTCTATTGTGCTTGTAAAGCAACCTTTCAAATAAATTAGAGGAGGAAAAATGAAATACACTTTCAAGCAATAAAAAAAAAGTTAAAATTTTAATTTATTCATTAACTAACAAGGTCGCATAAGAATTTTGATTAAAAAATAAATTATAGAAAACTTTCTCAATATTTATTCAATTTCATTTATATTCTCTCGACTTAAAAAATTATCAAACCAACCTTTTAAATTTTTGAGATATTTCGAGATGGTCACCATGTATCTTCATTAACAGAATCACACCTGCCATTATTTTATAAAATTATAAAACTATTTTTATCCCTATCTTTTTTCTTCTCTCTCTAATTGATCCTTTCCTTCTTCATTGTCGGTGTTCTTCTTTTTCTCTCCTTCCTTCTCACCCACTTATTCTTCTCCATGATGACTTCCTCTACCTCCATTCATTCCTCATCGATGACATTTTCTCCTTATCCACTTCTTTTTCTCATCTTCTTCCTCCTTCAAGCTTATCCATAAGCTATTTTCCTTTATGGTAGCTCCATCCACTTTCAACTATTCTTGATTGGCAACCCCTCTATCCCTTTTCTCTCTTTCTCATTCATTTCTCCTCCTCGTCCTTCCCCTCCTCCTCCTCCAAGCTATTTATGAGCCCTCCTCCTCCGCGGTAGCTTTCTCCACTTTCACCCCTTCTCACTAACAACCCATCCCGCCACCTCTTCTTCCTCTTCATCCTCTTCTTCTTCTTGTTATCTACTTCCTCCAAAGCCACTTATGAGCCCTCCCCTTTCACGATAGTTCTGTCCATCTCCATCTATTCTTTACCGGTGGCCCCTCTCTCCTTCTTTCCTTCCTCCTCATCCACTTCTCCTCATCATCTTCTTCCTCTAAGTTTGTCCATAAGCCTATCTCTCCATGGCATTGGCAGCTCCCTCCACCTACTTTCCTTCTTGCCGGCAATCCATCTTTTTCTTTTTTCTTCATTCTCGCTTTACTCCTCATTATTATCCTTTTCCTTTAGGCATGTTCATAAGTCCTCTCCCCGTACGGCAACGCCCTTCGCCTCCATCCCTTCTCTGCTAGTTTTTCCTTCCTCATCCCTTTTTTCTTCTCCTCCTCCTCCTTTTCCAATCTTACCCAAGAGGTCTTAGACACCATCCTCTCCCTCCATGCTAACCTTTATAACCTTATCCTCCCCCTTCATGATAGCTCCCTCCATCTCTACTTCTTCCTCACCATCAGCCCTTTTTATATGAGTGAGAGGGGCATTTTCATCCATTGAAAAGAAAAAGTTGATAATTTTTATTAGTAAGTAAATGGCAGAATCATTTTAAAATATCTCAAAAATTTAGAAGACTAATTTGATATTTTGTAAAGTTGAGAGAATGCAAGTGAATTGAATTAAAGTTGAGAAAGTATTTCTATAATTTATCTAATAAAATATTTGTAGCTCATGGCTAATTTTTAAGTATAATGGCAATTGCATGGTTGAATTTTGAGCTTGGTACATGTGACTAATTTTCATGACTGGTAGGTAATATATTTGAATTAGAGGGACTTGAATATTTGATGTTGTGCATATCCAAATGCCTTCTATTTGGTATGGATTGTTATCTTCTTACATTTCTATGCACCAGGATGTTTTCTTCTGTTCATATCATTTGGTAGGTAGCACAACTATAGCAATTAGGTTGCAAACTTCATCCTCGATCATGTAAACAATATAAACATGCATTAAATGCTTATCCTAGTAACTTCTTGACTTTACTTTCGCTGATGTTATTAGAAAACAACAACAGCAACAACAATGGTTTCGCATGTTGTTGATCACATTTTCAAATTTTAGCCAACTTGTTCAATTCCATCGGTTATTAGTATTTTTTTCATTTTGAAACTAATAGGTATCATTGACCAAATTAGTATTTGATTATTAGGAAGTTCTTAAACAATAACTCTTGAAAGATATGTCATGTGAGAAATATTACGATCATTTTTATATTAACTTTTTGAAAGCTGTGCCATATGAGGGATATTATAGCATAATTATCTACATTTTTATATTCGTATTTTCTGGTGGTACTTTTTATCACTATTTATTATGAACATTTCGTGTGTGAAATGGACCACTTGATATGGTTTGGTTGTCCAAAGGCTTTGATAATGTGTAGCTAAAATAAAATAACGATATCGCTGGAGGAATATTTGCGTTGATGTACTTCCCAAAGCATGGCCACGGAAATTTATGAGCAAATGATTATAAAAAAAAAAATGCTGCTTTTGATCTCCTTTCCTGTAGTGTCGGCATGATCCGGACGGATTAATATGAAAACTTACTGGTCTATATCACGGTAGCCATTCCCTTTCGTTAGTCAAAGCTATCTAATCTCTCTCATAAATCGATATTTTACCAACAAATTGTTCTTTAATTTATTGAGCTGGTCTGAGACTTTATAAATTCTTACATCTTAAGAGTCACACAATAGCACGCGGGAGCATAACTTGTGCAACCATTTTAAAAACTACTCATAAACCATTCGGTCGGCATCTAAAGCAGTAACATTTGTTCCCATTGATTGTGAGAGGCAGTGCAATGAAATCGAGGGAGCCTCCATTCTTCAATAGCTATACATTTTATTTTATTATTTTATTTTTTTTTAAAAAATAAGTCTCTCTCCGATTTTATTTAATTATATTATATTTGTAATATTTTTAAGTATCCGGTTAGTCCAAAAATAAAATAAATGTGGCGGTGATAAGCATTCAGATCCAAGTCATGGGGGCATAGCAAAGAAATTTCTTGAAGTACTTAATCCAAAAATCAAATGTACGAATGCCTTGAACAAAACCGAATTGATATGCTGTCTGCTCGGTCGGGATTGTATCTTTTGCACAAAGAAGGATTTGCTTTCTTTCGTTAACTCAAGAGAGCTAAAGATACATCCTCCACCATACGTTTTGTTTTAATATTTTATATTTTTTAAAATAAGTTTCTCCCCAATTTTATTTAATTATATTATATTTATAAAGTTTTTAAGTATTCGATTAGTCAAAAAATAAAATAAATGTGATGGTGATGAGCATTCAGGGCATAGCCAAGAAACTTCTTCAAGTACTTAATCTAAAAATCAAATGCATGAATATCTTGCATCGTTGCCTTAGACGGCGTGGACTATTGAATAAAATCGAATTGACCTGTTGTGTTGTCTGCTTGGTTGGAGTTAAATCTTTCGCACAAAGAAGGATTTGCTTTTTTTTTTTTTAAATCAAGGGAGCCAGCCAATGATACATCCTCTATTCTTCAATGGCTATATATTTTGTTTTAATTTTTTTTTTTTTATGTTTTTAAAGTAAGTGTAATATTATTTAGTTATATTATATTTGTAATGTTTTTAAATATTCAGTTAGTCTAAAAATAAAATAAATATAGTGGTGATAAGCATTCGAACTCGAGACATGGGGCATACCAAAAAAAGGTTTTCAGAACAAAGAATACCTTACATCATTGCCTTAGACGGAGACTATCAAATAAACTTGAATTAAGCTTCTATCTGCTCGGCCGGGGTTATTTCTTTCGCACAAAAAGGATTTGGTATTTTTCTGTCCGAATCCACCATCGGATTACCCATCCGACAGCTCAAAATAATCAAATCTCCGTCATTCACGGCATGCACCTATCTCAAAGCGATCGGTGAATGATCCAATGGTGATCCACGTGAACTAAGGCGAATCCTTCTTTTGCGCGAAAGATAGAATCTCGACCCGTTGTCTGCCTAGGCTACACGTGCTCTATAATCTACAAACGATAGGTGGGGACCAGAAAGACGCCACCCCATGCTTCTTTCCTGGATATTCTTGGAAATGACGGCACCAAGATGACTCAGCGTGATAGCCCAAAAGGAGATCAACTTAAATCAATCAATTTAAGGAAAGGGCACCATAGTGTAATGAAGTCAGGAATGCACCAGTTGGAAATAAATAAGTAAATGAGACCAGTTTTACAAAATTAAAGATGGAATGGATTTCTTTAGATTTTTTTTTTTCAAATTCCAAAAATAGCATAGGTTGGACTTCTAGAATATTTTTTTTTTAAAAAAAATTATTATATTTTTTTTTAAGTAGGTTTTCACCTAAATTGGTAGCATTTAAGGATATTGTTGTGGATAAATCCCGCTTCTATTGAAGTCTAGTTCGATGCTCAGCCTAATATAACCAGTAGCCACAGAAGAGCTTCAGTGGACGGGTCTTAGCCGAACTCCTGCAGCCGACCGAGCTTCTTCGGACTCCCAGCGGTCGAACTTCTTAGCGGTCGTCCCTCGGCCGAACTCTTCAAGCGGCCGTCCCTTCAGCCGACCAAGCTCCTTCAGACTTTTAACGGTCGAATTCCTCAGCAGTCGTCCCTCGGCCGAACTTCTCAGCGAACTCCTCGGTGATCGTTCTCTGACCGAACTTCTCAGTGGTCGAGCTCCTTCCGAACTCCCAGTGACCGAGCTTTAGCTGCACTCCTCCAGCCAGACGCCTATGAGAGCCGAACTCCCTCCAAGCTTCCTCTTCGATCAGACTTCTTCGGAAGCTGGACTCGTCCCAGACATCCTTCGGTCGAACTTCTTCAGGAGCCGGACTCCTCCCAGACATCCCCTTCGGTCGGCCGAGCTCCTACTGAACTCCCCAACGATCGAGCCTTAGCCGCTCACCTCCAGCCAGATGCCTACGGGAGCCGAACTCCTTCCGAGCTTCCTCTTCAGGAGTCCAAACTCCTCCGAAATGGATACACGTCGAAGTCCTTCAACTCTTCATTCGACTTCGAGCGGCTCAGTATCAAGATAGCTACAGCCATCACCATCAGTCCACCGCAAGCGACAGCGATCCGCTATCAGGAGGTGATGGCTGTCACTATCAACCCACTGCAGACGGCGTCTTCCCCTGGAATTGACTCCACCGAACCTCGAGCAGCCCGCCAGCACGCGGCTACAGCTGTCACCATCAAGCTCCGCTATAAAAAGGACCCTCCAGATATGCTAATTCCGATCTCTTTGATCTCTAAGCTCTCCTCTTCATCTCTAAGCTCCGTGGAAATCATTCCCGAGCACTCCATTCCTGTTGGCCAGAGCTGACTTGATCATCGGAGGATCCTGCCGAAGGCCACCCCCCACCGACTCTGGACGGCGAAACTTTATTTCTGCACCAACAGATTGGCGCCGTAGAGGAAGGGCATCGAACCTTCGAAGGTTTCCCTTGTTCTTAAAGGAGTGCTCGGCGACGATTTCTCTCTCCCCTGCTCCGGAGATCTCTCTCCTTTCCTCTTCAGAATTTCCTTTTCTGGAAAGAGGAAATGCCTCCCCAAGAAGAGCTTCGATCGCGACGATCGACGGCCTTCCGCGGCCCGATCCCCTTCCGAGATCCGTCCGCTCTCCTGCTCCGGCCCCGGTGACCCAGGTCCCCGTCTATAGCCGTGGTGGATGCGGAGCAGTTCAACCTGCTTGTCCAGCAGGTTTGTGGTCTCATGAAGGTGGTGCAGGCAGTGCAGGCCATGCACCAGCAGGCCCCAGTACCAGCTCAATCGATGCAGGGATTCTCCAAAGCCGTGATGGTCCGGTCCAGGAGCGACCGACCTGGGCTGCCCGACCTTCCGATCCCCAAAAGGGGGAGGCAAAGGAGGAAGAGCCCTTGCTCGAATCATAGCTCGGCCAAGGGTGAAGCTTCGTACCCATTCTACCAGAAAATCCTTGGAGATCAGAGACCGTGAAGGATCCTTCTGGATCCAAAGGCTCTTAGGAAATGAATCCGGCAAATTGAAGAACTTCGTCACACTCCCTCCTCACATGGTAATGACGTTTGTGCACTGACCCTCCTTTCTCGCAGAACAATCATGCAGGAATCCTGTTCCGCCGAACCTTCAAGCTCTCCTCAACTCGGAGAAGCTACGATGGGACCACTTCGATCCGGTCGATCACCTGAAAGGCCTTTCCGGACAACGATGCTGCTTCATGGTGCGCTTCAGATGCTATGCTTATGCCGAGCCTTCCCCTCTACCCTTAAAGGGAGCTGCGAGAAACTGGTACTCGGTGCTTGAAGCCGAGTACACGATCTTATCATTTGACCAGATGAGTCAATAATTCGTAGCCCACTTCGTCAGTAGCAGACAGCCGCATCGAGGTTCGGATTTCTTGATGGCCATCAGGCAAAAGGAGGGGGAACCCATCCAGGCTTATGTCATCCGATTTAACGCTGCCGCATTGGAAGTCCGAAACCTGGACCAATCAGTCGCTATGGCCGCCCTCAAGGGCGGCCTTCAGAAGAATGACTTATTGTTCTCCCTGAAAAAGAAGTATCCCAAGAATTTTGCTGACATGCTAGCTTGGGCCGAAGGATATGCCCAGGCAGAGGAGGCCTTCAAGGCCAAGGATGATGAAGTCGGTGGCAAGCGACGAGTCGATCGGTCGGGCAGGCCCGCCAAAGAAGGGAAGCAGAATGAAGCCCGGCCGCACTCCCAAACTCCTTTCGATCGCAGGCGGACCCGAACCCCCCTTGGACCCTGAGGTGGGGAAGCCCCGATGGAATGGCGCATCGATGTTCTCCCCAGCGTCGAAGTTCTTTCTGACGAAGATTTCATAACTATGCCCCCCTCAACGCTCTGAAGACCCAAGTACTGATGGAAATTAGGGAACAACTTCCAAGACCGAACAGGATGCATTCCCATCCCAACAAGCGCGATCCCAACAAGTTCTATCTCTATCATCGCGACCACGGCCACGACACCGAGGAGTGTGTCCAACTTCAGAACGAGATTGAAAAGCTCGTCAGATGAGATAGACTCGACCGATTCCTGCAGAGGCGGCCTGAAGGGTGGGAGGCTCGGCTAAGGGTGTTACCATTGAGTGGGGAGAATCAGGAAGATCGGCCGTCCCTTGGCGTTATCAATACTATCTCAGGGGGACCTCAGCAAGGGGAGACCAGCGGATCCGAGGGACCGGTGAAGAGGCGGAGGATCGCAAAACCCATGGCCTTCACCGAGGCAAATGGTCAGGGAATCCAATTTCCGTACAATGATGTGGTTGTAATTTCTTTGAATATTGCTGACTATGATGTACGCCGTATTTTGGTGGATAATGGAAGCTCGACTGACATATTGTTTTACGACACCTTCTCAAAAATGTCCTTACCAAATGACCGCTTGGGGCCTATGAATTCTCCGCTTGTGGGATTCACTGGCAACGTCGTCCCAGTCGAAGGTATAATAACTCTGACTGTGGAGGTGGGGCAGCCCCCAAAACTGGCCAGAGCATAGGTCGATTTCCTGGTCGTGAGGACTCCGTCCGTTTATAACGCCATCCTAGGCCGACCCGATCTAAACGCACTTCGAGCGGTAGTATCAACCTATTACTTGAAGATGAAGTTTTCGACGAGTCACAGGATCGGAGAGATCAGAGGAGACCAGGCTCTGGCGAGGCACTGCTACTCTATCGTCTTACATGAGGAAAAATGGTCCGACCCTTATCTTGTTGATGGACTGGATGCCCATGACGATCTCACCGAGGAGCGAGGCGAGCCTATGGAGGACCTTATCTCTGTGCCTTTAAATGACGAAAACTCGGACCACGTGGTGTAGATCGGCTCCAACTTGGCAGGCGAAGTTCGGGAGCAGCTTGTAGCCTTCCTTAGGAGAAATGTAGACATCTTCGCCTAGACCCCAGCGGACATGCTGGAGATTGACGCTGAGGTCATGGAACATCAGCTGACCATTGATCCGAAGCATCGGTCGGTGAAGAAAAAGATGCGCCACCATGCCCCAGAGAGGTAGAAGGCGATCATCGAGGAAGTTGACAAGCTCCTCAAAGCCGGGCTCATCGAGAGGTTAATTATCCGATCTGGATCTCGAACGTGGTCCTCGTCAAAAAGGCAAACAACAAGTGGAGGATGTGCGTTGACTTCAAAATGCTGAACAGGGCCTATCCGAAAGGCAGCTACACTCTACCTAGGATTGATCAACTGATGGATGCGACCTCGGGCCACGAGCTTCTCACCTTCATGGATGTCTTTTCTGGTTATAACCAGAAACAGATGGCATCCGAGGACGAAGAGAAGACCGCCTTAATTACTGACCGTGGCCTTTATTATTACAGGATCATGCCTTTTGGACTCAAAAATGCAGGGACAATATACCAGCATTTGGTCAATAAGATCTCCAAGAAGTAGATCGATCGCAACATAGAGGTATGCGTGGATGATATGCTCATCAAAAATCGAGCTTCAATAGACCACCTCGCCGATCTTAAAGAGACCTTCGGTGCACTTAGGAAGCACAAGATGAAGCTGAACCCGACCAAGTGTGTCTTCGACGTGACCTCCGAGAAATTTCTAGGGTTCATGGTGTTGAGACGTGGAATCAAAGCAAACCCTAAAAAAATTCGAGCCATTCGGGAGATGACCGCTTCGAGGACAATCAAGAAAGTTCAATGCCTGACCGAAAAGGTGGCATCTCTAAATCGCTTCGTATCAATGCATATTCTTCTTCCAAGTTCTCAGGCGATCAAAGAACTTCTCCTGGACGACGGAGTGCCAACAGGCATTCGAAGAACTTAAAAACTACCTCGACTCGCCCCTGCTGTTGGCAAAGTCCGAACTCAGAGAAGAATTATTTCTGTATCTAGCTGTCTCCTCGGTGGCCCTGACGATGGTGCTGGTCAAGGAAGAAGTGAAGATGCAGTGATCGGTCTACTACGTGAGTCGGATCCTAAGGAATGCGAAGATCAGGTACTCTAGGTTGGAAAAACTAACTTACTCTCTTCTAATTGCCGCTAGGAGGCCCCTACCTTATTTTCAAGAGCACACCGTAACGGTCCTCACGGACCAACTAATAAAAGCGGTCGTTCACCGAGCGAACGCTTTCGAAAGAATCACAAAATGGGCAATCGAGCTCATGGAGTTTGACATCAACTATTGGCCCAGGCCATCGATCAAGGCCCAGATACTGACGGATTTTGTGCTGGAATGCACTATTCCATTCGAAGCCGAGCTTGAACCGATCGAGACCGGCACCAAAGCGGGACCGAGCCTGGACGGAGCTGAGCTATCACGGTCAGACCTTTCCGAGGACAGCGTCGACCTCCCCGAAGGCTCCTGGGCTCTGCACGTGGATGGTTTGTCCAACTCTACTGGAGCTGATGTGGGGCTGATCTTGGTTAGCCCCGAGGAAGTCGTCACCGAGTACGCGCTGTGCTTCAAGTTTTCTGCGATCAATAATGGGGCCGAATATGAAGCGCTGATCGCTGAATTAAAGATAGCAAGAGAATTAAAAGTAGATCGACTTCAAGTTTACAATGATTCCTAGCTGGTGGTCGATCAAGTTAGCGGCAGCTACGAGGCATGGAAGAAAAGCATGGTGAGATACCTCAGGAAAGTGAGGGATTTGACTTCGGCCTTCGATAGTTTCGATGTTCAATATATTCTGAGGGTGGAAAATGCGAGAGCCGATCTTCACTCCAGGTTGGCCACTTCTGCCCCAGTCGAACTGCCTAGAGGAATATTTTTGGAGACTTTGAAGTGCCCAACCCCGGAGGAACCTCAAGTCGTCCTACAGACGAAATTTGATTCAAGCTGGATCAACCCGCTGGTCGCTTACCTCAGTGAGGGGGTCCTTCCTCATGATCCAAAAGAAGCTCAAAAGCTCAGGAATCAGGCCTTCCATTACATTTTACATGAAGGCAGGTTGTATAAGAGGTCATATTTCCTCTCGCTGCTGAGATGTCTCCGACCTTCGGAGGCTGATCTCGTACTATGGAAGGTGTACGAAGGACTCTGCGGAGGTCACATAGGAGCCAGGTCCCTATCGCAAAGACTACTTCGGCAAGGATACTACTGACCGACCTTGTTCCATAATTTCGTCGAATATGTGAGAAAGTGCGACCGTTGTCAGAATAATGCCAGCGTACAAAGGCAGCCGACATTCGAGCTCACTCCGCTAAGCGCACCCTGGCCATTTGTATAGTGGAGAATGGATATACTCGGCTCCTTTTCGATGGCGTCCGGATAGTGAAAGTTTCTTCTGATCACGATCAATTATTTCACCAAGTGGATCGAAGCCGAACCACTAGCGAAGATTACCGAGGCCAAGGTGCAGGACTTCGTCTGAAAGTCGCTAGTCTGCCGATTTGGTCTGCCCCGAATCCTTATAATCGACAACGGGTGACAGTTTGCCGGGGTAAGGTTTGCCAAGTTTTGCGAAGAACTAAACATCTCACACCGCTTCACATCGATGGCTCACCCATAGGCTAATGGAAAAGCTGAGGTGACCAACCGAACTCTGCTACAAGATATCAAAGCGAGGCTCGACAGGGCAAAGGAGGCCTGGGCGGACGAACTCTACCACGTCCTTTGAGCATACCGAACTACACATAGGGTGTCGATCGGAGAAACACCCTTCGCCTTGGCCTTCGGCATGGAGGCAGTTATCCCGATTGAGCTTAAGCTCCCATCTGTACGAGTCGTGAGCTTCAACAAGCAGCACAACCTTCAGGACCTCCGAGTCAACCTCGACCTGCTGAAAAAAAAAGGAAGGAAGTCCGCATCCGGATGGCGGCCTACAGACGGAACGTGGCTCGGTACTACAACTCCAGAGTTAGAAGCAAAATATTCAGAGTGGGAGACTTAATGCTCCGACGAGCCACTATCTCTCAGCCTCAGAGTCAGAAAAAACTCATCCCTAATAAGGAAGGCCCGTATGAAGTGGTGGAGGTCATCCAACCCGGTACTTATCGCTTGAAGGAGCTCGGAGGAATGACGTTTCCACGACCTTAGAACTCAAAAAATCTGAGGATGTATTATCAGTAATCTCCCTTCAGTAAAGCTGCTTCATTTCCGCATTATTATTTCCTGGTGCAAAAACTATGGTGACAGGGATGAAGCAGTCAAATAGTTGCCATGTTAGGAACTGGAGGAGGACCTTGTCCTAACGGGAGCAGATCAAAGACCTTCAACCTCGGTCGCAGGAGATAAGATCTTCTCTGAGGCAAACTCAACTGCAAGAGATAAGATCTTCTTCGAGCATCCAGGCCAAGCTCGACTGCAGGAGATAAGATCTTTTTCTAGCGCCCGCATCAAATTCGACTGTAGGAGATAAGATCTTTCCCGGGGCAAGCTCAGCTGCAGGAGATAAGATCTCCCTCGAGCGTCCGAGCCAAGCTCGACTGCAGGAGATAAGATCTTTTCCGAGCGTCCGGGCCAAGCTCGACTGCAGGAGATAAGATCTCCCCGAGCGCCCGCATCAAACTCGGCTGCAGGAGATAAGATCTCCTCCAAGTGTCCGGGCCAAGCTCGGCTGTAGGAGATAAGATCTCTTCCAAGCGTCCACATCAAACTTAGCTGTAGGAGATAAGATCTCTCCCAGGATAAGCTCGGCTGCAGGAGATAAGATCTCCTCCGAGTGTCCGGGCCAAGCTCGCCTGCAGGAGATAAGATCTCCCCGAGCGTCTACATCAAACTCGACTACAAGAGATAAGATCTTCTCCGAACGTTCGGGCCAAGCTCGACTGTAAGAGATAAAATCTCCTCCGAGCACCTGCATCAAACTCGGCTGTAGGAGATAAGATCTCCCCTGGGATAAGCTCGGCTGTAGGAGATAAGATCTCCCCCGAGTGTCTGGGCCAAGCTCGGCTGCAGGAGATAAGATCTCCTCTGAGCGCTCGCATCAAACTCGACTGTAGGAGATAAGATCTCCCCCGAGGCAAGCTCGATTGCAGGAGATAAGATCTCCCCGAGCGTTCGGGCCAAGCTCAGCTGCAGGAGATAAGATCTCCCCCGAGTGTTTGCATCAAACTCGGCTGCAAGAGATAAGATCTCTCCCAGGGCAAGCTCGACTGCAAGAGATAAGATCTCCCCGAATGTATAGGAGACCTTCCCTGGGCCAAGCTCGCTGTAGGAGATAAGATCTCCTTCCTCTTGGCGAGGAGATAAGATCTCTCCTGAGCGTCTACATCAAGCTCGACCACAGAAAATAAGATCATCAAAAGCTCGGCTGCAGGAGATAAGATCTCCCCCGAGCGTAAGCTCGGCCGTAGGAGATAAGATCTCCCTTGAGCGGACCGGATCGAACCTCGACTGCAGGAGATAAGATCTCCCCCGGGGCAAGCTCGGCTGCAGGAGATAAGATCTCCCCCGAGCGTCCACATCGGGCCAAGCTCGACTGTAGGAGATAAGATCTCCCCCGAGCATCTGGGCCAAACTCGGCTGCAGGAGATAAGATCTCCCCCGAGCGTCAGCATCTCGGCTGCATCTCAAGCTCGCTCGACTGCAGGAGATAAGATCTCCCCGAGCGTCCGGGCAAGCTCGACTCAGGAGATAAGATCTCCCCCGAGCATCTCCGCATCAAGCTCGACTGCAGGAGATAAGATCTTCCCCGGAGGCAAGCTCGGCTGCAGGAGATAAGATCTCTCCCGAGCATCCGGGCCAAGCTTGCCTGTAGGAGATAAGATCTCCCCCAAGCGCCCGCATCATCAACTCGGCTGCAGGAGATAAAATCTCCCCCAAGGCAAGCTCGACTGTAGGAGATAAGATCTCCTCCGAGCATCCGGGCCAAGCTCGGCTGTAGGAGATAAGATCTCTCCTGAGTGCCCGCATCAATCTCGACCGTAGGAGATAAGATCTTTTCCGAGGCAAACTCGACTGCAGGAGATAAGATCTCCCCTGAGGCACACTCGGCTGTAGGAGATAAGATCTCTTCCGAGCGACAACCTCGACTAGAGATAAGATCTTTTTCGAGAAGCAACCTCGACTAGAGATAAGATCTCCCCCGAGGTAAACTCGACCGTAGGAGATGAGATCTCCTCCGAGGCAAACTCATCTACAGAAGATAAGATCTCTTTCGAGCGTCCGCATCAACCTTGGCCATAGGAGACTGAGCCAATCTCGACCAGAGATAAGATATCTTTCGATCGATCAAGCCAACCTCGGTCAGAGATCGGATCTCTTCCGAGCGCCCGTATTGATCCCGACTGCAGGAGAGGAGATCTCCTTCGAGTCAGCCTCGACTGTAGGAGACAATATCGCCCCCGATGAGCTCAACCTCCGACCTCGATCGTAGGAGACGAGGCCTACCTCAACCTCGATTGGAGATGGGATCTCCCCCGGGCTTCAACTTCAACATCAACTTTAGCTGGAGAAGAGATCTCCCTCGAGTTTCGATCTGAACCAGCACGAAGCCTAGAAGAAGACTTCGGCAGTCACCTTTTCTGCACTCCCTTCCTTCGAGTTTCGAACTCGAAAGTGGAGGGACTATTGTTGGAGATAAATCCCGCTCATGTCGAAGTCTAGTTCGATGCTCAGTCTAATGCAACCAGTAGCCACGGAAGAGCTTCAGCGGATGGATCTTAACCGAACTCCTGCAGCCGGTCGAATTGCTCAGTCGGCCGAGCTCCTTCAAACTTCCAGCGGTCGAACTCCTCAGCGGTCGTCCCTCGGTCGAACTCCTCAAGAGACCGTTTCTTCAGTCGGTCGAGCTCCTTCGAACTTTCAGCGGTCGAACTCCTCAGCGGTCGTCCCTCGGTCGAACTCCTCAAGTGGCTGTCCCTTCAATCGATCGAGCTCCTTCGGACTCCCAGCGGTCGAACTCCTCAGCAGTCATCCCTCGGCCGAACTTCTTAACGAACTCCTCGATGGTCGTCCTCCGATCGGATTTCTCAGCGGTCGAGCTCCTTCCGAACTTTCAGCGGCCAAGCCTTAGCCGCACTTCTCCAGCCATACGCCTATGAGAGCCAAACTTTCTCCATGCTTCCTCTTCGATCGAACTTCTTCGGAAGCTGGACTCATCCCAGACATCCTTCAATCAGATTTCTTCAGGAGTCGGACTCCTCCCAGACACCCCCTTCGATCGATCGAGCTCCTATCGAACTCTCCAGCGATCGAGCCTTAGCCATGCACCTCCAGCCAGATGCCCATGGGAGCCGAACTCCTTCCGAGCTATCTCTTCATGAGTCCGAACTCCTGCAAAATGGGTACACGTCGAAGCCCTTCAACCCTTCATTCGGCTCCGAGCGGCTCAGTATCAAGATAGCTGCAACCATCACCATCAGTCCACCGCAAGCGACAACGATCTGCTACCAGGCGGCGATGACTGTCACCATTAACCCACTGTAGACGGCGCCTTCCCCTGGGACTGACTCCGTCGGACCTCGAGCGGTCCGCTAGCATGCGGCTACAGCTGTCACCATCAAGCTCCGCCTATAAAAAGGACCTTCCAGATATGCTAACTTCAATCTCTGATCTCTAAGCTCTAAGCTCTCATTTTCTTCTCTAAGCTCTGCGAAAATCATTTTTGAGCACTCCATTTCTATTGGTCAGAGCTGACTTGATCGTTGGAGGGTCCTGCCGGAGCCACCTCCCACCGACTCTAGATGGAACTTTATTTTGCAGATCTCCGACGACGATCTCGTCCACCTCCGCTCCAACTGATTCTAGTGATGACCAATTTCTGTACCAACAGATATATATGACCTTAAGAAACTAAAACTCTTGGATTGTTGATTGGAATCAAGCTATTTACTTTCATAAGACATTTTAAATAAATGAGAAGGGAATGAGACTCATGTTATAGAGTGCACTTGATGTTCAACGATCATAAGAGGCAAGTTTTTTCCATCTTACTCAAACGTTTGATGCTCTATAACTTAGGTCAAACATTCATGAGAATAGCCTAGAAGACGATGCCTGTAGTTAAGTATCCAAACAGGATGAGTCTCTAACTTCTTATTTTTTAAAGAATATATATATATATATATGTGTGTGTGTGTGTAAGTCATCAAATGTCATGGTTTCTATCTTAAAGCTCTTCCTGAATTAAAACTACAATCGGAACTATCGACCATATATAATAAAATATCCTGAAAACTAGCAATTACAAAGTTATTTCCTCTTTTTCCCTTCCTTTCTAGCTATAATAGAAGTATATATGTTCCTCTATTTGATGCATATCATCCTCGAATTAATCAAGTTTCATCATGTGATGTTATTGATATCAATGCAAACTAGAATTTTGCCCATGTTATGCATGGGATGAAGAAAAAGGAATAGATAGAAAGATATGTTAGAGAGAAAATAAAAAAATAAAAGGTGATAAAGTCTCTATTTGTAGTATTTTTAGACTTTTCGACTGTGTACGCATAGGCTTTATACTCAAACCAAATGAGAAAGAGAAGAAAAAATATCGATAACGAGAGACACCAAACCAAATATATAAACTTGAGTTTGCATTCCAATATAATAAATAGGGCTATGCCTTATTTGATGCATTGTCCTTTCATTGAAAAAAAATTTATATTCAAAACTTTCGCATATCATTATTTTTATAGAGAATTAGAGATAACACCTACTTGAGTTTCAAGTAAAATTAGTTATCTATTTGAAATATAAGTTAAAAACAACTATGCATTTTGGCTGAAATAACCATTATATCTTTATATCCTTTAAAATACTATAGTATTATATTATCATAGTATAATATTCCTTTATAATAAGATAGTATTACATTATATTAATACAGTATTATTTTATAATAATGTAGTGTTACTTTGTTGTATTATATTAGTGTAGTATTCTTTTATAATAAGGCAATATTGGTTTATTGTATTATACTATAGTTGTATTTCTTTATAATAAGGTAGTATTACATTATCATAGTGTAGTATTTGTTTATTATAGTATTGCTTTAGAACAATAGAGTATTGCCCTATAATAGTGTAGTATATTTTTATAATAATATAATATTACCTTATGATAGTATAATATTATTTTATAACTATAAAGATAATTAAGTCATTTCATTGCAATTTGGGTAGTTGCTTTTAAGTTATGCTTGAAATTGATAGTTATTTTTACTTGAAACTCAAGTGGGTAGTTATTTTTAGATTTAAATTCAAGTGGATAGTTTTTTCTAATTTTTCTTATCTTTATTAAGTTTTTAGGTGCTCGGAGTTTTTTTTAATATATAAAAAAGAAAGAAATATCAATATATTGATTTGACATATGCAGCCTCATATAAAGCACATTATTCATGTTTTCAATATATATATTAAGGAAGATTTGATGAAAACATTGCTATTCTGATAAATAAAAGTTGTAGCATCATCATGTCTCCAATCAAGTCACTAAAAACATTTTAAGTAATCTCGTACGACCATTGGAATGCAAGTGCAACGTTGCCGGTTGAACCATTGCTATACAGCCGCTAGCGTCCGTGATTTGACCCTTCTTCTTTTTTTTTTTTTGTTCATTTTGATTTGACCTCTTCAACATGAAGTTTTTCTCAGCATCCCCTTGGTTTTTCTTGATATCATCTCTCTACCGAAACAATAGCTACAAAATTGGAAAGAGGATGGTTCTACTCCGTGGCCTTTATTGCAACTATATCTTTTTGGAATCTTTAATATTTATACCTTAGTTTAGAAATCTTTTAGGAATCTTTTAACATCAGACACCTTAGATATGTCAATAGAATATGGTACTTTTTATATTTGGTCAGCATTTGTTTGTGGTGGCGGTCACTGCAAGGACTCACGGCCAACTTGAAGTTGCATAGAAACACAGTTGTTGGTTGTCTGCGTCTAGATCAGTGTTGGATTTTTTTTATAGATAAAATAGTCACACTAAATGTTATTTTTTGAAAAAATGCTAAATAAAAGATATAGACTACAACCACCATACAATTCGAATAGTAAATCACATGTTACTTATGGTTTACACACATAATACAGAATGGAAATAAAAATTAAGGAACAGGATGCTGTTTGGTCTTGATGCGAACAAATGGCTAATAAATAAAATATGGAGATTTGGACGGATGGAGGATCTTATTGCGCTGGAAAGAGGAAACATAGAATATCTAATGTAGATTGTGGTCACATGCACCATATCACCTCCCAAGATACTTGCAAGCATTGTTTGAGAAGTGGTCTCATACCTTCATTGAATAAACTAAGCAACAATGCTTGAGCGAACCCGAATAAGTCACTTAGCTGGCGTGGTATATGGTGATCATTTCTCCCTTTGAAATGGCACCATGAAGCGTGTCACTAAAAGAAGCTGAATGATTGGTGGAAAGCAGTTTAATGATTGTTTGTTTTTGAGTGACTTTTCTGAGTTACCATAGAATTGATATAAACTAAGCCTCTATCTCGGACGTGGAGGCATACTTACCTATATTTTGCCACTGAGTATGTCAGCATATAAATTTGGTTAGTCTGATCATAGCGGTCTGGGGGACCGCAAATTGGCACACCATTTACGAGGCCATGTGCTTTATAATCTATGAAACCCTCGAAGCCATGAATGAGAAAAGGATGATATTTTTCTCATATTTTAGCTGAGAAAAAGAAAACTAGTTGGGCTTCGAGGAGTGCTTAATCAACTTGTTATTTTGCTTTCATATTCAAGAAAAAATATATATATATATGATAAAGTAATTTAGCACAAAAAGAATATTTTTTGATGTAGCATGGAGGATGATTCAATCATTAGAATTAAACTTCAGATATTACCGTATAAACTAAGAAGTAAATTAAATTGAAGAATCCTTCACTCTATGAAGGAAGATCTCTTTGAAAATTTTATCAATATGTCCAAACCTAATATGTTAGAAGTATATACGGGACATGACCTTTAGTTTGGACATTAAACCCAAGATAATACAGACTATAAGTAAGATTAAACGACAAAAAATATGCTAAAATTATTCCACTGTAGATGTATAAATCTGGCTAAATTTGACATTGTTTCCGATTAAAAAAATTATATGAACATCTGGTGAAAGTTTGCTTGTTGAATTCTTTGCCTGCAAATCTACTAGCTCCCACAAAATCTGGTATGATTCGGCTGGTTATAGTACCCGTTGGCAGCACCTTTTGCTATATTAGCTTATTTACAAATAATGTACAAGTTAGTTTTAAATAATCACATAAAACAATACCAAGTTTGAATACAATTTCCGCATATCATGCCAAGTTCGAAAATGAAAATCTAGATTAAGTTAAAAATGTAAGTTTGGGCAATGACCAATATTAAAATTAAAGATGTCATAATCATTTAAGGCAAGAAGGATTGGTGATGGGGTTCTGAATATATCCATCCTGACAAGCCATTTGAACTCTAGAGCCAAGATGACCTTGGTCATTTGCACCCTTTCTAGTATATTCATTTACCAAGATGATGAGCGTATAGCTATTCATTATTGTGATGAGCTATTTGGTTTTTTCAAAAAGAAATAATAATAGTAATAATGATCAGAGTGTTTGACATCCTCTTCTCTTAGGAAAGGTCGTGATCATGGCGGCATAAAACCACCACATTCTTTCAAAACCGAACTGTAAATTAATTTCAGACCTTCGGTACTTACGATCCTATATGTTGGATATCCCAATATTGAGCATGAACCAGTAGGAATCTGTGTGCGCTTACCTATACGAATATTGGAGCATGTTTATGTTTAGCATATTTAATAAGCCACAGAGATGTCGTATGTACTTGTACACAGCTGAGCTTTTACCATCCAACCGCATTGCTAGGAAGAACAAAGCACAACCCCAAGGTGACAAGGCTTGAGCTTATTCAGATCTTATCTACATAGATTCCACTGTCTCAGAATTATGAGGTAAGGGCCTTTTTTTGGTTTTTCCTCAAAGGAACACAAGGGTGACGGTGGAATCTTAGCCTCCATTGTTTTCATCCGATACCTAGGGTTTCTTGACAAAGTTTGCTAAGGAAAACCTTCAGTTGTATATAGAAGAATATTCAGAATATTGTCTCGAAAACAGGACGAAGTAAGGGTAATTATAAAATAATTCCAGTCGATCAATTCGAAGGAAGCCGTCAACATGGATCCAATTGTAATATATTAGTTCTAGCATTAATCTAGCACAATCATTGAGTGCTCTTACAACTGTTGAAGGTGACGCGAAGCCACCGGGACGGCTCGAGGCTGCCTGCGGAGATGCCACATGGTTCGATAGTCCTCGGATATGTGGCTGATGTGAAGTTTGTACGGGTCAAAGCCAACCAAAAGAAAACTATGGCAATTAATGTCATCTTGGAAATATCCACACCCCAAGCTCAATCTCCAGTATATATATTATCTTGCATCCAGTGGAGCATGCCATCACTCGAAGCTAATCAACAAATATTTAAAGGCCAACGAGTATGGTACGACTCTTTTGTATAATGATGCACGGCATTCAATTGCATTAAATAGAGAAGAGAGAACAGGCCAAGCGTGGAGGATATGTCCCCAAGGTTACCCATCAAGATGGTATGGTATGCTTCCATCAGCCTTCCCTCATCCTTCCAGCATGGATATATTTTTCTGCACCCCTGGAAGGCCAGCCTAAAAATCAACACCAAGTGCAATACATGGTAGATAGATCGAGCTTCTTCAAGTTTACCCCATGATTATTTTGTATGGCATCTTTGAGTACCATCTTTGTAACATGCATGTGTCACACTGTTAAAGTTCGACAGATATCACACTAATTTCCTCAGGAGATGTAAAGTTGCACCACATAGCAGAGACAACTCGTATCTCTGCGCTTGAGGCTCCTAATTGGAGAGAACTGAGAACAATACCTCATTAAGAAAGAGGTGGCCTTCTGGCGGAAGATTCGGGTCTGATAAAATAAGAAGATGGAGGAGACTTGTGTTAACATGCAGCAAGTGAATATTTTAGTACTCCCAAAAATAGCTTTGCTGACTGAAAAGCAAGGATCTAAAAGGATGGAGAAGACATCTGCCAGCAAGGCCTTCCTTATATTTCTCTGCAATGCGATCTGAAGAATGGTGGTCTCAAGATTCTTGATGATTAATTTTTTAAGCCTGGTCCCATGCTTGCTTGCAAATTTTTGTTCCTTTTGAGATGGCGAGCCCCAGCAAGATTAAGAATCTTCAATGTAGTTCCAATTAATTATTTACGTGCAAGTGCACCAAGAAACCAAGATAATGTATGTGGAGGGTTTCATGATCAGTAATTGAATGCATGCAACCGCTGTCAGAAATGCAGGCTGAGAGGTGAAGTTCCCAGCATGCAATGCTAGAATGGCAAATAATGTCATGTATTTCCATCTGAAAATTTCTAATCATTTAGATATATAAACCAAAATTCATGTCTACGAAAGGTCTCATCACCATGGTGCATGGCCTTTAATCTCTGATATATATTACTCGGGCACTGAACTGATTTCTGACTGGATTATGGATGTGATATACATTGCTAGCTGTTACTTTCTGATAAGCCGCGGAAATTGAATGAGAATGACGAATTCACACTGAAACTTTACATTCTAATGCAAATAAATAGCGTCATCGTAAACAAAGCTGCCAAATTAAGTTCGGGAGTCGTGCCGCAAATACTCAAGCTCCCTTAGCTATTAGCAGGCAGAAAGTGTGTACAATTTTAGGGAAATGTACATGAGATGTTTGGAACTTCCGTAAGGCAGTCGGTTCTCTTCTTGGCTCCAAACAATCAGCATCCACTCTACAGAACAAGTATATCTTAAGACATTACAGCGCCAAAAACATTTTCCAAACTATTTTTATCAGAAAGATGCAACATCAAGGCACTAGGAATTAATGAGTATGACCGCAAAACTATCACTTTCTCATAACTATTTCAGAGCTTGCATGCGAGGGACATATACATAATAATAATAATTGAAAAATAAATCCGTCACTCCAAGTGATAGGCCTCAATTTCAATACTGAATGGTGACAAATAACCACCATATTAAGTCATAGTATTAGTAGTAATTGGACAAGGAAATGATCGTGGCAAAATAACATTTATATAAAGGAAGAAAAAGAAATATACTACAAAATATATTGTCCTTGAAGTACAAGTGTCACCGAACTGCTAATAAAATTGGTACACTAGCTTCAACTTAAGATAGGCCCAATAGTTTGGAACACTTGAACCAGTCTAACTTTGATGCGGATCGAACGAGTTGCGACAAGCCTGGTCCAATTAATCCTGCAGCCACCTACACGCACTCACGGCCGCTCGCCGACTGCCACAACAGAATGGGTGCTAACAACACAATTTAGCATCAATGGATGCCAACTCCAAATATTACTCCAATAAAAAAAGCAGAAAAATACAGAATTTATGGTCTTTATGTCAAACCTATATCGGTACACAAGGGTTAACGTTACAGCGAGAAAAATCGTTGCATTGCATTGCTCGGGATGGCTTTCTTTGTGAAAAGGTAGACAGCGGCTCTTTTTGGTAGAAAGATTGTGTTATAAATTAATCACCCTGCAAAATAAAGAAAGAGGGAGGATCAAGATCATATCGTCCTCATCCTTTTCCATTGAGGAGGTGGCGGTGGCGGTGGCGGTATTTGAAGTCAAGGTTTAGTTTCCAGGAGATGCAAGAATGTTGGCAATGGCAATAGCTGAACCAATATTATTAATAAGTGTTTTTTCTGATTGCATTGAGAAATGACAGTCTACTACAGTCGCCGATCTAATTTCTAGGCTCCACCAGTTCAAAAGAGGCATATATATATATATATATATATGTACGATTAGGTTTTTGCTCCCTCTCTCTTCTTCTTCTTTTTTCCATTGAGTGAAGGAGATAGAAGGCCTCTGGCTCCAGGATGCCCTAAGATATCATCAACAGTAAAAAGCTTTATTCCAACCTCCTGTGGCCAAATGATGGTTTTTAGGGTTATAATATAACTAGTGCTTTGTGCGTGTGATGCAATTGATCTTATTTTTTCGAGAGAGAGGGACATGTGAAGAGAGGAAAGAGGTAAAAGGACAAAGGTGGTGAGAAGGAATGTTTTGCATTTTTTAGGTTCTCTAATCCAAGGTATATGCTAGCAATTTTGGTGGGCTCTGATCAAGTTCATGCAATCAAATTTTTGCTCGAGATTAATCATGTATAGAGTTTTGACGTCCAGGACCGTGAAGCAACAACATTGCATCAATTATTCATGTATGTTGGATAATTTACTTGTCCCTTACTGATTCTTGGATTCCGCTAATAACATCGTTGTGTTCTTCTACTTAAAAGATCATATTAGATGTCAAGTGGAATATCAAGTTAAACTACGAATCCCAGCTACACCTAAAAAGCGTCGGTCGTAGGAAACAAGAGGTACTAGGTGAATCAAGTTATATGAATGCTCTAGATTCTCTGGGTTTGGTCTTAGTTATATGAAGCAGATCTAGTTATTGTGCAAGTTTATTTTAGGTTTACTCAAGTTCAGCCAAATTTTATTTGATGACATGTTATCTCAGCGGATAAATACCAGATTTATGGAAGTCCGAATCTTATTTTAGACTCCAACCAATGCATGACACCAAGAATTAGTCAGTTCCAAATAGAACCATGATAGGTGGGAAAACTCCACAGCACACCGGACTCGTTTTTTCAATACCATGCCAAGATGGCTTCCAAGTTGAAAGTCTAAAGGTCATGACAGAGGATAGCACCAAGAAATTTAAGAAAATATCTGAGTGCTCCATCTAGACGAGTAGGATTGATGCAGCTATTCAGACAGAAGAGACAGTTAGCACCGAAGGGGGATGCTTCGAATCGACAGTAGTATACATACATTCTGAGCTATATATATATTTTTTTTTTATGATTATTGATATAGAATCTGATTGACGCCGGATTGATTTAGAGTCAAGGAAGATGAGATCACCATAGATGACTTGCAAAATAAAGTCCCATTCGGAGTCGGTGGTGGCTCCGGCAGAACCCTCCGATGATTAAGTCAGCTCTTCTGAGCAATAGAAATGGAGTTCTCAAGAAAGAGTTTAGCAGAGCTTTTGAGTGAGAGAGGAGAGCTTAAAGAAAAAATATATCTAAAGGATCCCTTTTTATAGGCGGAGCTTGTAGTAGGTTGATGGTGACAGACGTAGCTACTTGGTAGCGGACTGCTCGAGGTCTGACAGAGTCAGTCACGGAGGGAGGCACCGCCTATAGCGCCACCTGCAGTAGATTGATGATGATAGTCATCAGCATCCGATAGCGGATCGCTGTCATCTACGGTGGACTGATAGTGACGGCTGCAGCTATCCGATACTGAGCCGCTCGGAGCCGTATGAAAGGATGAAGAGCTTTGACGTATATCGATTCTAGAGGAGTTCGAACTCCCATAGAAATCTGACTGAAGGAGAGATGCGGAAGAAGTTTGGCTCATGTAGAGATTCGACTGAAGGAGATATATGGAAGGAGTTCGACTCCTGTGGAGATTCGACTGAAGGAGAGATACGGAAGAAGTTCGGTTCGACTAAAAGAAAAGCTCAGAAGGAGTTCGGCTCTTATGAAAATTCGACTGAAGGAGAGATGCGGAAGGAGTTTGATTGAAGGAGGAATCTAAAGGAAGTTCGGCTCCCATAGAAGTCTGACTGAAGGAGGAATCTGAAGAAAGTTCAACTTCTATAGAAGCCCGACTGAAGAAGAGAATTCGAAGGAAGTTCGACTACCATAGAAATTCGACTGAAGAAGAAATTTGGAATGAGTTCGGCTCCTATAGAAGCCCGACTGAAGGAGAGAATCCGTAGGAAGTTCGGCTCCCATAGGAGTCCGATTGAAGAAAAAATTTGGAAGAAGTTCAACTCCTGTAGAACCCTGACTGAAGGAGAAATTCGAAAAAAGTTCAACTTCCGTAGAAGTCCGACTGAAAAAGAGAATCTGGAGGAATTTTGGCTCCCATAGAAGCCCAACCGAAGGAAAAGTCTGGGAGGAGTCCAGATCCTGAAAAAGTCCAACCGAAGGAGAAGTCTGAAAGGAGTCTGATTTTCGAAGAGTTCAACAGGAATTCGATCATTGGGAGAGTTCAACTAGGGCTCGATCGCTGAAAAGTTCGATCGGTTGAAGGAGTTCGGCTGGAGCTCGATTGCTGAGAAGTTCGGTTGGATTTGGCCGCTGGAGGAGTTCGACCACTGAATGAGTTTGACTGCTTGAGAGAGAATTTTCGATTGCAGCTCTTCCATGATTATCAGCTGCAATAGGCTAAGCACCAAGCTGGACTTTAGTGGGAGTGGGGTTAATCTCCAATAATAGTCCTCCCACTTTCGAGTTCGAAACTCGAAAAAAGGGAGTACAAAAAGGACGACTGTCGAAGTCCTCTTCAGGACTCTGCACCAGTTCAGATTGAAGCTCAAGGGAGATCTTATCTTCAGTCAAGGTTGACATTGAATTTAAGGCTCGGGGGATCCCATCTCCAGCCGAGGTCCAGAGAAATCTTATCTTTTGTTGATATTGCGGTTGAAGTTTGTGGGAGATCTTATCTCCAGCCAGGGTTGAAGTCATAGTTGAAGCTCGGGGGAGATCTTATCTTCAGTCGAGGTTGAAGAAGATCTTCTCTTCTGTTGATATAGACTTTGAAGCTCGGAGAAGATCTTATCTCCAGTCAAGATTGAAGTTATAGTTGAAGCTTGGAGAAAATCTTATCTCCAGCCGAGGTTGAAAGAGATTTTCATTCCTATTGTTGTCGAGCATAATGGGGCCATCTTCGGAGCCTTTTCTCTCATCCTGTCTAAAATGATCGAGGCCTTCGACTTTGCTTGCGTTAGAACGAGGTCCTCCTCCAATTTCTAATGGGCTGTCGGTGCACATAAGGGCCATTGCCAGGGCCTCTCCCCCCATCTCATCTAAAATGAACGAGATCTTCGACTTTGCTCGCATTAGGATAAGGTCCTCCTTCTATTTCTAACGGACTATGGGGGCACATAAGGATCATTGTCAGGGCCTCTCCTCCCATCTCATCTAAAATGAACGAGGCCTTCGACTTTGCTCGCATCAGGATGAGGTCCTCCTTCTATTTCTAACGAGCTGTGGAGGCACATAAAGGTCGTTGTCAGGACCTTTTTCTCTCATCTTGTCTAAAATGAACGAGGCCTTCGACTTTGCTTATGTTAGGACGAGGTCTTCCTCCTATTTCTAATGGACTGTGGGGGCATATAAGGGCCATTGTCAGGATCTCTCTCCCCATCTCGTCTAAAATGAATAAGACCTTCGACTTTGCTCACGTTAGAACGAGGTTCTCCTTCTATTCCTAACGGAGCCACTATTGATTACTTCTTTTCTATTATCAAGCAGTTTTTGCATCGAGAAACAACAATATTAAAATGGAGGAGTTTTATTGAAAAAAGACTACTGGTAATACATCCTCAGATTTTCGGCATTTCAAGGTCGTAGAAGCGTTATTCCTTCAAGCTCCTTCAGACGATAAGTTTCGGACTGAACGACCTCCACCACTTCATACGGGCCTTCCTAATTTGGGGTGAGTTTTTTCTGGCTCTGAGGTTGAGAGACGGTGACTCATCAAAGTACTAGGTTTTTCACTCTGAATGTCTTACTTCTGACTCTAGAGTTATAGTACCGGACCATCTTTCGTCTGTAGACCACCATCCGAATCTGAACTTTCTCCCTTTTTTCTTCCAATAGGTCGAGGTTAACTCTAAGATCCTGTGGATTATACTGCTCGTTGAAGGCCATGATCCATATTGATGGAAGCTTAAGTTCAATCGGAATGACTGCCTCCATATCGAAGGTCAAGGCAAATGATGTTTCTCCAGTCGGCAGTCTTTGAGTAATTCGGTATGCCCAGAGGACGTGGTAGAGTTTGTCCATCCAGGCCTTCTTTGCTCTATCGAGCCTTGTCTTGATGCCTTGCAGTAGAGTTCGGTTGGTCACTTTAGCTTTCCTATTTATCTGTGGGTGAGCTACCGATGTGAAGTGGTGGAAGATGTTTTGGTCTTCACAGAACTTGATGAATCTCATCCCAGTGAACTATCGTCCGTTATCTATTATGAGGGTTCGGGATAGACCGAATCGACAGACTATTGACTTTCAAACAAAGTCCTGTATCTTGACCTCGGTAATTTTTGCTAGTGGTTCGGCTTCGACCCATTTGGTGAAGTAATCGATCGTGACTAAGAGAAACTTTCACTGTCCGGATGCCATCGAAAAAGATCCAAGTATGTCCATTTCCCACTGTGGGAACGATCAAGGTGCGCTTAGCGGAATAAGCTCAAAGGCCGGCTGTCTTTGTACGTTTGCATTCTTCTGACAATGGTGACAGCGGTGAAAGGAATATGCCCTCAAGCTAATTTATTTTTTTGAGGTGTTTTTGTCTTCCAGATTCATATAATGATATTTTTTAATAAAGACATTTATTTTATCATATGCAGTATCTTATTATTTATTTAAGATTATAATGAATCCTATAAATTAGGATTATGGTTTTAGGATTATGATGAGATCATACTAGTGAGATCTAAAATCTTAAAATCCTAATTTAAATATTCTTAGTCGATGGGATATTGAGTTAGGGATCAATATTTTTCGGTAAGACTAGCACATTCTTTGTATGCTCAAATGAGAGGGTGATTGATCTCACAAAAACTTATGTATGACACTAATACAAGAATGTGGGTGCTCATTAGAGAATGAGTTCACTGAATTGATCCAAATTGAGAATATCTAATGGAGTCTTATCTACATGTCAATAGATGGTTCTCATAGTGGAATTTGTGCATGTAATCCTTTGACCTGAAACTACCATAGAATCTTATATATATAAATCCATATTTTGGTTCATACTCATTCATGACTTAGTTATGTATGGGATGATCTGGATATGGTAGATTATATATATGAAGGTTGTGAGTAGGTTAACATGGAAATCGATCTCTCCTGGTAAGAGGAAATAGCATCCTACCTTGCTTCAAACAAATGATGATTCAGGAAGACTTTGATCAAAGCATGATGAAAAAATTAGAAATGGTTTCTAATGTTTCATTAAATGAATCATCATCATAAGATTGAAAGAGAAATGAATATGATATTGGGATTGACATATTTTCATACCCAGAGTCATATTCAGGATGCAGGAAGATCGAAGGATCTAGTTGCATGGTAATTTTCACTGAAGGATATTTTTGATATTTCCATCAAAATTTTACATCTTTTTGTGATAGTCATGATACGTTGCTAGACATCAATCATGTCTTTTGAGTTCGATCAAAGTTAAAATTTTAATTTGATCATTAAATTAGAAAGTGTTCTAAATTAAGTCAAATTGGGTTGGCTAGTTTTGACCTAAATCGGTTTGGTTGAGTTCTAACCAGATTAGGTCAAATCACACCCTGACTCACTGCTGGTTAGATGTGGAACCCAATGGGTCACACACAAAGAGAATTGATTAAGGGTCTAATTAGATTAGACCATGTTTGTAAGATGAATATGCTAGCACATATAGCAAACCCTAGCACCAGGATTCGAATCAGCTTCGGATTTGGGCTTATTTAGATCCGATTTGAGCCAAATAGGATTTGGTCTTGAGTTGAATTAACCTAGATTGATTGAGCTTTAGATTGGGCACTACATACCTGCATCCCATGTGCCAGAGAGTCTCTCTCTTATGCGTGGGAAGTATTTCATGCGCAAAGAACTCTTTGGCGCATGGAATAAGATGGTTTGACTTTTCCCATATATTATGTTGCATAATTTTTTTTTAATTGACATGGACATCAGATATGGGGTGCAGAAGAGTCCTTCTGCAGATGAAAGACTTCTTTTTCCTTTTAGATTTTTTCACCCATGATGTTTTGTCGCCCAAGATCCCTTGCCACCCAAGACTCCATGTCGCCTACTCCTCCTTGACGTCTCTTGGATCAAGTCAAAGTCTCTTGGGACTTTGAATATTTAAAGATTATCCCCACATCTTCTTGCTGATTAGGCATCCCTTTTTAGAGCCATTAGATGGCCTTGTTTCATGATCTAATGGATGAAAAGGGAGGCGCCAAAGATGAAGCATTGCGACTCTTCATAAAAACTTACATAGAATTAGTCCAAGAGTCCTTCTGCTTTAAGGCACCTCTTGGACTAAGTCTATATCTCATTTTTTTACTGATGAGGCGTGAGATTGGCTGATGGGGCATGAGAAATGGATAAAGAAAGGGCGTGAGATTTTTGTTGGCATCCTTACGTACATTATAAATAAGGATGCGCATCAAGAGTCCGGGGATGTGAACATTATCTTTTCTTTCTTATAAGAGTTTCTTTTTATCCAATTTTCTTTCTTTCTTTCTCTTGTTTAGATCTTGTCCTTATGAGCATAAGAAGTCATCTTAAGACTAAGAGATTAGGAAGAAAAATTAAGAAGACAAAAGAAAAAAAAAAATAGATAAGGAAAGACAAGGAAGGTGACATAAATGCTTAAGAAGATCTTGCCCATTTAATTAAAGTTCTTATTATAAGAATTTTAATTATATAAATTAGAGATGCTGGTATCTTGGTCAAGTCTCTGTGTGGATCAACATTGGAGGGTGAACACGTGGACACCTGGTGGAACCCCTGACGAGCTACTACTGATGATCAGACTTATTTTAGGGTTTAGCGATAAGAGGTATATTCTAATACTTTATTTTATATTACAAATGCATGTTATATGATTTAATTGCTAATAAGGTGGTCCTAGGGTTTTTGGGTTTGGTTTATTTGATTTCATATTTTTGCTTTGAAATTCATGCTTCCGTCCTGTACACCGAACCTTACAGTGGTATCAGAGCGAGCCTTATTAGGTTAAATCATATAATGCTTTGCTTATAACATAATAGCATAAATGAAAAATATGATATAATATTTTTAGCATGTTTCTATTTATATGATGAGATCATATTCTTTTACTTATCATAATGAGATTATGTTGTATATATTATTCTGTAAAGGTTGCCCTGATATAGTGGAAAGTATTCACTATATAATAATGGTTGTTCTAGAATAATTATACATGTTAATAGATATATATA
>QRFJ01000663.1:0-198995 GCA_006176705.1 Cocos nucifera | reverse complement strand
ACTGTGATTTTCATATCTGCAAATCTTTGCAGGGGCTGCAGAAAATTAAGAGTTTGAAGAAAGGTGACTTCAAGCTCTATGGCACTGGAGGAGAATCTATCCAGGCAGAAGCTGTAGGGACAAAAATATTGAAGTTACCTTATGGAAAGATCTTAGAGCTTACAAATTATTATTATATGCCTAAGATCATTAGAAATATTATATCTATACCCTTGTTATTAAAATAAGGTTATAGTCTTAATGTAACGAGCGAAGGTTGCTCGATCAAATATTCTAATGAAATAATTTATTTTGGCATATTTAGCAATGGTTTGTTGACTCTATGTTTGGATAATAATATATTTCATATTGATGAAAATGGAAAATGTAAGAGAGATGACATAAATAATACTTTACTCTAGCATTGTCGATTAGGTCATATTAGTGAGGCTAGGATTAACAAGTTATACAAAGAAAAGTTCTTTGATCCTTTTGATTATGAATCACTTGAGAACTTGTGAATCATGCCTCATGGGTAAAATGACCAAGATTCCATTTAGTGGACATAGAGAAAGGACAAATGAGTTATTAGGACTTTGTACATACGGATGTATGTGGTCCTATGACAACTCAAGCTAGAGGAGGATACTCTTATTTTATTACATTCACTGATGATTTATCTAGGTTTGGATATGTGTATCTTATGAAACACAAATCAGAAGCCTTTGATAAATTTAAAGAGTATCAAAGTATGGTCGAAAAACAAACTAGACAATGTATAAAAATCCTTCGATCTGATTGGGGAGGAGAATACTTATCTAGTGAGTTTCTTGACTATCTTAAATTTAAAGAAATTCTCTCTGAATGGACACCTCCTTATACACCATAATTAAATGATGTAGTCGAAAGAAAAAATCATATTTTATTAGATATGGTACAGTCCATGATATGCTTCACTGATTTATCTATTTTCTTCTGGGGTCATGCTCTGGACACTGTAATTTACATCTTGAATAGAGTACCTTCTAAATCTGTATCTAATACTCTATATGACATATGGAGAAATAAAAAACCTAATCTAAGTATCTTAAGATATGGGATTGTCCAGTTTATGTCAAAAGAAACTTTGGACATAAACTTGATGCTAGATCAGACAGATATCTATTTATAGGATATCCTAAAAATAGTATAGGATATTTATTCTACCATCCTACTGAATAAAAGGTATTTGTAAGTAGGCATGCTATTTTCATAGAAAAAGAATTTATCCTAGAAAAGGGCAGTGGCAGAAATATTGAACTTAGTGAAGTTCAAAAAAATCAAATAGAAATTTTTCAACCATATAATCACATAAAAGAATCAGAATACATAACTCCTATCCATAGGTCTAAAAGAGTAAGAAATACACTTGTTAGGTATGGGTTCATTATTGAGAACAATGAAGCCCAAGTCATTGAGAATGATGAACCTCTGACCTATACGGAAGCAGTCAAAAGTAAGGACTCTTACAAATGGCTGGCTGCCATGCAATCCGAAATAGAATCCATGCACACCAACAAAGTATGGACTTTGGTGGATGCACCAGAGGATATAAATCCTATTGGATGCAAATGGATTTTTAAGAAAAAGATTGGAGCTGATGGTCAAATTGAAACCTATAAGGCCAGATTGGTGGCTAAGGGTTTTAGGCAAAAACAAGGGATTGATTATGATGAAACATTTTCACCTATTGCCATGCTCAAATCTATTCGGATTATGCTTGCTATAGCAGCATACCACGACTATGAAATATGGCAAATGGATGTAAAGACTGCCTTTCTTAATGATTTTCCTTGAGGAGGAAGTCTATATGTCACAGCCAGAAGGATTTGAGTCAAATGAGAGACCAAATCAGGTATGCAAACTTAAGAGATCCATTTATGGATTAAAGCAAGCATCAAGGAGTTGGAACATCCATTTTGATGAAACAATAAAAGAGTTTGGTTTTATCAAGAATGTGGATGAACCATGTGTGTACAAGAAAACTAGTGGAAGAACAATAGTATTCTTGGTTCTGTATGTAGATGACATACTCCTCATTGGAAATGATATCCCAATGTTACAATCAGTCAAATTATGGCTATCAAATAAGTTTTCCATGAAAGATTTGGGAGAAGCATCCTATATACTAGGAATAAAGATCTATAGAGATAGATCTAAGAGGATGCTAGGCTTGTCCCAATCAAGGTACATTGACTTAATACTGAAAAGATTCAGTATGGATGGGAGTAAAAGAGGTTATTTATCCATGAGTCAAGGCATACATCTCTCTAAAAAGATGTCTCCAAAGACACTAGAAGAGAGAAATAGAATGTGTTCTATTTCTTATGCTTCGGCTGTAGGATCAATAATGTATGCCATGTTATGTACAAGGCCTGATGTTGCTTATGCTTTAGGTATTATAAGTAGATTTCAAGCTGATCCAGAAGAGGATCATTGGAAAGCTGTGAAAAATATTCTTAAGTACTTAAGGACTAAAGATATTTTTTTTGTATATGGTGGTTCTGATCTTAAACTAAAAGCATATTCTTACTCTAATTTTCAATCAGACCCAGATGATAGCAAATCCATTTTAGGATATGTCTTTACTCTAAATGGTGGAGCGATAAATTGGAAGAGTACTAAGCAGCCAACTATAGCTGATTCAACCACCGAAGCAGAATAAATAGCTGTAAGTGAAGCCACCAAGAAAGCTGTCTGGATGAAGAAGTTCATCACTGAATTTGGTGTTATTCTTGAAATTGAGAATCTAGTACCACTTTACTATGATAATACTGGAGCTGTAGCTCAAGCAAAGGAATCAAGGTCTCATCATAAATTCAAACACATTTTGAGACGTTTTCATCTCGTTCGAGAAATTATTGAAAGATAAGATGTGGTCATAGAACGAGAGGATATAAACAACAACATAGCAGACCCATTCACTAAGGCTTTACCACTGAAATCGTTTGATCGCCATCTTAATTGTATGAGATTAAAATATAAGGGCGATTGGCTTTAGTGCAAATGAAAGATTGAAAGGAATATGCCCTTAAGCCAATTTATTTTTTGGGGGTGTTCTTTGTCTTCCAGATTTATGTAATGACATTTTTTAATAAAAGCATTTATTTCATCATATGCAGTGTCTTATTATTTATTTAAGATTATGATGAACTCTATAAATTAGGGCTATAATTTTAGAATTATGATGAGATCATACTAGTGAGACCTAAAATCTTAAAATTCTAATTTAAATATTCCTAGTCGATGGGACATCGAGTTAGGGATCAATATTTTTCGATAAGACTAGCACATTCTTTGTATGCTCAAATGAGAGGGTAATTGATCTCACAAAAATTTGTGTATGACACTAATACAAGAATATGGGTGCTCATTAGAGAATAGTTCACTGAATTGATCCAAATTGAGAATATCTAATGGAGTCTTATCTACATGTCAATAGATGGTTCTCATAGTGAAATTTGTGCATGTAATCTTTTGACTTGAAACTACCATAGAATCTTATATATATAAATCCATATTTTGGTTCATACTAATTCATGACTTAGTTATGTATGAGATGATCTGGATATGGTAAGTTATATATATGAAGATTATGAGTAGGTTAACAAGGAATCGATCACTCTTGGTAAGAGGAAATAGCATCCTACCTACTTCAAACAAATAATGATTCAGAAAGACTTTGATCAAAGCATGATGAAAATTAGAAATAATTTTTAATATTTTATTAAATAAATTATTATCATAAGATTAAAAGAGAAATAAATATAATATTGGGATTGACATATTTCCATACTCAGAGTCATATTCAAGATGCAGGAAGATCGAAGGATCTAGTTGCATGATAATTTTCACTGAAGGGTATTTTTAGTATTTTCATCAAAATTTTACATCTTTTAGGTAGTTATGATACATTGCTAGACGTCAATCATGCCTTGTGGATTTGATCAAGTTAAAATTTTAATTTGATTATTAAATTAGAAAGTGTTCTAAATCAAGTCAAATTGGATTGGCTAGTTTTGACCTAAATCGATTTGGTTGAGTTCTAACCAGATTAGGTCAAATCACATCCTGACTCACTGCTGGTTAGATATGGAATCCAATGGGTCACACATAAAGAAAATTGATTAAGAGTCTAATTAGATTAGACCATATTTGCAAGATGAATATGCTAGCACATATAGCAAACCCTAGCACCAGGATTCGAATTGGATTCGAATCAGCTTCCAATTTAGGCTTATTTAGATCCGATTTGAGCCAAATAGGATTTGGTCTTGAGTTGGATTAACCTAGATTGATTGGACTTTAGATTGGGTGCCACATACCTGCATCCCACATGCCAGAGAGTCTCTCTCTTGCACATGGGAAGTATTTGATGTGTAAAGGACTCTTTGGCGCATGGAATAAGATGGTTTGACTTTTCCCATATATTATATCATGTAATTTTTTTTTAATTAGCATGGACATCAGATATGGGGTGCAGAAAAGTCCTTCTACAGATGAAAGGCTTCTTTTTCCTTTTAAATTTTTTTGCCCATGATGTTTTGTCGCCCAAGACCCCTTGCCGCCCAAGACTCCATGTCGCCTACTCCTCCTTGACGTCTCTTGGACCAAGTCAAAGTCTCTTGGGACTTTGACTATTCAAAGATTATCTTCACATCTTTTTGCTGATTAGGTGTCCCTTTTTAGAGCCATTAGATGGCCTTGTTTCATGATCTAATGGATGAAAAGGGAGGCACCAAAGATGAAGCATTGCGACTCTTCGTAAAAACTTACATAGAATTAGTCCAAGAGTCCTTCTACTATAAGGCACCTCTTGGACTAAGTCTATATCTCATTTTTTTACTGATGAGGCATGAGATTGGCTGATAGGGCATGAGAAATGGATAAAGAAAGGGCAAGAGATTTTTGTTGGCATCCTTACGTACATTATAAATAAGGGTGCACATCAAGAGTCCGAGGATGTGAACATTATCTTTTCTTTCTTACAAGAGTTTCTTTTTATTCAATTTTTTTTCTTTCTTTCTCTTGTTTAGACCTTGTCCTTATAAGGATAAGAAGTCATCTTAAGACTAAGAGACTAGGAAGAAAAATTAAGAAGACAAAAGAAAAGGAAAGATAGATAAGGAAAGACAAGAAAGGTGACATAAAGGCTTAAGAAGGTCTTGCCCATTTAATTAAAGTTCTTATTATAAGAATTTTAATTATATAAATTAGAGATGCTGGTATCTTGGTCAAGTCTCTGTGTGGATCAACACTGGAGGGTGAACACGTAGGCACCTGGTGGAACCCCTGATGAACTACTACCGACGATCAGACTTAATTTAGGATTTAGCGATAAGAGGTATGTTCTAACACTTTTTTTTATATTACAAATGCATGTTATATGATTTAATTGCTAATAAGTTGGTCCTAGAGTTTTTGGGTTTGGTTTATTTGATTTCATATTTTTGCTTTAAAATTCATGCTTTCGCCATGTACATTGAACCCTACAAGCGGTCATATTTCTTGACATACTCCATCGAATCATGGTATAAGATCGATCAATAGTATCCTTGCCAAAGTAATTTTTGTAACAGGGATCTGGCTCCTACGTGGCTTTCATAAATTCTCTCGTGTATTTTTCATAACATGAAGTCGACCTCTGAAGGTCGAAGACATCTCAGCAGCGGTAGCGAATACGATCTCTTATACAATCTATCCTCATATAAAACATACTGGAAGGCTTGATTTTTGAATTTTCGAGCTTCTTTTGGATCACGAGGAAGGACTCCCTCCTTGAGATAGGCAACCAATGGGTCGATCCAGCTTGGCTCGAGTTCCGTCTGCAAAATGACCTATGATTCCTCAGAACTTGGGTACTTCAGAGTCTCAAAAAATACTTCTTTGGATAGTTCGGTTGGAGCCAAATTGGCCAACTTAGAGAGGAGGTTGGCTCTTACATTTTCTGCCCTCGAAATCTATCAAATATCGAAATAGCTGAAGGTCGGAGTCAAGTCTTTTACTTTCTCAAGGTATTTCATCATATTTTCCTTTCGAGCTTCGTAGCTGCCACTAACTTAATCGACCACTAATTGAGAATCATTGTAGATTTGAAACCGATCTACTTTTAATTTTCTTGCTATTTTTAGCCCAGCGATCAGTGCTTCATACTCGACCCCATTATTAGTCACAGAAAATTTGAAGCACAGCGCGTACTCGACGACGACTCCCTCGAGGCTGACTAAGATCAATCCCGTACCTGCTCCAATAGAGTTGGATGAACCATTCACGTACAGAGCCTAAAAGCCTTTGGAAAGATCGGCACTCTCCTTAGAGAGACTCGACTGCGACAACAAAGTACCGATCTCATTCTATTCAAGCTCGACTTCAACTGGAATGGTACATTCTACTATAAAATCTATCAATATTTGGACTTTGATCGATGGTTAGGGTCGATAGTTGATGTCAAATTTTGTAAGCTCGATCGTCTATTTTACGATTCTTTCGAAAGCATCCGTTCGATATAGGATTGCTTTTATTGGTTGGTCCGTGAGGATTATTATGGTGTGCCCCTGAAAGTAAGGTCGGAGTCTCTTGGTAGCAATTAGAAGAGAGTAAGTCAATTTTTCTAGCCTAGCATATCTGATCTCTGCATCTCTTAGGATCTGACTTACGTAGTAGACCAATCATTGCATCTTTGCTTCTTCCTTAATCAAGACTGCCGTCAGGGTCGTCGAGGAGATTGCTAGGTACATAAATAATTTCTCTTTGGGTTCGGGCTTTGCCAGCAGTGGGGGTGAGTCGAGGTAGTTTTTAAGCTTCTCAAATGCTCATTGGTACTCCCCCATTCAGTAGAAGTTCTTTGGCTGCCTGAGAACTCGGAAGAAGGGCATGCATCGCTCGATCGATCTCGAGATGAAGCGATTTAGGAATGCCACTTTTTCAGTCAGGCGCTTAACTTTTTTGATTATTTTTGAAGCTGTCATCTCCTAAGTGGCTTGGATTTTCTCAAAATTTGCTTCAATCTCGCGTCTTGACATCATAAACCCCAAAAATTTTTCAGAGGTCATACTAAAGGTGCACTTGATCAGATTGAGTTTCATCTTATGCTTTCTGAGTGGGCTAAAGATCTCTTCAAGATCGGTGAGGTGGTCTATAGAAGCTCGACTTTTGACGAGCATGTCATCTACATATACGTCCATATTACGGTCGATCTGCTCCTTGAAGATCTTGTTGATCAGGCACTGATATGTTGTCCCTGTATTTTTTAGTCTAAAGGGTATAACCCTGTAACAATAAAGACTACGGTCAATAACGAAAGTAGTTTTCTCCTCATCCTCCGATGCCATCCATAGCTGGTTATAACCAGAGAAGACATCCATGAAGGTGAGAAGCTCATGGCCCGAGGTCGTGTCCATCAGTTGATCGATCATGGATAGAGGGTAGCTGTCTTTTGGGCAGGTCTTGTTTAACTTTTTGAAATCTATACACATCCTCCATTTATTGTTTGCCTTTTTGACGAGAACCACATTTGAGACCCAGGTCGGATGGTTAACTTTTTGGATGAATCTATCTTTAAGGAGCTTGCCTACTTCTTCGGTGATTGCTTTCTACCTCTTCAGGGCGTGGTTGTGCATCTTCTCTTTTATCGACCGATGCTTCGGATCAATGGTCAGTCGATATTCCATGACCTCGGCGTTAATTTCTGACATATTTGCTAGAGCTCAAACGAAGACGTCGGCGTTCTTCCTAAGAAAGATAACGAGTTACTTCCAAACTTCATCTCTCAAGTTGGAGTCAATCTGCACTGCATGCTCCATATTTTCGTCGTTTAAAGGTATAGAGACAAGGTCCTCCATAGGCTTGTCCTGCTCCTCGGTGAGGTCATCATGGACATCCAGCCTGTTAATATGATAAGGGTCGGATTGTTTTATCTTATGTAGGATGATTGAGTAAAAGTGCCTTACTAGAGCTTGATCTCCCCTGACCTCTCCGATCTCGTGACTTGTCGAAAATTTCATCTTCAAATAATAAGTTGATACCACTTTTTGAAGTGCATTTAGACCAGATCGATCGAGAATAGCATTATAGGCAGACAGAGTTTTTACGACTAAAAAATTAACCTGTACCTTAGTCAGTTTCAGGCATTGCCCCACAATCACAGCCAAAGTTATTATGCCTTCAATTGGTACGGCATCGTCAGTGAATCCTATCAACAGAAAGTTTATAGGCCCCAAGTGGTTATTAAATAAGAACATTTTCGAGAAGGCATCATAAAATAATACATCGGTTGAGCTTCCATTATTTACTAAAATGCTGCATACATCGTAATCGACAATGTTTAAAGAGATCATAACCACATCATTATGGAAAAATTGGACCCCTTGAGCGTCTATCTCAGTAAAGATTATGGATTATTCAGTCCTCCGTCTCTTCACTGATCCCTCAGATCCGCTGGCCTCTCTTTGCCGAAGTCTTCCTGAGATCATGTTGATGATGCTGGGAGGTGGTCGATCTTCTTATTGATCCTTCCTCCTTGGTGGCTCAGGCTGCGGTAATGCCCTCGGTCGATCTTTTCGCCCTTCAGACAGTCACCATAGAAATCGGCCTAGTCTGCCTCGCTTGATAAGCTTCTTGATCTCATCCTAAAGTTGGATACACTCCTCAGTATCGTGACCGAGATCATGATGATAAAGGTAGAACTTGTTAGAATTGTGCTTACTGGGGTGAGAGCGCATCCTTTCCGATTTCGGTAGTTGCTCCCTGATTTTTATCATTACTTGGGTTTTTGGAGCATTGAGGGAGGTGTAGTCGTGAAATCTTCATGGGGGAGAACCTCGTCGTGTCCTTCTATCCGGGCTTCCCTACCTTCGAGCCCAGGGAGGAGTTCGGGCTTGCTTGCACTCAGAGAAAGTTTGGAAGTGCTACTGAGCTTCACTCGACTTTTCTTCCTCGATGGGCCCGCCTGGCTCATCGATTCGGCTCTTATCAAAGGTTTTGTCATCCTTGGCCTTGAAGGCCTCTTTAGCTCGGGCATAATCTTTAGCCTGAGCTAGCATATCGATGAAGTCCCTGGAGTACTTATTTTTCAAGAAGAATAGGAAATCATTCTTCTAAAGGCCACCCTTGAGTGCAGCCATGGCGATGGATTGATCTAAGTTTCGGACCTCCAATGCAGCAGCATTAAATCAGATGATATAAGTCCGGATGGATTCTTCCTTCTTCTACTTGATGGTCATTAGGTAATTCAAACCTCGGTGCGGACGTCGGCTGCTGATGAAGTGAGTCGTGAACTGATGGCTTATCTGATTAAAGAAAAAGATGGTATCCGACTTAAGTGTCGAGTACCAGTTCCTGGCAGCTCCCTTAAGGATGGATGGAAAAGTTTGGCATAAAATAGCATCTGACCCGTCATGGAGCAACATCATTATTCGAAAGACTTTTGGATGGTCAACCGGATTGGTGGTCCCATCGTAACTCTCAAATTATGGGAGCTTGAATTTCGGCGGAATGGATTCCTACATGATCCTCTGAGAAAAAGGAGGGTCAATGCAAATATCATTACCATGCGAGGAGGGGGTGTGGCAGAGCTCTTCGATTCATCGGCTCATTTCTAGGAGCCTTTAATCTAGGAGATCTTCACGATCGTTGATCTCTAGGATTTTTTAGTAGAATGGACGAGAAGCTTCCCCCTGGGTCGAGTTGTGGTTCGAGCAGGGGCCCTCCATCCTCTATTTTCTCTTTTTGAAGATCAGAGGTCGGGTAGCCCAAGTCGGCCATTCTCAGATCAAACCATGGGGCTCCGAAGAAGCCCGCTCTGATCAAACTGATGCTGGAGTCTGCCGATGTATGGCATGCATCGCCTCCATAAGACTACAGACCTGATGGACCAGCAGGTTGAACTGCTCTGTGTCCATCATGGCTATAGATGGAGCTTGAGTTGTCAGTGCTGAAGTGGAGGCGGACAGGTCTGAATGGGATTTGACTGCAGAGACCGTCGATCGTCGGATTGAAGTCCTTTTGAAAGGCATTTTTTCTTGAGGAAGAACTCTAGAGAGGAAGAATAGAGATCTCTAGAGAGGAAGGAGAGAGATCATTACTGAGCACTTCTTTAAGAATAAGAAAATCTTAAGAACAGAGGATCCTTTCTCTGGCATCAATTCTATTGATGCAGAATCTGGTTGACGTCAGATCGAGCAGGAGTCGAGAAAGACAAGGTTGCCATCGATGATCTGCAAAATAAAATCTCATCCAGAGTCGATGGTGGTGGCTCCGGCAGGACCCTCCAACGATCAAGTGAGCTCTTCTAGCCAATAAAAATGAAGTGCTCAGGCAGAAATTCAACAGAATTTTTGAAAGGAGAAGAGAGCTTAGAGAAAACATATCTGAAGGATCCCTTTTTATAGATGGAGCTTATAGTGGATTGATAGTGACAACTGTAGCTGCCTGATAGCAGGCTGCTCGAGGCTTGGTGGAGTCTGTCATGGAGGGGGGTGCTGCCTGTAGTGCCACCTACAGCAGATTGATGGTGACAGCCATCGTCGCTCGTAGCGGATCGCTGTCGCCTGCAGCGAACTGATGTGACGATCGTAGTCATCCAATACTGAGTCGCTCGGGGCTGCATGGAAGGGTGAAGAGCTTTGATGTATATCAATTTTAGAGGAGTTCGGACTCCCAAAGAAAATACGACTAGAAGGAATTATCCAGGAGGAACACTAGCTGAAGAAGGAGTTCGGCTCCTGTAGAGATTCAACTGAAGGAGAGATATGGAAGAAGTTTGGCTCTTGTAGAAGTTCGACCGAAGGAGAAGCTCGGAAGGAGTTTGGCTCCTGTAGAAATCTGACTGAAGGAGGAGTCCAGAAGGAGTTTGATTCCTATAGAAGTCTGACTGAAGAAGAGATCCGAGAGAAGTTCAGCTCCTATAGAAGTCCGACCGAAGGAGGGATCCGAAAGGAGTTTGGCTTCCGTAGGAGTCCGACTAAAAGAGAGATCCGAAAGGAGTTCAGCTCCCATAGGAGTCCGACTGAAGGAGAGATTCGAGAGGAGTTCGGCTCTTGTAGAAGTTTGATTGAAGGAGGGATCCGGAAGGAGTTCAACTTTCATAAGAGTCTGACTGAAGGAGAAGTTCAGGAGGAGTTTGGCTTCTGTAGAAATCTGACTGAAGGAGAGATCCGGAAGGAGTTCGACTCCTGTAGAAGTTCGATTGAAGGAGAGGATCCGGAGGAAGTTTGGCTCCCATAGAAGCTCGACTGAAGGAGAAGTTTTGGAGGAGTCCGGATCCTAGGAAAGTCCAGCCGAAGGAGAAGTCTGAAAGGAGTCCGATTCTCGAAGAGTTCGGTAGGAATTCGACAGTTGGGAGAGTTCGACTGGAGCTCGATCGCTGAGAAGTTCGATCGACTGAAAGGGTTTGGCTGGGGCTTGACCGCTGAGAAGTACAATTGGATTTGGCTGCTGGAGAAGTTCAACCACTGAATGAGTTCGACTGCTAGAGAAAGAATTTTTGATTGCAGCTCTTTCATGATTATCAGTTGCATTAGGCTAAGCACCAGGCTGGACTTCGATGGGAGCGGAGTTTATCTCCAATAATAGTCCCTCCATTTTTGAGTTTGAAACTCAAAAAAAGAAAGTACAAAAAGAATGACTGTCAAAGTCCTCTTCAGAACTTTGCACCAGTTCAGGTTGAAGCTCGGGAGAGATCTTATCTCTAGTTAAGATTGACATTGAATTTGAGGCTCGGAGGGATCCTATTTCCAACCGAGGTCCAGAGAAATCTTATATTTTGTTGACGTTGCGGTTAAAACTTGTGGGAGATCTTATCTCCAATCGGGGTTGAAGTCATAGTTGAAGCTCGTGGAAGATCTTATCTCCAACCGAGGTTGAAGAAGATCTTCTCTCCTGTTGATGTAGACTTTGAAGCTTGAGGGAGATCTTATCTTGGTCCAGCCAAGATTGAAGTTATAGTTGAAGCTCGGAGGAGATCTTATCTTCGATCGAGGTTGAAGAAGATCTTCTTTCCTATTGTTGTCGAGCACAATGGGGTCATCTTCGGAGCCTTTCCTCTCATGTTAGGATGAGATTCCCATCTAAAATCTCATCTAAAATGACCGAGACCTTCGACTTTGCTCGCATTAGGATGAGGTCCTTCTTCTATTTCTAACAGATTGTGGGGGCATATAAGGGCCGTTGCCAGGGCCTTTCTCTCCATCTCGTCTAAAATGAACGAGGTCTTCGACTTTCTCGCGTTAGGATGAGGTCCTTCTCCTGTTTCTAATGAATTATGGAGGCACATAAGGACCATTGTCAGGACCTCTCTCCATCTCATCTAAAATGAACGAGGCCTTTGACTTTGCTCATGTTAGGATGAGGTTCTCCTCCTATTCCTAACGAGCTGTGGGGGCACATAAGGGTCCATTGTCAGGGCCTCTCCTCCATCTCGTCTAAAATGAACGAAGATTTCTACTTTGCTCACGTTAGGACGAGGTTCTCCTTCTGTTCTTAATGGACTGTGGGGACACATAAGGGCCATTGTCAAGGCCTCTCTCTCCATCTCATTTAAAATGAATGAGGCCTTCGACTTTGCTCACATTAGGATGAGGTTCTTCTTTTGTTCCTAACGGAGCCACTATTGATTGCTTCTTCCTTGTCATCAAGCAATTTTTGTCCCAAAAAATAATAATATTAAAATGAAGAAGTTTTATTGAAAAAAGACTACTAGTAGTACATCCTCACATTTTTGGAGTTCCATGGTCGTAGAAGCGTTATTCCTTCGAGCTCCTTCAGGCGATAAGTTTCAGACTGGACGACCTCCACCACTTCATACGGGCCTTCCCAATTTGGGGTGAGTTTTTCCTGGCTCTGAGGTTGAAAGATGGTGACTCACTGAAGTACTAGATCCCCCACTCTGAATGTCTTACTTCTGACTCTGGAGTTATAGTATCGGGCCACCTTTCGTCTGTAGGCCGTCATCCAAATCTGAGCTTTCTTTCTTTTTTCTTTCAGCAGATCGAGGTTGACTCTAAAGTCCTGTAGGTTATGCTGCTCGTTGAAGGCCATGACCCATGTTGACGGAAGCTTAAGTTCAATTGGGATGACTGCCTCTATGCTGAAGGCTAAGATGAATGGTATTTTTTCAGTCGGCAGCCTTTGAGTAGTTCGATATACCCAGAGGACATGGTAGAGTTCATCCATCCAGATCTTCTTTGCTCTGTCGAGCCTTATCTTGATGTCTTGCAGCAGAGTTCAATTGATCACTTCAGCTTTCCTATTTGCCTATAGATGAGCTACCGATGTGAAGTGGTGGAAGATATTCAGATCTTCGTAGAACTCGACGAATATCGTTCCAACGAATTACCGTCCGTTATCTGTTATGAGGGTTTGGGGCAGACCGAACCGACAGACTATTGATTTTTAGATGAAGTTCTATACCTTGACCTTAGTAATTTCTGCTAGTAGTTCAGCTTCGACTTATTTGGTGAAGTAATCAATTACGATCAAGAGGAACTTCCGCTATCCGAATGCTGTCGAAAAATATCCGAGTATGTCCATTCTTCACTGCACGAATGGCCAAGGTGTACTTAGCGGGGTAAGCTCGGAGGTCGGCTATCTTTGTATGTTTGCATTTTTCTGACAGCGATTATATTTCTTAACATACTTCATGGAATCATGGTATAAGATTGATCAATAGTATCCTTGCTAAAGTAGTTTTTGTAATAGGGACCTGGCTCCTGCGTAGCTTCCATAAATTTTCTCATGCACTTTTCATAATGTGAAGTCGACCTTTGAAGGTCGGAGATATCTCAACAGCAGTAGCAAATATGATCTCTTATACAATCTGCCCTCGTATAAAACTAGACATCTCATCAAATACTAGACATCGGCGTTCTTCCTGAGAAAGATAATGAGTTGCTTTCGAACTTCTTCTCTCAAGTTAGAGCCGATTTGCACCACGTGCTCCATGTTTCCATTATTTAAGGGTACAGAGACGAGGTCCTCCATAGGCTCATCCCGCTCCTCGGTGAGGTCATCGCGGACATCTACCCCATTAATAAGATAAGGGTCAGACTGTTCTTTCTTATGCAGGGTGATTGAGTAACAGTCCCATGCCAGAGCTTGATCTCCCCTGACCTCTTCGATCCCATGACTTATCGAAAACTTTATCTTCAAATAATAAGTTGATACCACTATTCGAAGTGCATTTAGATCAGATCGACCGAGAATAGCATTATAGATGGATGGAGTCCTTACGACTAAAAAATTGATCTATGCCTTAGCCAGTTTCAGAAGTTGCCTCGCAGTCACGGCCAAAGTTATTATGCCTTTAATTGGTATGGCATCGCCAATGAAGTCTATCAATGAAAAGTTCATAGGCCCCAAGTAGTTATTAAATAAGGACATTTTTGAGAAAGCATCATAAAACAACACATCAGCTGAGCTTCCATTATCTACTAAAACGTAGTGTACATCGTAATCGACAATGTTTAAAGAGATTACAACTACGTCATTATGGGAGAATTGGACCCCCTGAGCGTCTACCTCAGTGAAGGTTATGGGTTATTCAGTCCTCCATCTCTTTATTGATCCTTCGGATCCGCTGGTCTCTCCTTGCCGAAGTTCCTCCGAGATTGTGTTGATGATGCCGAGAGGCAGTCGATCTTCTTGTTGATCCTTCCTCCTTGGTGGCTCAGGCTGCGATAATGCCGTTGGCCGATCTTTCCATCCTTCAAACCGTCACTGTAGGAATCAGCCTAGTCTGCCTCACCTGATGAGCTCCTCGATCTCATCCTGGAGTTGGATACACTCCTCAGTGTCATGATTATGATCATGATGATAAAGATAGAACTTGTTAGGATTGTGCTTACTGGGATGAGAGTGCATCCTTTTCGACCTTGGTAGTTGCTTTCTGATTTTCATCAGTACTTGAGTTTTCGGAGCATTACAGAGGGCGTAGTTGTGAAATCTTTGTTAGAGAGAACCTCGATGCATCCTTCTATCCGAGCTTCCCTACCTCTGAGCCTGGAGAGGAATTCAGGCTCGCTTGTGGTCAGAGAAAGTTCGGGAGCGCTGCCGAGCTTCACTCAACTTTTCTTCCTCGGTGGGCTCGCCTGGCTCGTCGATTCGCCTATTACCAAAGGCTTTATTATCCTTGGCCTTGAAGGCCTCTTCAGCTCAGGCGTAACCTTCAGCCCAAGCTAGCATATTGATGAAGTCTCTAGGATATTTTTTTTCCAAGGAGAACAACAAATCATTCTTCTAAAGGCTGCCCTTGAGTGCAGCCAAGGTGATGGATTGGTCCAGATTTTGGACCTCCAATATAGCAGCATTAAACTAGGTGACATAAGCCCGGATGGATTCTCCATTTTTTTGCTTAATGGTCATTAGAGAATTCGAATCTCGATGCGGACGTCGACTGCTGACGAAGTGAACCATGAATTGATGGCTTATTTGATCAAAAAAAAAGATGGTACCCGGCTTAAGTATCGTGTATCAGTTCCTGGCAGCTCCTTTAAGGATAGACGAGATAGTCTGACATAAAATAGCGTCTGACGTGCCATGGAGCAACATCATTATTTGGAAGGCTTTCAAATGGTCGATCGGATCGATGGTTCTATCGTAACTCTCAAATTACGGAAGCTTGAATTTTGGTGGGATGGGTTCCTGCATGATCTTTTGAGAAAAAGAAGGATTAGTGCAAATATTATTACCATGCGAGGAGGGGGTGTGGTGGAGCTCTTTGATTCATCGGCTCATTTCTAGGAGTCTTTGATCCAGGAGATTTTTACGGTCGTTGATCTTCAGGATTTTCTGATGGAACGGATGAGAAGCTTCCCTCTAGGTCGAGTCGTGGTTCGAGCAGAGGTCTTCCATCCTCTGCTTTCCCTTTCTAGAGATCAAAGACTGGGTAGCCCAAGTCGGCCATTCCCAGATCGAACCGCGGGCTCTGAAGAAGTCTGCTTTGGCCGAACTGGTGCTGGGGCCTGTCGATATATGGCCTGCATTACCTCCATGAGACCATGGACCTATTGGATCAGCAAGTTAAACTGCTCCGCATCCACCACGGCTATGGGTGGAGCTTAAGTTGCCAGCAGCTGAAGCAAGAGTGGACAAGTCTGGATGGGATCTGACTATAGAGACCGTCAATCATCAGGTTGAAGCCCTCCTAGGAGGCATTTTTTCTCTGGGAAGAACTCTAGAAAGGAAGAATAGAGATCTCTAGAGAGGGAGGAGAGAGATGTTGCTGAGCACTCCTTTAAGAACAAAGGAACCTCAAGAACAGAGGGCCCTTCCTCTAGCGTCAATTCTATCGATGCAGAATCTGATTAACGTCGGATTGGTCTGAAGTCAAGGAAGATAAGGTTGCCACTGGTAATCTGCAAAATAAAGTTCCATCCGAAGTCGATGGTGGTGGCTCTGAAAGAATCTTTCGACGATCAAATCAGCTCTTCTGAGCAACAGAAATGGAGTGCTCAGGAAAGAGTTCAGCAGAGTTTTTGAGTGGGAGAGAAGAGCTTAAAGGAAACATATCTGGAGGGTCTCTTTTTATAGATGGAGCTTGTAGTAGGTTGATGGTGACAGCCGCAACTGCCTGGTAGCGGGCCGTTCAAGGTCTGACGGAGTCAGTCATGGAGGGAGGCACTGCCTGTAGCGCCACCTATAGTAGATTGATGGTGACAGCCATCACCGTCCGATAGCAGATCGCTATCGTCTGCGGTGGACTGATAGTAACGGTCGCAGCCATCCGATATTGAGCCACTCAAAGCCGCATAGAGGGGTGAAGTGTGATGACGTATATCGATTTCAAAGAAGTTCGGACTCTCATAGAAATCCAACTGAAGGAGAGATGTGGAAGAAGTTTGGCTCATATAGAGATTCGATTGAAGGAGAGATATGGAAGGAGTTCGGCACTTGTAGAGATTCGACTGAAGGAGAGATACGAAAAATGTTTGGTTCTACTGAAGGCGAAGCTCAAAAATAGGTCGGCTCCTATGAAAATCCGACTGAAGGAGATATGCGGAAGGAGTTCAACTGAAGGAGGAATTTGTAGAAAGTTCGGCTTTCGTAGAAGCCAGACTGAATGAGAAATTTGGAAGAAGTTCGACTTCCGTAGAAGTTCGACTGAAGAAAAAATTCGAAAGAAGTTTGGCTCCTGTAGAAGTCCAACTGAAAGTGAAATCCGAAAGGAGTTTCGCTCCCATAGAAGCTCGACTGAAGGAGGAATTCGAAAGGAGTTTGGCTCCTATAGAAGCCCGACTGAAGGAGAAATTCGGAGGAAGTTCGGCTTTTGTAGAAGTCCGATTGAAAGAGAGAATTCAGAGGAAGTTCGGCTCCCGTAGGAGTCCGACTAAAGAAGAAATTCGAAAAGAGTTCGGCTTCCATAGAAGCCGACTGAAGGAGGAATCCGGAAGGAGTTCAGCTCCCATATAAGCCCGACTGAAGGAGAAATCCGGAAGGAGTTCGGCTTCCGTAGAAGTTCGACTGAAGGAGAAATCCAGAAGGAGTTTGGCTTCCGTAGAAGCTCGACTGAAGGAGAGAATCCGAAGAAAGTTCGGCTCTCATAAAAATCCAACTGAAGGAGAAGTCTGGAAGGAGTCCGGATCCTGAGGAAGCCCAGCCAAAGGAGAAGTCTGGGAGGAGTTCGGTTCCTAGAGAGTTCGGCAGAAATTTGATCGTTGGGAGAGTTCAACTAGGGCTCGGTCGCTGAGAAGTTTGGTCGGCTGGGGCTTGGCTACTGAGAAGTTTGGTTGGATTTAGTCGCTGGAGGAGTTCGGCCTCTAAATGCGTTCGACTGCTGGGAAGAGAATTTTCGATTGCAGCTCTTCCATGATTACCAGCTGTATTAGGCTAAGCACTAGACTGAACTTCGACGAAAGTAGAATTTATTTTTAATAATAATATATTTTTTTTGATCTAATATTGATATTGGCATTAACCATGTTATTCATCAAGAAAAAATATCAGATATTTGACTTAAAGATTTGGCCTGTTTACCAAAACATGAATAAAATAAGTATAGCACCCACTAGCTGCGAAGCTCGGTCTGAATCTGTGTGTATCGATGAGTTTGCTGTTTGAAATTAATAAAACTAAGGTGAAATGTTTAGGACCAAAAAAATACATAAATAATTTATCAAAATTATTTCTTTATATATTTTATTTTATTTTTTATTATCAAGATGGTAGTCTAGTGGAAATGGGTCTTCACCTCCATCCATACGATCCAGTTTGAAATCGATTAATTGTCAAAGTAAAATGACATGCGGCAATTACTCTTGATGGCCTGGTCACGAGAGTTAGAAGTGTCATTCAAATTAAGAATTTTTTACATATACATCCTTTTAAATATTTAAATTTATATAAATATTTTTTTAAAATTGATATTTATACGTATATCCTCATAAAAATTTATTTTTTGTATATATACCTACATCATCATTAAAATTAAAATAACTAAAATATTCTTATAGGTAGATGTGCAAAAAAAGATTTATAAGGATTGTTGGTGCAGAAACTCATCGTCGCCGGAGGTCGTCGGAGTCGAGGCCGCTGAGGTCGCCGCCGGGACCTGCAAAATGAAGTCCCATCTGGAGCCGGTGGAGGGTGGCTTCGGCAGGACCTTCCGACGGTCAAGTCAGTTTTCGGCCAACAGGAATGAAGTGCTCGGAATGAGTTCCGAAGCTTAGGGATGAGAAGGAGAGCTTAGAGAGTCGAGAGTTCAGAGAGCTTAGCCTGGGCGTATCTGGAGGGTCCTTTATAGGCGGAGCTTAGTTGATGGCGACAGCCATACCGTCGCATGGAGTTCGGTACGGAGAGAATGGTGTCGTCAGACGGTCGGTGATGGCCATACTGGCAAGTCATGGGCCGCATGGAGTTCGGTACGGAGAGGAAGACGTCGTCAGGGACTGACGTTGCTAGAGGTGGTAGCCATGTCGTCTGGTTTCGTCGCCTGTCGCAGACTGATGGCGATAATTCATCTCGTAGGAGAGTCCGGCAGAAGGGAAGGCAGGGGAGTTTGGCTGGCTGAAGGGTCGGCCATCTATAGAGTTCGGCTGGCCGAAGGATCGGTCATCTATAGAGTTCGGCCGAGGGACGGTTGCCGAGGAGTTCGACCGCTGAGAGGCCCGAAGAAGCTCGACTGAGGCCCAGTTGAAGGACTTCGGTTGCTGGTTGGTTCGGCTAAGGCTCGCCCGCTGAGGAGTTCGGCCGCTGAGAGGACTTCGTTGAAGCTCGGCCGCTTGGAGTCGGTCCGAAGGAGTTCGACCGTGGGGAGTCCGAAGGAGTTCGGCCTTGGGGAGTCCGAAGGAGTTCGACAGAAGGGAAGTCTGAAGGAGTTCGGCAGAAGGGAAGTCTGAAGGAGTTCGGTAGCCCAGGAAGTTCGGTCTCGACGCTGGGAGTCCGGAAGAAGCTTGAAAGCTGACTAGTTCGGCCTGCTGGAAGAAGCTTGGCCGCTGGAAGTTCGGCTGAAGCCCGTCTGCCGGAGCTCTTCTGCGGCTACTGGTTACATCAGGCCGAGCGTCGGGCCGGGCTTCGGCAGGAGCGGGATTTATCCCCAACAGTAGCCCCCCCACTCTCGAGTTCAAAAATTGAAGGAAGGGAGTACCAAAACAGGCGACTGCCGAAGTCTTCTTCCAGGCCCCGCGTTTGTTGCAGCTGAAGCTCGGGGGAGGTCTCATCTCCAGCCAATGTTGACGCTGAAGTTGAAGCTGAGGCTTGGGGGAGACCTCATCTCCAGTCGATGTTTGGAGTTGAAATGGAACTCGTTTCCAGCCAAAGCTGATGAAGCTGATGTTGAAGCTATCTGGCCGAGGTTGACATGATAGCTTTCTCTAGCCGAGGTCGATGTTGAAGCTCTCTGGCCGAGGTCGATGTGCGCGCTCGGGGGAGATCTTATCTCCTGCGGTCGAGCTTCTCTCGGGGGAGATCTTATCTCCTGCGGCCGAGCTTTCTCGGGGGAGATCTTATCTCCTGCGGCCGAGCTTTCCTCGGGGGAGATCTTATCGAAGTCCTGCAGAGGAGATCTATCTCCTGAGCTTCGGAGGAGATCGCGAGGTCGAGTGCGCGCTCGGGGGAGATCTTATCTCCTGCGGTCCGAGCTTCCCTCCCTCGGGGGAGATCTTATCTCCTGCAGCCGAGGTCGAAGTGCGCGCTCGGGGGAGATCTTATCTCCTACGGCCGAGCTTCCCTCGGGGGAGATCTTATCTCCTGCGGCCGAGCTTCCCTCGGGGGAGATCTTATCTCCTGCAGCTCGAAGTTCTCGCGGGAGAGATCTTATCTCCTGCAGGTTTCCTCGTCGACGGTCGCGGTCCTATTCCTAACGGGCTGTGGGGGCACATAAGGGCCGCTGTCAGAGCCTCTCCCCCCATCTCGTCCTTTGTGAATGAGGCCTTCGCTCGGGAGAGATCTTATCTCTAGCCGAGGTTGTTGCTCGCGTTAGGACGAGGTTCTCCTCCTGTTCCTAATGGGCTGTGGGGGCACATAAGGGCCGCTGTCAGAGGCCTCTCCCCCATCTCGTCCTTTGTGAACGAGGCCTTCGCTCGGGAGAGATCTTATCTCTAGCCGAGGTTGTTGCTCGCATTAGGACGAGGTTCTCCTCTTGTTCCTAACCAAGGTTGTCAACGGTCGCTCGGGAAAGATCTTATCTCTAGCCGAGGTTGTTGCTCGCGTTAGGATGAGGTTCTCCTCCTATTCCTAACGGGCTGTGGGGGCACATAAGGGCCGCTGTCAGGGCCTCTCCCCCCATCTCGTCCTTTGTGAATGAGGCCTTCGCTCGGAAGAGATCTTATCTCTAGCCGAGGTTGTTGCTCGCGTTAGAACGAGGTTCTCCTCCTGTTCCTAACCGAGGTTGTCAATGGTCGCTCGGGAGAGATCTTATCTCTAGCCGAGGTTGTCTACGGTCGCTCGGAAGAGATTTTATCTCTAGCCGAGGTTGACTCGGTCACTCGGGAGAGATCTTATCTCTAGCCGAGGTTGTCAACGGTCGCTCGGGAGAGATCTTATCTCTAGCCGAGGTTGTCAACGGTCGCTCGGAAGAGATCTTATCTCTAGCCGAGGTCCTCGCGTTAGGATGAGGTTCTCCTCCTGTTCCTAACCGAGGTTGTTCACGATCGCTCGGGAGAGATCTTATCTCTAGCCGAGGTTGACTCGATCGTTCGGGAGAGATCTTATCTCTAGCCGAGGTTGTCAACGGTCGCTCGAAAGAGATCTTATCTCTAGCCGAGGTTGCTCGGTCGCTCGGGAGAGATCTTATCTCTAGCCGAGGTTGTTGCTCGCGTTAGGACGAGGTTCTCCTCCTGTTCCTAACGAACTGTGGGGCACATAAGGGCCGCTGTCAGAGCCTCTCCCCCCATCTCGTCCTTTGTGAACGAGGCCTTAGCTCGGGAGAGATCTTATCTCTAGCCGAGGTTGTTGCTCGCGTTAGGACGAGGTTCTCCTCCTGTTCCTAACCGAGGTTGTCCACGATCGCTCGGGAGAGATCTTATCTCTAGCCGAGGTTGGCTTGATCGCTCGAAAGAGATCTTATCTCTAGCCGAGGTTGTCAACGGTCGCTCGAGAGAGATCTTATCTCTAGCCGAGGTTGTCAACGGTTGCTCGAAAGAGATCTTATCTCTAGCCGAGGTCCTCGCGTTAGACGAGGTTCTCCTCCTGTTCCTAATCGAGGTTGTTTATGGTCGCTCGGGAGAGATCTTATTTCTAGCTGAGGTTGACTCGGTCGCTCGGAAGAGATCTTATCTCTAGCCGAGGTTGTCAATGGTTGCTCGGAAGAGATCTTATCTCTAACCGAGGTTGGCTCGGTCGCTCGGGAGAGATCTCATCTCTAGCCGAGGTTGTCAACGGTCGCTCGGAAGAGATCTTATCTCTAGCCGAGGTTCTCGCATTAGGACGAGGTTCTCCTTCTGTTCCTAACGCGGTTGACTGCTTCTTCCCTGTCATCGCATGGTTTTCGCATCCAAAAATAATATTATCGAAAGAAAAAAATTTTATTGAAAGGAAGTTACTAGTAGCGCATCCCCAAATTCTGTATTTCAAGGTCGTGGTAACGTTGTTCCTCCGCATTTTTCTTCGGCAATAAGTCCCGAGGTGGACGACCTCCTCATGCTAGCCTCCTCAATTTGGTGCAAGCTCTTGTCGCTGGGAGACGACGAATCGCTGATGCACCGAGATCTTCCCAGGGGCAATGTGAACGACGCCGTAAGGTGGCCGACTTTCTTGTCTTTTCTAGTTACGGTGGCGCTTTTAGCCGATCTTCTCCTGCTTCAGACCGGCGTCGGAGGAATTTATCCCGTCATCCCATTTTGGCAAGCTCTTCAATCTCGTCTTGGAGCTGAACGTATTCCTCAGTGTCGCGGCGGTGGTCACGATAGTAGGGGCTTTACTTGCTCCGATCGCGCACTTTGAGGAGGCCATAGTCTTTCAGGTCTTGGCGGCTGGCTCTTAACCTCGCCGAGAATCCGATTTAGAGGAGCGGGTCATAGTTGCGGAATCTTTCGGAAGGAGGATTTCTTCGCACCCTTCTATCGGGGCTTCCTTTGTAGTGAGCTTGAGAAGTTCGGGCTTCGCTTGCGCGGAACTTCATTCCGCTTTTCCGCAAAACTTTTCGTGGGAGAACTTCATGCTTCTTTGTCCGGACTTCCTTGCTCGCAGGGAGGGGGTCGGCTTTGCTTGCCCGAACTTTATTGCACCTCCCATGAATTCGTTGTAGCGATGTACTTGAGGGGGAGTTCGGCCTCGATCACCCTGGGGCAGTCTCGAGCGTGGCCGAACTTCATTTGGGGCGATCTGCTGCGGAGTTCGGCCTCCTCTATGCCGAACTTCATTTGTGGGAGAACTTCGTTCCACCACTGCTTGCACCGAACTTTACTGTGATGGTGGAGTTTGGCCTCACTTGCGCCGAACTTTATTGATGAGCTTCAAAGGAAGAGTTCGGACTTGCCGAACTTCATTTTGATGATGACCTGAGGAGTTTGGCCTTCCGCCGAACTTCATTCCGCTTTGGGGAGCTCGATTTTTTCACGCCGAACTTCATTCCACTTTGGAGAGATCGGCTTTCCTCCCGCCGAACTTCATTCGACTTTTTCACGCCGAACTTCATTCCGCTTCTGCGGAAGAGCTTCTGCTCTCCGTTTCTCTCCTAAGGGCGATTGGCATGCCCGAATGCTCTTCCTTGAGGCCAGTTCCTTGGGTTTTTCAAGCAAAATCTCCGCCGAAGGTTGTCGCACGGCCTGCATCACCTTGGCGGGGCTGCGAATCCATCCAGAACTGCTCTGCATCTATGGTGGCTTCGGGTGGAGCCTGGGCTGCCAGGGCTGCAACAGGAGCCGGTCACCGAGTCGAAGCTCTCGAGGCACTTTCTCTTCGAGAGAGAAAAGGAAGATCTCCGGAGAGGGAAGAGAAGAGTCGCCGAGCACTCCTTTAAGAACAAGGGAACCTCGGAGGTTCAGGCCATTCCTCTAGCGCCAATCTGTTGGTGCAGAAACTCATCGTCGCCGGAGGTCGTCGGAGTCGAGGCCACTGAGGTCGCCGCCGGGACCTGCAAAACGAAGTCCCATCTGGAGCCGGTGGGGGCTGGCTCCGGTAGGACCCTCCGACGGTCAAGTCAGTTTTCGGCCAACAGAAATGGAGTGCTCGGAATGAGTTCCGAAGCTTAGGGATGAGAAGGAGAGCTTAGAGAGTCGAGAGTTCAGAGAGCTTAGTCTGGGCGTATCTGGAGGGTCCTTTATAGGCGGAGCTTAGTTGATGGCGACAGCCATACCGTCGCATGGAGTTCGGTACGGAGAGAATGGTGTCGTCAGACGGTCGATGATGGCCATACTGGCAAGTCATGGGCCGCATGGAGTTCGGTACGGAGAGGAAGACATCATCAGGGAGTGGCATTGCCAGAGGTGGTAGCTATGTCGTCTGATTTCATCGCCTGTCGCAGACTGATGGCGACAACTCATCTCGTAGGAGAGTCCGGCAGAAGGGAAGGCAGGGGGAGTTCGGCTGGCTGAAGGGTCGGCCATCTGTAGAGTTCGGCTGGCCGAAGGGTCGGTCATCTATAGAGTTCGGCCGAGGGACGATTGCCGAGGAGTTCGACCGCTGAGAGGCCCGAAGAAGCTCGGCTGAGGCCCGGTTGAAGGACTTCGGTTGCTGGTTGGTTCGGCTAAGGCTCGCCCGCTGAGGAGTTCGACCGTTGAGAGGACTTCGTTGAAGCTCGGCCGCTTGGAGTCGGTCCGAAGGAGTTCGGCCGTGGGGAGTCCGAAGGAGTTCGGCCTTGGGGAGTCCGAAGGAGTTCGGCAGAAGGAAAGTCTGAAGGAGTTCGACAGAAGGGAAGTCTGAAGGAGTTCGGTCTCGATGCTGGGAGTTCGAAAGAAGCTTGGAAGCTGACTAGTTCGGTCTGTTGGAAGAAGCTCGGCCGCTGGTAGTTCGGCTGAAGCTCGTCTGCCGGAGCTCTTCTGCGGCTACTGGTTACATTAGGCCGAGCGTCGGGTCGGGCTTCGGCAGGAGCGGGATTTATCCTTAATAAGGGTATATATATATAAATAAAAATTTTACAAGGATATTTGCGTAAATTTGAATATTTGGAAGGATATACATGTAAAAAAATTCTAAATATAAATACACCTCTCTTGATTTGTTAATTCTTTCCCTATTCTAATGAAAAAATTAACATGCAAACCAAAATAATGAATATACTTAATTTATTGACTTACATAGATAAAAGAATTTTTTATTAAGTAATAAATTAAAATTATTTTATCTAAAAAATAGATAGATCACAATCATCCATGTTTTCTCTAATATATAATAATATGCTTCTGAAAAAAGTGTCTAAATCTGATATTAAATAGATAGCTTATATATTTGCACCGAATGAATATAGTTGTGGATTTGGATATTACATAACAATCAGAATTTATAATTTTATTATTTTCTATTTTAAAAATTTTTATCAAAAATATCTTTATGAAACGTATAAGATATATCATACCATATGGAGTATAAAATTAAGTCTACTATATATATCATATCGTCTAAAGAATTTTTGAGAGAACTCGGATCACATTGGCCGAACTGAGCTAGACTTTTTTTAAGTTTTTCTTAATATTTCGCAAAGTCATTGCTAAGGATAACAATTGAATGGCTCTTGAAGTCACCGTCAACAACACCGAGCACCTTTCCTTGACTTCTTTCTTCATCGTTGGCATCTCTCTTCTCTTTGTTGAAGATTTCCTTATTGTCGAACTTAGTCTCTCTCATCGCCACTCCCAAGAATGACTAACAGGACTCTTCCTCTCTTTTCTTTGTTGAAGATCTCTTTAGTATCGAACTCATATTCTCTTTCGTTGCCACTCCTAAGGACAACTGCCAGACTCTCTTTCTCTTTTCTTTATTGAAGATTTTCTCGGTACTAAACTCATATTTCTGCTCATCAACACTGTCAATGATGATCAATTAGATCCTCCTTCCATTAGACAATACCAAGTACATCGCCATAGTTTTGCATGCCAAGTCAAGCACTCATTCGAGTTTTTCACATTCTGTACTTTATTCAAGTTTTTCATATCGAATAGTTACTGGAGCTTATCTCGTCGAGTGCTTTGCTGGAGTTTACCTTATTGGATGAAGAAAAATCGGACATGCCTCTTTTCTTGGCCTCTCCACTATTCTTGAGTTTTTAGCTTCGATATTCTATAGGTAGAGCAAAGATAATCAGTGTTGAAAGAGAGCAATAAAGTAAGTAGAATATTGCAGTAAGTTTATTGCTCTGGAATATTTGGAAGGCATGAGAAACGTCAACACCATCATTTTTTGAAGTCAAGAAGGGATCGTTGGAGGGTGCGATTAAGGCTTAGTGGTGGCATATATAAAACCGGTTCTCTCTTTGAAAATTATGAAAAGTTTCATAGAGAAAAACTATGCTAGTTATTAATCTCTATTAATCTCTTTGCCGCTAATAGTTTAGTTTTGATTTATAATGATTTTTATGATTCTTTTCCTATTTACTTTCTCTCTCTTTTTTTTATCTAAATTTTTTTTTTACTTTTTTTATTGAATGAACGAAGTTCTAATGAATCATCTAATCTTACCTAAAAATAATATATAATATAGTAGTCTAATATATAAAATATTATATAATATCATCATGTTGTTGTATTATGTAATATGTTACTACATTATAGAGTAAGAGGATCCAAATTTATCTAGATAAAATAGATAAAAATTAAATTAAAATTTTTTGTGTATACCTCCTAAACATTCAAATTTGCATGAATACCTTCATAAAATTACTATTTATATATATACCTTTATATATATATATTTTTTTGTATATCTATTCATAAGAATATTTTAGTCATTTGAATTTTAAACTTTTAATTTTTTTAACGGTATTATATAATATGAGTATATATATAAAAAAATTAAAATATATATATATATATATGTAAAAAAATATTTTATGAGGATATACATATAAATTTTAATTTTAAAAAAAATATTTATATAAATTTAAATATTTAAAAAAATATATATATATATAATTTTTAAAAAAATAACTAGCATGCAGACAGGACTGAGACATGAGTCCGTCTCCGAAAGGAGAGGCAACCCTTTCCAGCTAGCAAGATTAAAGTCAAATCTATCAATTAAAGGCTCACATTCAGCATCAGCATTCTTTACCAAATAGGAGATCTGGAAGGAGGATGATGGACGCAAGGTAGTCCACAAGGCAGGTATTATCTCTAATTAATCCCAGCTGAAATTTGTTGAAGTTCGCTTGTAATCACGCGGCAAGTTTAAATCAAGTAGTAGACGTTTGACGTAGGCTGGGATCAAAAAAAAAAAAAAAAAACTGTTTAACAGCATATTGCAAGCGTCTCCTTGTGTCATGGTCTTGATGGGTTCGGGTTGTCTATTTCGCACAAAAAATGATTGATTGATATTTTTATTTTTTTAGCGGCATTGATCGTTAGATTGCATCCAGCCCAGATCCCAAAGCACTCCAAATACTTTCATACATCACCCTCACGGCTCTCAAAGCGGCCACTGCACGATCCAACGGTGGATTCCTGTTAAAAAATTGAATCCTTCCATACAACTCCTCACCCTTTCGACAAAACCAACCTAAACCAGCTGGTCAGCAGATTGGGGCCTATTTGGCTAAGTTTTTATAAAAAAAATATTTTTTAAAAAAATATTTAATTAAATTTATTTTAAAAATAATTTATTTTTAAATAATAATAAAAATAATTTTCCTGCTATGAAAAAAAATAGAAAATTGAAGCTTCTTTTTAAAACTAAAAATAGAAGTAAAAAATTAATTTTTTAAGATAAAAATATTCTTACTTAAAATTATTATTTAACATAACTACTTCTATTTATTTTTATTTAATTTTTTCATTATTTAATGAATGATATATTTTGATGTATTTTAATATATATATATTATCATATAAAAATTATATAAAATAATTAATATATATTATCTTGATTCAATTATATTTATATTAATTAAAGTTTAAATATATTTTTTATTAATTTATTTTTTATTTTAATTAAATAAAAAAATAAATTAAAATTAATTATAATAAATATTTAAAATTATTTATTTATTTAAATAATATTAATTATAAAATAAATTTATATATATATATATTTTTCATAATTTAATAGTTAAAAATATTTTTATTGAAAGACTCGTCGGACATAATTTTAAATATTAATAAAAATATTTATCAAATAATTTTATTAAATACAAATTATTTTTTATAATATTTTTTTAAAATTTTATTTAAAAAATAATTTTAAAATAAATTAATTTTTCTACTTTTGCCAAACAGATCCTATGAAGAAGGGGGATAGAATCCCCGCGAACTTTGCTCTGGAAGACAATTTGTGCAGCTCCAATGATGCTAACCCAAGCCAGAAGAGCCCACAAGTCCAACTAGTCGGTTACGATTTGCCACTCCCGAGTCCTGCCAAGAAACCAATCTCCCGAACATCAAAGCAGACGGAACCTTCCACCCTGCTCCGCATCCGCGCCTCCCTCTCCCCTCCCCCACCATCGGGGTCTGGCGCTCCACAAACTAAACAAAGCAGTTGAAAGGGGAAAAGAAATAAAAGCCCTAGAAGAAGAGAGTAGAAAAGCAGGGAGATCGAGCTCGCTCTCACAGCAGCGCTAAAAAGCGGAGGAGATGCAGGAGAGTGTGCTCTCGGCTCGGCGGTCTCCGCCGTTTCCGGAGGAGGAGGATGGCGACGATGAGTCCAAGACCCGTAAGCAGGCCTCGTTCGCCGCCCGGATCTCCAAGCACGCCCGCCTTGTCTCCGGCTCCCACTGCCTCGTCGTCTCGCTCTCTCTCCTCCTCCTCCTCGTTGTCGCCTGCTTCCTCTTCTCTCGCTCGCGCCCGGTGATCTGTGTCTCCGGTTACGATTCCATTGCTCGCAACGCCCTCTTTGGGGCCAACCTCGAGGGCCTCGCCACCGATTTCGGCTCCCTCGGTGTTCCCTGGTGTAAGCCCTTTAAATCTGACCTCTCCGGATTCCGATGTGCGGAAATGTAGGGTTTCTTGAGGTTTATTTGCTCGATTTGTATCTTCTTTAACTGATCTTAGGAAAAATATTGGTTTATTTCTTTGACTAAATAATTTAGGGTTTCTTAGATTTGGCTTTATGATTTTATTCGGTTCTGTGATTACTTGTTGGATAATCTCTTGTTGCCGTTCTGTATTTCTAGCGTCTGAGCTTTGCATGTCACTTATCAGGTTTCGGAAATTTCTTGTCTATTTTGGTAGTTTAGATGTGATAATAATGGGACTCATGGAAAATTTTTAAGGAATCTTCCGAGAAGTTTTATCCGTTGTTCGAATTAATATGGTTTTCATTTAACATTTAAATTGCCTCTTCTGTCAGCATTCTTTGGTAGGTCACACGATCTTTAGTTGTGGAAATTTTAGCATTTTATCTCAACTTTTGCTATACATTTCTTGTTTAGCCAGTGTTTTTCTCGATTTTGCTCCTTAAGGCTTCACTGCCGGTCTTCTGCTATCAAGATGCGAACTTCTTTAGTTTGCTCGAGTGGATGAACTAGAAGAATGGGCTGAAATTTTAGTTTAATTAATAACAGTAGCTTGGTGTTTGGTTCAATGAGTTAGAGTTTCTCTGCCACTTTATGGTTTCTTAATTCTTCTTCTTGGCAAAAGGCAGATCGAAACATGGCAAAACAGTAGAGTGGACAACAAAGGATCTAGTCAAAGGCTTGGAAGAGTTTGTGCCGATCTATGAGACCCGTCCAATCAAGAACAACAAGTTTGGGATGGGCTTTGACCATAGCTTCGGACTCTGGTTCATGGCCCGTTGGATCAAGCCAGATCTGATGATTGAGAGCGGTGCATTCAAGGGGCATTCTACATGGGTCCTTCGGCAAGCAATGCCGGAGACATGGATTATATCGCTTTCTCCTCGACACCCAGGGAAGTATCTAAAGAAGGGGCCAGCCTATGTTGATGCGAACTGTACTTACTTTACTGGCAAGGATTTTTTGGATTTTGGAAGTGTCAACTGGGTGAGTGTTATGAGGAAGCATGGGATTTCAGATCTCAGTCGGGTGCTGGTATTCTTTGATGATCACCAGAATGAGCTGAAGAGGTATATCCATGCCCAGTATTTGGTCCTTTTCCATCGAAACCACATAAATGTTCCATATTTTATAAAAATTTAAAACTGTAGTATAATTTATCTAGTAGAGTCAATCCAAGTGTTACTGAAAATTTTCCTTTTCCCTCCAGTGCTCTGAACTTTTCTGTAATCATTATCTAGAGTTGCAATCACAAAGAAATGGATTTTGCTCTTCTTGAGAGAAGAGGGCATCGACTCCTCTTAACTTCAAAATCAATTATGGAGTATTCAAGTCAGAAATTTATATCGTTGATCATGATCTTTATCACTAAAAATGCTCAGAAACCAAAATTCACATGTTTTCTTTTGATAATCTATAACCCAAACATCAAGTGGGTATAAAATAAATGGTTAAAATTATGTGAGACCATGTTTTGCTATGATCCAAGAATTAAAATCTATCGATTATCAATCTATATATGTTTTAATGTATGTATTATGATAAATAAGATGAATTTGCAATTTAAATATGTTATCATCTATGTTAGCACACTAGCACAATGGAAAACATCGATTTTTGTGCCCATTTAATGCATAGCTTAGAGACCGCAGCAATATATTATATTTGGATCTGAGTTAAAAGCTCTATTATTGATTTTGGACTTGAAAGGAATAGATACACTTTCTTCTTGAGAAAAGCATAGTCCATCCCCTTTACAAATTATACATGTTAGTGATCTCTGCAGGAGCATAAGTCAAGAAGTTGAATAACTTTGTTTATCTTCATTCATTGCTCTAGCATATATTCCCATAAGCTGTGGCATTTGATTTTGTTCTTACTGAAACAGATTAAAGCAGGCACTAAAAGCTGGATTCCAACATTTAATATTTGAGGATAACTATGATACTGGAACTGGAGACCATTATTCCCTAAGGCAAATATGTGATCAATCTTATATTAGAGGTGTGTACTTGTATTCTTCCTTGGCTTTTATGTACCATGTATACTTGTTCATGCATTTTCATGGGTGCAAGCTTGCATCTAGCTATACATTGATTATTTAAATTCTTGACACTTCACAAATTTCATTGGATGAAGCAGTCCAAACTTCAAACTCACTGTTGTGTTTCTTGATTTCAGTTAGCTGACATTGTGACTGGTATGATTAATAGGTGACATGTTAAAACCAACCCAGGGAGGTACAAAAATTAGGATCTTTAAGCTGCAAAATAGGAAAGCATCTATCAACTTAGGATGAGTTCTTTTGTTATTGGAAGTTGATCTTGCAAAGATTTCCACATAGGAAGAGCATGATTGTGTTTTAGAAGATGGAGTGGTATGTAGGATATGCAAAGGTTCCACCAACTAAATTTTAAAACCTGGTACCCAGAAACTTCTACCTAGTGTACCTACTTGTGGTTGTCTTTGTATAATTGGTATTGATCCTGGTTCCTAAATGCTCCTTTACTTTAAGAGAAATACCAGACAGCTTCACCTAGTTGACAAGCTGAATGTCATGCCTTCAAATTGGTAATGGTTAGCTAGAATATTACCTAACAAGCTTTCCAAAGGGTTGATTATCAAAGCAAAAAAAAAAAAAAAAAAAAAAAAAAAAAAAAAGAAGGCTCTTCTATGTTATCCCTAGAAACAATTAACTAATAAATGAGCAGATTGTGAAACCATTGCCATGGATAACCTTCCTTTTCTGCAAACTAGAGGTAAAAAGTTCCAAAGATGGATGATTGCATGCTTTCAGATCTTATCACAGCTCCGCTAAACTATTCCCTGTGCTTCTTGTTGTTACTTATTTTATTTCCTTACTGGACATGCTTCATTGTTTCTTTTTTTTAATATGCTTTACTTCTGTAGCATCTAGACATGGATGGGGTTCTGAACCGTTTGACAAATTTGGCTTGAGGTCTCATCGGTTGGTATAGAAAGGGGTGGGGGGAAGAGAGGGTGAGAGAAAGGATATTGTTGTCTGATAACTATGTTTTGGAAAGGAGAGCTCATAACCGAAGAAGATAATTTTCTCTGATAAAACAGATATAAGTGCTCATGGGCGGTGTGTGTTGGCTAATGAAAGTGTAACAATTCCGCATGGATGGCTCAAATGTGGATGCATCAGTGCTCCCTTTTCACACCCACAAAAAACTCTCTTTTAAACACTTTTCATCAGCCCTCATGCATTATATAAAGGAAATGAGGAAATTACTTGATCCTAGTGCTTGTTTATCTTAATTTTCTTCAAATTCCTTGATATTTGCTACCACTGGTGCAATGCATATTGTTGGGGATAAACTCTACTTCCACCGAAGTTCAGTCTGATGCTTAGCCTAATGTAACTGATAATCATAGAAGAGCTTCGATCGGAAATCCTCCAGCAGCCGAATTCCTATCGGATTTCTCCTTCGATCGGATTCCTCCAGGAGTCGAACTCCTTCCAGACTTTTCCTTCGATCGGATTCTTCTAGGAGTCGAACTCCTTTCGGACTTTTTCTTCAGTCAAATTCCTCCAGCAGCCAAACTTCTTCTGGACTTCTTATTCAGTCAGATTTCTTTAGGAGTCGAACTCCTACTGCACTTATCCTTCAGTCGGATTCCTCTAGGAGCCGAGTTCCTTCCGGACTTCTCCTTCAGTCGGATTCCTCTAACAGTCGAACTCCTACCGGACTTTTTCTTCAGTCGGATTCCTCTAAGAGCCGAACTCCTTCCGGACTTCTCCTTCAGTCGGATTCCTCCAGGGGTCGAACTCCTTTCGGACTTCTCCTTCAATCGAGCTTCTCCATCAGTCAGATTCCTTTTGGACTTCTCCATCAGTCGAACTTCATCCGAATTTCTCCAGTGGATCACTTCCAGATTTCAAGTAGTATTCCTTTCGGATGATCCCCTTTAGTCAAATTTTTTTAGGAGTTCGAACTCCTGTGGAATTGACGTATGTCAAAGCTTTTCACTAACCGATGCCTGCTTCCTTCAAACTTTGACTATTAAATCTCAACGAACGAGCACATCACGACAACGGATACCTCTTTCCGTAACAAACTTCACGTGGTCCCGAGCGGTTCAGTACCGGATGGCTATGGCTGTCACTATCAGTCTGCTACAGACGATGTCTCTCTCCGTAACAAATTTCATATGGTCTCGAGCGGTCCGCTATCGGATAGCTACGACTGTCACTATCAGTCTGCTACAGGCGGCGCCTCTCTCCATAATAAATTCTATGTGGTTTCGAGCAGCCAGCTACCGGACGACTACGGCTGTCATTATCAGTCTGCTCTGGGCTCCGTGTATAAAAGGGACCCTCCAGATACATTTTCTCTAAGCTCTCTTCTCCTTCCTAAAACTCTGCTGAGTTCTTTTCTGAGCACTCTATTCCTGTTGGCTAGAAGAGCTGACTTGATCGTCAGAGGGTCCTGTCGGAGCTACCACCACCGACTCCGGATGGGACTTTGTTTTGCAGGTCACCGACGGTGACCTCTTCATTCCCCTCAACTCTAGCTCGATCCGGCGTCGACCAGATTTCGCATCAACACATATGTTTGAGGGGAAATAAAATTCAATTACATTTTATACAAATTATATGAATATATTATTTAAATAAAAATAGTTGTGTACAAAATGAATGGCTGTGAGAGGGACGTAAAAAAGAAATATTACCTAATGTTTTAAAAGCCAGTTGCAGTATGCATGTGATCAAAGGACTGCATGGTGCATATGTGGTATATGGGCTGCATATGCAGGTGAAGATGCAGTTACCATTTCTTAATTATTTAAAAATAAGTATAATGATTAAGTAAAATGATAACAATAATAGCAATAGTAATATTTTTTCTATTTATAATAGCAATATTAATAACAATAGTAACAGTTCATGCTTACTTTTTAGTGTTTGGTACCTAATAGCAATAAATGTAACATAATTTACATTTTAACACAGTTAATACCTGTATCAAGCACACTTGAAACCTGTGTCAAACTTAACCATTATCTTCAACCCATCTCCTGTACCCGCCCTCACTAGAGTGGGCTATGTGGCTCAGACATTCTAATTGGGCTCACATATGCAGCTGTATATTATTAAGCAAGCCATATATGTGGGCATACGATTCTAAGTCGATGGTCATTTTGGTCCATATGCAGTATGAGTGTATGACCACATATAGGCAATGTGGGGTGGGTCAAAGGACAGCATACACACGTATGGCCGTGTGCACTGCATTTAAACAGTGATATTACCATATGGAGCTGTAGAATTTTAAAGTGAATAATTGTATCGATCTAAAATTATAAATTTCAATACTAAGTGGTTTAGAATAGTTCAGTTGGTTTGTCATTGGAATTGAGTGAATCAAGCAATCAAATTAAGAAACTAAAATAGTTAGTATGGCTCTGTTTATCTTCTAAAAAAAGAAGGCATTTGTTGATAGGACAAACTTCTATTTTGCCAAGATTTGCTAAAGAGAGACTGATAGTTCCAAAAAAAGACTAAAGGTATTCTCATATGAAAAGCGAGAGACCAAAGGTATTCGACTGATGGAATCTTGAATGTGCTAAAACTTGAAACAACCATATTTTTTCTTCAAACAGTAGATATGATCTGTTAGCTGGAAAAGAAAACTATGGTTTCTTACAAGCAGATCTCCACCCTTGTGGTTCGTCTAGTGTTGGTCTTTCTGAAAGACATCCTTATTTTCCATAAATTATATTTTTCCACTCTTCCTCACCATTTTAGGAAGGCCACAGTTTCTTTTCTTTTCTTTTCTTTCTTTTTTTTGTTTGAGGCAAAGAAAAAACACTTTTAGGTGTTATTTTCTTTTAACTTAATAACTTGAGATGGTTGTCTGCAACATCTCTCTTCCTTCATGCTGTTTATGAAATTCTCTTTATCTGTTGTTTCCAAGAGATTTTCTGCATGCGGGTTCCTTGAAATTCTCTGCCATCATATTCCATTTCCTCAATCAGATCTTTCCGTCATGCCATTTATTTTTATTTTTATCTTCTGCCATGCTTGAATTTTCCTTTTCTGCTATCATAGAGGACACATGTCTTCTTAATATTGTATTAGTATCTCAACTGATAATTTAGATTTCCTTGTTTCTGTTCCAAATAAAGAAAATCCTTTTGCACCATCTTCCCTCCTTAATCTAATCTGTTGTAGTCTTTTCTATAGATATTAAATGGTTAATCATCACATTGGAAGTCACCATGAGATCATGCAGATTATCATGAAAGCCTTGTTGCTTCAACCATATTCAAATCGCAATGATGCACTGCTAGCAAACTACTTGTTGTCTGTTAGGGTGGCATTTGATCTCAAATAATTGTCCCGGTGAGAAACATTGTTCAATCAGGTGAGCGTAATTGATAGATGAAAGATCAGTAAGTTTTATGACATCCTTTGTACCTGTATGGTGAGCCACAAATCTTTCATTTCTGTCTGGTCCTCACATGTCCATTCTGAGCCATTAGTCTGAAGTCAATGATCATCTGCAAGTCCAGTGCAGAAACTAAAGCCCTCCAATGCCTGCATAGAACTGCCACTGAGAGAAACATTTCTTGCCTTCGGTAATTTGAATTGTCTTTCAAAAAAGAATAATGCTCATTTTATTTATTTATGCACACCCTTTAACATTTTGAATAATGTGTTTTATGTGCAGTGAGTGCAATGCATTGCATCGAGTAGGGAAATGGTTGACAATTCTGACTTTTTATCTTTTCTATTGCCCTTAGATACCTTAAGTATGTTCCGTTTGCCCTAACATTGTGAACTTGTGTTTTTATTATAGGTGGTGGGCATAGCTGCTTCAGAGATAGTGATGAGGCAAGAATAAGGATGAAAAGAAAAAGGTTCTGGGAGAAGGCTGTGGACATCGATGAACTTTGTGGGAAGGGTGAAGCATGGTGGGGTGTTAGAGGATACATGCGTGATGATTTTAACCACAGCAACAAGGCAATCTCATATGCAGAACATTTTCAAAACAGCAGGTTTGTTGAGTCAATGTTGGATGTATACTGGGAGCTCCCACCAGTGGCTGGTCCATCCCTTACCCATCAAACTAGATATGACCCTGCTCGTGCACCTGATCCAATAATTGAAGATGGAAGGTATGGTTTATTTCAGAGGCTTGGTCTAGCAAGACTTGGAAACTCAGTATTCAATGGATACACACAGATGGTATATCTTCAGATATCCACCCCCACCTCTTAAGTATATGCAGAGATTTTGAAGGTGCCTTTTTTTCTCTTGCCCCCATATGTGTGGCATGTGGAATCTATAATCTGTTTCATCTGTTAGCTTGTTTAGCTTTTACGCATGCCTCTGTACTCCCGTTTTTCGTGAAAACTATATCTTTTTCATTTTAGTGGATTTGCAACATCAGCATCATATATAGAGTACTTTTAGACTTTTGTGTGGTAAGTTAATTTCATGATCATATTTTATCCTTTTAGCTTTCGTCATTTCTTTTCTTGCTAAACTGGAATCATTAACTTCTTGATTATCCATCCCTGCTGATGTTGTACTTGCTTATCCCATCTCAGGTAATTCCCTCCACCTATTCTCTGAGACCTTTTTGAGCATTCATAGATAACAACTCTTAAGGATGAAAAAGTCTTAGTAATTTATATTAATTAAGTCATGCCACAGGATCCTGTTGTTATTTGTCTTTAGTGTTTGTTGTTTGAATGATCGATGATCGCAAGAAACTATGCAGGAAAAATTTACTACAGTCAGAACTTATATTACTTTCTTCTCTTGCACTTCACCTTATCTACCTCTCCTCATTTCTTCTCGGTGGTGAAATTGGTGATAGAACATGTCTGAATTTGCTGTTTTGTGAGGGGGTCTGAGAGGTGGACAGTGGGTTATCAGGTGAAGAAGTGAATGTAATGGGGAATGTGCTACTTCTTGGCGTGTTTTATAGGGGCGTGTGTAATTCGCAAATTTGTAGGTTTATCCTAGAAAATTTCTTTCTTCCACTCTTCAGGAAAACTACACTTTAATAGTGGAAGGGTGGAACAATCGGAAAAACTTCTTCAATATCTATGTATTAGCAAAGAGATCATATTTACATACTAGAGAGGCAGGCAACATGTGAAGTTGTAGCCATTGCCTGGTGCAGAGCTGATGGTGCAAAAACATGAGATGTAGCATAGTTTCAGCATCTCGATATTTTACATTTCTTTATCTGATACATCACTTGCAATAGTTATTATGAGATTGGGAAGTTCTGGTATTTCTCTATATGCAGAGCATCTAGAAAGTGAATTTCAATTCGTAGTGTTGTCTTGCATGTAAATTGTACCTTCCACTTGTGTCGTCCTGGTTTATTGACTTCATACTTCTCATGATGGGGGTCCACGCTAGTTTTCCTAGATTACTAATTCATGATTAGTTGCATCTGTAATTGTTCTTGTGCTGTTTCTGAGGACGAAACCTTTCCTTAATTACAGCAGAAACTCCTTGATAACATTCTATGATGAATTATGTTTAGTAAGATTTTGTGTATGATAGCTTGTTTGTGCTAGATCTCCTGTATTCTGTTTCTTGAATCCTACTGTTCTTTTCTAGATGTTGTCGTCCGCTTAGACATCATATGCCTTTGTTAAGGCATTTTTATCATTTCCAACATCTAAAAGATGGCACACTTGAATGGCTTGGTCAGTACTGATCTGACCTTTACCCAAAAATATGACTGTTTTTGCTAATTTTATTAGTCACAATATCTAGTTATTACTGCCATAGGCTGCGAAAAACAATATGAGAATTCTCATCAGACATCATCACTGTGCTGAAGATTCTGTATATCTGCAAACCATAGCTTTGTTGTAAACAAGACCTGGCTTGCACAAGTATCCTTTTGCTGGACTGCAGTGCCTATTTTCTGAGCAGATGCACTGTCCTTCCAAGGCACACCCATCATCTTTGGCCAATTCTTTCCCAAGAAGTATCTCATCTGACCACTGACTATCAAACATATCTTGAGGATCTAGTTGCCTCTTTGCCAAAAGAAACTTGCTCATTTTAGGGTATTTTTGTTGCACTCCGGTAAAAGCAAGCTTCCTGTTCTTGGCCCAGTGAGGCTTAGCTCCATGCTTGAAGAACGCCATTTGCTCCACCTCATCCCAAATATCCTGATTGAGCCTAGGCGTTGAAGGCTCATCAGCTCTATAGTAGTTGAAATCCACGACAACAGAATCCTCAGATTGTCCAAGGTATGCTTCTGAACTCTTAATAAACCGTATTAAAAATCCATTGTAGATATCTATACCACAGAAATTCTCTGGCTTTAGATCTCTTAGCTTCTTGACGTCAAGAATGAAGTCTCTGAATTTTGGAGCAGGAAAGATCGCTGTAGTCTCGTAGAAGAACAGTCCTTTAATTCTTGGATCCCATGCACACGAGCTTAAGATGTTGGATGATGGTGAATGTAGACAGGAACCTGAAGTCTGCATCTTACCCTGATAACCCACAACTGGGTAGCCAGTGAAAATTGCATTGTTCTTCAAGCCGTTGCCCACTAATTTTTTGAATCCCACTTCTGTAGCTGCCAGGGTGCACTTCCCATTGACATTCCTTGCTTTCTCTAGTGCCTTTTCTACACGACATCATGAAATGTTAATTATATCTGTTGATTTGCCAAGGATAACTCTTTTGATCTGATAGGGTTAAAAGGTACCTGTCGCTCTAACCGTAGTGGAAACCGCAATGAGGTTTGACTGAAACCCAAGGAAGTCATTAACACCATTACCATAGCTGTTTAAGGGAACTCGATCATCATATCTGTACACTGCTTTATGCTGTGATGGATACCAGGTGATGTCTGCAAACTCGTGCTTCTGAGCAAGATCAAGGAATTCATCTTCGAAGTGACTGTCATCTTCATAAGAATAACTTACACTTCTTTTGAATCTAGGTTCTACTGAGAGTGTCACCTGCAGTTTATGATTCAAAACCTTACAGAATTAGTCCATTGTTAAAATTTCAAAAACCCAACAAAATTTCAAAAACAGATAAGTCAGGAAAAGATTAGTCGGTCTCTCAAAATAGTTTTATGCCATCAATTCCAATTGTTGTACTTGTTCGTTATTGTGAAGCAAATGAAATTGATGCCCAAAACAAAGAAGAGGAGGAAAACGGAGAAAGAGAGAAGCCGTGTGAAGAAATTTATACCATTGCATGATGCATAGACTTACAAACATCTCTATTTGAATTAAACAACTCTCTCCTCTCCACAGCCCATGCTTCGAAGGTGCTTTACCGCATTTCATGTATGTTGGCACGAATCGTTTTGTCGTATGCTTCCTTGTTTGTTAATGGTCCACGTGGTCTGCTGTAATCAATCGATCCATTTCCTATTTTCAACTTTTAGACTTTGTCAATGGTTCATATTGTCTGAACTATGCTTTGAAGGATAGGTTTGTTGGGATCCGATCTCTATTCTGTTGAAGTTGCCCTCTAGGTGAGATCATTCAGGGTTTCATCTCTACCTTATAACTTTCCCACTTTTTATTTCCAGCCGGAGGTTAACGAAGAAATGCGTGCACTAATTATGGAAAAGGTTATGATTGGAAATTCCTCTGAAACACTGAGGTCAGTTGAGCTTTTTGAATTTTGTAGGCATTCATGATGCATGAGTGGGAAGCTCATTGAGCTAATTTGGTTGGACGTGGTGTTTGGTAATGAGTATTGTGCCCGAGAGTAGGAGTATATGCAATATAAACGGCAACACTGTCCCCTCCTTAATAATTAGGAGAAACTTCACTAGCGGCTGCCTACAGAAATAAGTATCCGAGATGAGAGAGAAGGCAAGGCTCTGTCAGAGGAAGATTGCAAGAATTTTACCTCTTGTAATGCCTTATACACACAGGGATGTATAGACTTAATTACTTAATTGAGGACATGATAATGCATAAAAGAGAGGAAGCCAAATGTTTTGATTTCATGCTTCTAGGATGTGGCGACGGGGGCGTGACGGAACCAGAAAACAAAGAATTCGAAGTGATGTTGGAAGGCTACGATGTGTAAGGGAGAGATGCTGTTTTTGACGGATCCGGATATGCAAATGGTCCATGCATACCCAACTCCAGCTCAAGTGTCAGCCCTAGCTGCGGTGGTTGGACATCCAAAGAAGCTCCAAGTCAGTTAGAAAAAAAATAATAAATTCATGATACTGCTCGTCTATGATAAGAGACGTTGGGCGCTCTGGTGTTGTCTTGCTAACGATTTAATTTTTGCATCCCTAGCCAATTTGCGGCAATCCTCCGGGTGAGAGGAATATTCCCTCATATAGTATCAGGAAGGGGAATGGACTATCGCGCAAGGAACGAGGAGTCATCCTTCCCATTTATATGCCCCATCATCCCTGGTCTAATGTGAACCAGGTCCAGCCAATGATTGCTACCCATTATGGGCGGCGTTGGAAGACTGCCAAATCTTCATGTCAAGTTGTAAACCATCAGTCTAGACCCTTGATCTCACACATTGCATGGTATAACATTAGACTGAATCAAGCAAATGCCAAGCAAGAATATACTGATATACGGACCTTGGAGATGACTCCCAGCAGTCCCAGTGACACCCTGGCCGCGTTAAACAGTGGATCTCCGTGCTCCAATCCGACGATCTTGGCATACCCTTCCGAGCTCCCGGCCGGCACCACCAGGCTGAGCCCCACCACGTGGTCGTGCACCGCCCCGCCCTTCCCCCACCACGAGCTCCCGTGCGACCCCGTGCTCACCACCCCACCGACGCTCACCCCCTCCCAGTACGGCGCCGCCACCAGGCTCAGCCCCGCCGCCTCCACCCTATCGATCAAATCCCTCAGGCCCACTCCGGCATCCGCTGTGACCGTCATCTTCTCGACGTCCACCTCGATCCCCGTGTTGTACTTGGCCGTGCTTATAAGCGTCGAGTTCTCCGACGGAGGACAGGCCAGCTTGGGAATGGTGTGGGAGAATCCGGTTGCCACCTTGACCTTTTGGTTCCTCTGACTGGCCCGAGCCACGGCGGACCGGAGCTCGTCTTCGGTCGTTGGGTAGGCGACAGTCTGGACCCAGCAGTCCTTCCGGTCACCCCAGGAGCCGTAGGCGTTGGAGAGCAGGCAGCCCGTCGCGTTGCAGTTGACGGGTGGAGCCGGCGGCATCGCCAGGGCCGGCCTCGTGTTCGAGCAAATGACTGCAAGGAGGCCATGGAGGAGCCAGATCAGGGAGGCCATCTGGCGTGCGGGTTGGCTGGATCCTGTGCGACTCTCGGTGGCCTCTTTAGGTTATGGACCAGGCTTCGAAGGGAGGCAAGGGAAGGAAGCGTTAATCTTAGGTTTGAAGGCCAGTTTGTTCTGTGTCGTGGAGTGTATATTTGGATTTTTTTTTTTTTCATGTGTCTGAAAGGGATTCGCAGAATATGGCAGTGTACAGCTAGCTGCCTATGAGGTGTTTTAATTCCTTATATGTTGCTTGGGGCCCTCTTCGTTTACCAATGCTTGTGCTTGAAGGTGCGACCGTGAATGGAGGTGCGTGTGGTCCTGCCGGACCAATATGTCCATTTAATGAGTCCATTTTGATAGTGTCGTGGCAGATATTATATATTTTTGTTTGATTTTTATAATTTGATCGATCGTAACTCCTTTTCGTTTGGCAATTATGGAAGGCTATTCCATTTTAGGAGACCATAAGCAGGGTTGTACCATTGATCACAAGCATGGTTTTCAACTTCAGCGAGATGTGCCAGCTTGCATCAGTATGGGAAGCCGACAATTTTGCTAGAACATCAAATATGGGTCCTGTGTACCTCATCCATAAAAACCATAAGCTGATATTTGTGGTACGGGGATCTCTAAGAATATGGCAAATAAATTATCCAAGATTTTCGAATAATCTTTGTACTTTAAAAAAAAAAAATGAAGTGAGGCACTTCCTCCATATTGATATTATCAATCAAGTGACATGCACATGGTTTGCTTCTAATACGAGTGAAACAAAAGTACGTATTCAGCTACACTGACGTAAGCGGGATAAGTGGTGCAACTTCTTCGCGTGGCTTTCTTGCTCGGCCTCGTGCACTCCACGTAAGTCCCCCCAACGCGGTCAAGTCATTGGTTGTTGCCTTTATATCTAAACATAATTTCTTTCGTGTCCATGGAGTGGGTTGAGCTCGGAGGATAGCCAGCCGATTCCACAATCCATTTGTGCAATAGGAAGCCCACTGCTTTTGGTGCCCAAGAAAGAGTTATTCCTTTCCTTCTATAAACACCAACTTTTCATGACCAACAACCTATCCAATGCTACAGAGGTCCCTTTTTTCTTTTATTTTTTGGTTCAACTCGGCAGCTGTTGAACTTGAAGATTTTGGATTAGAAGAGTCCATCGGGCACATGATACCATCCTGATAGCACGCACATGATACCATCCATCGTGTACGGCACTTTCTTTCAATTAAAATGACTCGGATGCTGACATGTATCCTTTAAATTACAGACTGTCAAACTATTAACTAGTTTCCTAGATTTTGATATGCACATCAATAATTGAAGCAACACTATATTCAATTGACAGCATTTGTACATGCTACATGGGTAGCATGTAAGACTGCACGCTTGTTTTTCCTTGGTAGCATCGCTTTATTAGTTGATATGGGACAATACCCAACCTCATAATACCTTCATCACAGATTGGATCCTACTCGACAGAGGACCCACCCATGGCTTCAGTCCTACACAATTCTGATATTCCTTGCGAGGAACTCAAAGACTGATAAGGTTGTGTAGCATATGGGCTTCGCTCCAATGTCACAAAAAGCCTCCCCCTAGAGTTTTTCTTGAATTTAATTTTTCAGTGAAGAGAGGGAAAATAGAGAAAGAAGATTTTGTTAAAGAATTTAATAAAGTTACTTACGATAGGCTTCTCAAGAATTATTGTTGATTGAGTTGATGCCTTTAGGAGTGCTTGTTCTCTTTTATGTGATTCCGCACAACACAATCAAACGTTTAAATTGGACAATGATAAACTCCACATAAGTTCTTTTGTTTTGGATAATCGAAGCTTCCATTACATGCAGCAAAGGTACGTGCTTTCTTTCCCTGCCGTTATCTAATAAGTATTGCTGTCAATCACTTATAAAGTTATTGCTCAGCTCATGCCATTGATGTGATAATAGGTGATGGGTGCAACACATAGACGGGACGATGGCATATTGGAACCTCGCGTACCGCTAAGCCAATCGCTGACTTCTAGATCAAACCGGTGAACCCAAGGGTGACATGAGGGATAGACAAAAACCATTTTTCCTTGAAGCAAAATGATAACATCAAAATTATTTTTTATGCATGGAAGACAACAGGCAATGTTTGCACAAATGGTCCAATAACCACAAGGGATGCACTTGGGCCCCACAAGCCCTTGCCGCAGTCGACCCGGCCCAGAATTTAAGCAAAGTGGATCGGTTTTTTTTGATTGGACAAAACTTGGGTCAGAAATTTGTAGCCATTTTTAATCGCCGAGCTAAGGCCGATAGCTTGCAAGTTCGATAACTAATTCATAAGGGATGAAATAGAAGTTAGTGATTATTTTAAGGATTTTCCTTCTAATAATACGATACATAAATCATTGAAGTGATGTTGGCATTAGAGAATCAACATTGAAGAGGTGAATGAGAGCTTACTTTATAAATTTTTAATTTGACACCAAAATAAGAAGAGGAAATATTTTCTACACCGCGGACGGTATAGCTCCACGGATACCACCTACGGTGATTGGCTCTCATGAACTTTTTTTTTTTTTTTGATACCATGCTTTAGTCCTGCACGAGAGCCAATCACTGCGGACGACATCTGCGGAACTACACCGCCCGCGGTGTAGAAAGTATTTCCCAATGAGAAGTCCCAAAACTAACTTGGATTATCACGATTGTAGCCCGAGGTCCACTATTGCTTATCAGGCTGAGCATGGTCCTCGGTTTGATGCTAGCTGGTTTGAGCTCGACCCAAGACCATCTTAGACCAAGCCAACCCCACCAATTTGCTTTCTTATTAACCATGATTGATTAACTGATATGTTATCTAATCAGGTGTGCAAGATTCATACAAACAATTGAAGTCAGAATTAGCTACCAATCATGGGTCTATTGAACATATGCAGCACAATAAGGTCTTCTAAGAGGATTACGTATGGGGGATGGAAAGGGTTGTTTACAACATTTAGCAAACAATAAGTAGATACTTTTTTGTTTTTTTTTTTGGCTCAAAAAATGTGGAAAGGTATTTGTAATCGTTGGAAATTATTAACAGGTGTCTGCTTTAGCAAAATTATTAATAGGTGTCTTTATCATAATCCATGGTTGTAAGCAAAAGGTTAATTATAATGAAGGGGAATCCTGCCCATCGAAAAATCCCAGATATTTGAAGAAAGCTCGACACTGAGAATTGATAGGAAAACCATAGCCATTAGGCTTCCAAATTCTAGATAGAAACATACTTTTCTGGGGTCCAGTTGTGGTTTTTGGTGCTTTGAATATTAGTATATATCCATAAGATTTGATGGTCTTGTTCCTGGGACCGCTAGTCTCTGATGGGGCATGTGAAAGAGGCCCCATAAGTGCTTTCAGATTACTTTACATGTGACCTAACAGTTGCTGGATTTCTGATGTTGGATATCCTATGGCCCACCCAACAGAGATTTGTTTGCTCTAATTTTGAGCTCGATTGATCGACGTTAAAGTTACTCAGTTCATTTGTTTTCACAAGTCTCTGCTTCCCCATTGAGATTGATCTCGTTGTCTAAAGAAAATCCTATTTTGTGCTCCATGGTCCCCCTGACTGCTGAATGATTGGAGTTCTGCTAGTCCAATATTACCTTTTCAAGGGATTATATCCTCTCTATCTTGGTGAAGAGAGATTATATATATCTTCTATGTAACTGTCTACTAGAGAAGGATGCAATATCCAACAGCAGCTTTCTTTTTCCCTGATGAACAAAATTACTACAGGTTACTACTTGTGCGACCAGCTGCAAGACCTCATATTTTGTTCTCTATTTTTTTTTTTTTTTTTTTTTTTTTTTTTTTGGTGGGGTTGTTTTGGGGCGGGGGGCAACATCACATTTCACCTAGTTAATAATCCAACACAAGTTTTTCCTTTTTGAGATAATAATCCAACATAAGTTAAAACCATATTTAAATTCATCCAGTTAAACCATTAACTAAGACAACCTAAGATACATAAACCTTGTTAAAAATAATTTAAAATCTCGGATTTAGTTAATAGCAAAGTTCAGTACTGGGTTTGCCAAGCTTTTTAGTTGATGCTCTCTCCGTTGTTGTTTTATTGCTTTGTCCCATTGAGGAAGACATTATTCCATTGAAGAAACTGTAGCCGTTTACCGACAGGTTCATTTAAGAGCTCGTCAGGCTTTGTGCGCGGGGGAGAGAGAAAGTTTGAGCGGCCATCTGAATATGGAAAGTCAGCTCACAGGCAGGCGCAAACCTTTGTCCTTCACAACTTTTATTTTACCATTTTTAAAAAAATCTGGAAACTTTAAAGGATGGAGGGTTTTGTCTCTAGTTCAAACCCCTTTGTACCCAGAATAATTTTAAGCAAAACCCGATGAATATCCTGTTGCCGCGCAATCTATTGGAGGCTATGCATAGCCTCCGTCGCAGTCATTTATTGTACTAGAGTAGCAAGTTGCTGTGCTAGTCCATGGTCATCGCCGGCTGTCTCACATCATAATAAATACCGATCGGAGCAAATAGAAGTATCCATATAACAACTTTAAAAGAATATTTCTTCTCATCCCCCATCGAACGTATCAAATTTGAATTAGATCGACTTCAGCGACTTGGATCGGTGAGATTTTATTGATTAATTTTAATAAATCAAATCAAATCGATATCTAATTAATTTAGTTTAACACACCACTTACGATTTCTTAGAGATATTTAGCAGCTAATAAACTATTTTTTAATAATAATTAAAATTTAATTGACTACTTTTTTGGAACCATCTATCTATCTGAATCGACGTCCGATAGAAGCACTAACTATCTACAAATGTGAAACACAATAGTTGCTCATAAGCAGCCCATTACTCCCATATTTTAAATATTTAGGAATGAGAGTTATATAGTAATGACATCGTCTATCCTATAAATACCAGTAAGTAATAGAGGATCTAGTAAACTTTCATAGTGTAAGCTTTCGCTCTTATTTTTGGCTCTTTTTTTTCTTTTTTCAGCTAACTTAGGCATCGAAGGATCCCCTGAATAACCTCCGATAAGAAGGGTATCTTGCCATCAGTTGTTCAGACATAATAACTCAACTTTTGGCCAACTAACTCACTAGAGACAGGCTACTGTTGGAAAAAATATTCAGGTACTCGGTGAATCGAGTATAATGTCAACCAATTAAAAGGTTATTCGACATCCTTCCAACTATCTCAGAATGATTGATCACCAACCTTCACCAAATAATAAAGATAAATGAGTAACAATCGATTAAGATGGAATCATCAAATAATCGATGATTAGATGAAGAAAGATGTTATTCAGATTATAACCGAATGATACCATAATGACATATCTTTAACAACCAGTTGAACAAAATGACGACCACATTATTCGAACAATGAACGAGAATCTTCAATGAAACTGAAACTCACAATCTGTAACATTCGAAGTTAATAGGATGGTTACAATACTCAAAATATGGCATTAACTGTCCATTATAAAGACATCGTGGGTTATTAACAATCCATTAATTTGGTAATGCCCATATTTTCTTAATTCGATAATGTCTATATTTTCATACTTTAAGGGATGGACGTTATTCTCGGCAAGATGGTCAGTTTCTATTTAAAAAGAGGTAAGCAGGAGGCCTGAAAAGTTATTAGAAGCTGTCTTTTTATAATCTAAGTCATCACTATTTTTTTGACTTATCTATTTTTTAATTTTCAATATACTCGATTCTAAGCTAAGTATCTCATTGGAGTTTAGCGACAATAATATCATAATAAACTTTAGCTATCCCAAACAAAAGATTGCATTCCGCGTAACTTATAATATCAGTAACTAAAGCAAGTGAAGTATAGAATTCCTGCCATGACATATATGACAAAAGCTACAAGAAGTAGGGCTGTTCAGAAACCAAAGCTTCCGTATTTAAATGTCAATTTTGTGAGCCGTGAGCATTATAAAAATGAAAAAAAATTCAGATTACTTTAACTATATACAAATAAGATACATGAATTATTCGTGGGTGTAGCATTGCTTTGTATCATACAAGGACTTCACATCGCTTTACATACCACTTGGTGAAGAAATCATACTTAGATAAATCACAAGCCCAAAATAAGTGAAATAAAATACAGGAGACGAGAATAAACACTGCACAAAACCTCCTAAACGTCACCGGATCACGAAAACCATCAACCGCAGTGTGCAATCACCAGCGGCAGCGGCTCCATCACACTCTGACACTGACCCCTCCTCGTCACATCCCTCTCACACCACCTACCCCTCATCCTCTCCCACAAAGACACCCACTGACACACCCACCCACAGAGGACCCACCCTCCCGCCAATCACCAGCCCCGCGAACGTCCCCAAATCAGCACGCATTCCAACCGTCGTTCCCCAGATCCAGCCGTCCGATCTCCTGCATGGAACGGAGTAATTGCGCCCCTTTTCTTCGCCCCCGCGCGCTGCACTCCCCCTGCATCGCCACCACCACCGCCCGCGCCACCTCCTCCGGCGCCTCCGCCGCACGCTTCCCACCGTAGATCGCCGTCAACACCCCGATCGCGCACTCCCGCCCCCTCCCCCCCATCCTCTCCGCCGCCCCGGCCAAAGCCGGCGCCGCCAGCGCGTGCCCTCGCACCTCCGCCGCCCCCTCCGCCACCGTGCACAGCAGCTCCAGCGCCGCCAGCGCCCGCTCCGCAGTCGCCCCCGACGGCCCAGACGCCGCCACCGCCTCCACCGCCACCGCTGCAGCCCCGGCCTCCACCGCCGCCTGCCGATTCGCCTCCGCCAGCAGCAGCGCCAGAAGCACCTTCGCGGCCGGCCGAGCCGAAGCTGGATCACGCAATGACTCCACCACGCCGGCCATCACCGCCAGGGGGCAGGAGACGCCGGGCTGGGAGGGGTCGGGGGCGAGGGAGCGCTCGAGGAGGCGGAGGGCGGGGAGACGGGCGCCGGAGGCGAAGTGGATCTCGGCGGTGTGGAAGGCCTCGGCTAGGTCGTCCGCGGAGTCGGGCGGCGGGGCCGGGCGGGCATCGGGGTCCGTCGGGGGTTCGTGGTGGTGGTGGTGGAGCGGGAAGCGCCACTGGGTAAAACTCTGCGACGTAGACGAGGAGGAGGAGGAGGACGAAGAAGAGGAAGGGGGAGGGCGATCAGGTTCGATCGTCGGAGTCGGGTCGGAGGCCGAAGGCGGCGGGGACGGAGGAGAAGGACGCGGAGGAGAGCCCGAGGGCGGCGGAGGGGGCGAAGGCGAGGGGAGGAAGGTGGTGGCGGAGGGGTGAGGGGCCGTGGGGCTGAGGGCGGCTTGGGTGCAGTTGCGGAAAATCCCACAGGAGAAGAGCGGCCGCGGCGGGGGTTTAAGCTTCGGATGCTGAGGGTTTTGCTGGTGGTGGCTCCGGCTCATGGCGGTGGTCCGGCGAGGGGCAATATTATAAATTTGCGCAACGTTCGGGACAAAGAGCTAGAATAGCACCATACCAACCCGAGATGGGGGAGAGAGGCGAGGGGGGCAGGGTGGGAGCTAGGAGTTTGTATAAAATAATGGAGGGGGTTGTACTAACTGTGCGAGTCTTATACAGGATAAGAGTTTTGTACAAGAACAGATTAGGATGAGAGAGAAAAGAGGAGATAGCTCAGAGAATCCAATGTTCACAAAAAAGGAAACATATCCGATTCGTTGCTCTTCTATTGGCTAACTGAAATGGATCAATCAAAGAAAGTTTTAAAATAATGTTGTGTACTTTTTGTGTGAAACCTTGTGTCGTGCTAGTACCGCTGGGGTCAGAGGGGTTGCATGGTTGTGCAACTATGGGGCTTTATAATGGGCCCACTTTGTCTGAGAGTGTGCTACGGCCGAGTTTCTTCTTATGGGTGCCGCAACATTCATTACTGTTGGGCTTTGGTAGTGTATGCACTGTTTTGTACGTGGCAAAGGGGATGGATCTATGTGGCAGAGAATGGTTGGTTTAAAGTTTCAGAATTGTTACGTGGCACGTGGATAGATCAGGACAACACTGTCCGGTGTATGGAAGTAAGAAAATTTTATGGGGCACCAAACATTGCCTATGTGGCACTAGCACGGCAGTGAGATTTTGCGGAACTCCTATAAATCATCACAGATTCTGGTAAAAACACGTATCGCCAATTCATCGGCAAGCGCTTGCTCGGATGGCAACACTCTCGCCATACATGCAAGAGAGTAAGAATGTGAGTCGGGTGAGCAATGGTTGGGTAACTCAAGAGAGCCCTATAGCTTGGTAGTGAAAAGGATCACTCTTTGCACCATCCGAGTGACATGTGGCGTTCACATGGGATGTGCTGCGAATGTCGGTGATAGGATGTTGGAGATCAAGCCCAAGGTCCAAGCAATCATGAACTTGTTATAAAATGGATCGACCTTAAGGTCGCCCAAGCATCAAGTTTGACTCCAATTTTGGATATATGAAACGGATTGATCCATATCCATACCCATACCATATATTAAAAAAATAATATCTATATCTATTTTGTATCCATTATGGAATAGAATTGATGCGATCTTGACCTATTTAGCATCAGCTGCCGATCTATCTCAATGGATCAGCTGAGCAAAATGATGCGATATTTCGCTCGTGGTTAGCTGTAGGTCGGTTTAAGCCGACCTACAATTCCATTCGATTCACTGAAGATCGCTTCCTATAATTTCGTCCGATCTACTAAAGATCGCTCGGTCTATAATTTTTATTTTGAATCAAATCGAATCAGACTCCAAGAACGGATCAATCTGAGCATATCCGAACGGATCTCTTCCATTTTTCATATCCACCATCACCCAGCACCCGTTGTCTCATCTCCAAATTCTACAAAATATCATGCTCTCACCAAGATTAAGCTCTCAAAATCTCAAGGGACTAACCCACACTGCCACAATTTGCACAAAATTGCATATGCTCAAGAAAAACCCCAACTAGAGCCTAAAAATCCCTTCGATCTTTTGAAGGTCTTCCCCAATCGGCCAATCAGGACCAACTTATAACTCGTACAAAATTTTATGTACTTGAAAAAAAATCCAACTAGGAGCTAAAAACCCCTCGAATCTCCTTGAGGTGTCCTCCTTCCCTATAGATCTCCAGAAAGGAGAATGAAATGAAAAGAAAATGAAGCAAAAAGAAATAGAAAAAAAAGATAGATCAATCTTTATGGGAAAAAATCTTTTCTTTTAATTTTTTTTCTATCTTTTCTTTATTTTGGTTTATTTTTCCTACAATTTTTCATCATGTTTCTTTTATTTTTTTTGGTCTTCAGGAGTCTTAGTCAAATGGGAGGCTTGGAGTGACCAAACATGGAAGCTTAGATGATGGCTAAGGTTTTCTCTCGTTGAAATTATGGCTATCATATCGCCACCGCTAGGAGTGGAGGGGTGGGAACCCATCAGAACCGCTAGAGATGGAGGGAGGGAATGGGAACTTACTAGCTGCTGGGCTGCTGCAAGTGTCGGGATGGTCGGGATGGTTGGTTGGGGGTGGGATGGGATACGAGCGGGTTCGGGTTTGGGGTTGGAGGTGGGGTCGGATGGATTTGGATTTTATATAAGAGATAAGGGAGAGAGAAAGAGATAAGATAATTTTAAATTTTTTTAAATTAAAAATATTTTATCAAGGGATGAGTTTGGAATGGGGCATACTATTTTTTATTTTCAATTCAAATTCATTTTGGATATTTTTTTTTAAAAATTCATATTCACTTCGTCTCTCAATCAGATCGGATAAAATCTGCTCCATTTATATTGGATCAAATCGAAGATCCATTGGATCAAGAAAAATTACCGTCCCTAATTTTTACCAGGTAGCCAACATTCAAAACTGAGAAAGGGAGCTTAATAAGCAGCCTATCATAATGAAATCAGTTTTCTTTTATGATAAACTGAGTTTATTAAACTAATTTAGAATAAATAGGTCCATGAAAATGAGAAAAAAAATATTAAGTAATTCAGCGGAAATATGTGACATGGTCCTCCATAAAGTATATCATGTGTCATCAGCTATTATGTTACCAGCAATCTATGGTACAGTTAATCTAGACATATTTATAAGAAAACAATAGAAGCTTCTATCGAGTTAATTTAAGTAGGTAAGCCTGCGAAAAAAACTGGGCAAACCTGCCGACCGTGTTGAGTCTTCGAAGCACAAAGAGTCCTGGTTAAACCCATAACTGTACGACGAGTGTCAACCAATTATCCATGTTCAGCAATAAATCGCTTGGGTTGTAGAGCTCTTCTCTCGCCACGTCGCAAGAACATTATTTATGTGCCAAAGCAAGCAACGTTGTTTGATTGCCTACATATTGATTAGATGAATCGATTACCAAACTCCACTTATGACCGGGGCAAAAAGGGTAAAGCAGAGTTCCTAACATTAACATTTAAGGGGTTGCATGCGATAACTTGTGTTGCAGCTAATCCATGTAAACAAATGCCGGAAAACTTATAAAAATAAATCTATACTGATTAGAGTTGGCTCCGATGGGATCCAAAATATTTAGTTTATCTTCTTTTTATAGATGTCGATAACTGCTTAACACATGGATCTCTTTTTCTCTGATGCAGTATGATCATGGGTAGGTAATTAAAATTATCCACTAATCATCGTTGTCCATTTTTTTTTAGAGCAATTTTATAGAGCCAATCATAGACCAGATGAGCTATTTATAGAGCTTCCATCGGTCAGCCGACTGGCTCGATACCGACTGATCATCGATCGATTGAAAGACTTGAGACCGATTGATAATCGGTTGGAAAACTTGAAGGCCGATCGACAGTCGGCTTGGAACCGATTGATAGGCGACTGTGTGGAGACCGATTGTTGCTCTAATGGCTCTCAATCGATTGTTAGTCGGTCGGAAGAAATAATTCAATTATCGTCCATCAGACTGAACGCTCATCGGATGGCAATGTGTCGACATTCCCATCATTGTATCGATGGGACGGTCGGTGGATCAGTATGCATTGATTCTTCGATGAGCCTTCCCCATCATTGATCGTCAATTGACGAACGACCATCAGTGGCTGACAATTAGTCAGTTGCAGGCTGGTGAATTGGGTGGTAGATTAACAACCCCCAATAGTTTCCCCCCACGCTCAAGTTCGGTACAATGATTTTATACTTTGACTTAACGCACCGTACGCAGGGAGTCAACACATGGCACCATCTCAAATTTCGTTCTATCGTCTGCTATTAATGATTTCCATGACGTTTGATAAGGTTGCTGTCCGACACTTCGGGGATCTCAATGGTCACCATCAGGAGTCGCACGATCGTAGGGATCAAGGGATTTGATGTTTGGCCGATCTTCGGCCGACACATGTCAGCATCTGGTGAAGCTTCTGTGCTTCTCAACCATTAGTGGGTCCTATAAATACTGGACCCCCCAGAAAAATTTCTCTTCTATCACTTTTGGTAGAGGCGGCTTTTGGGAAGTCTGTTTATTCTCTTATCTTTTAGCTTTTAGATTCGATGTTCGAACCTTCTTTCTGACATCTTTTCATCTTTTTCTTTTTATTTTGTCTAGTTGTATATAGGCTGGTAGTAGTTCATTGCTTGGTTCGATAGTCGAAGCATACACGCTGACAACGTCGGTCGTGGAGCAACTTCAGGATCAATATCGAATCCCGAAGGACTTTCAGCTATTGGCTCCTGATCTCAATGGTCGAGTGATTTCACCTTCATTGGATTTTATTATTTTTTATTTAGAGAACCTTAGGTCGGGCCTTAGATTTTTTGTTCCGAAGTTTCTTCAGAACATCTTTGACTATTATCGGGTGTGTCCGACCTAGTAATTAGCACCGAATTCCATTCGACTTCTAATTACTTTTGCCTTGTTGTGTCGGTTAATTCCGACGAACCTTCGGCTATCTTTGTTCAGACCCTTCTTTGCTCCTCGACCCTATCTGAAAGCTGATGGATGGTGGTACTTTATCCCGAGGAAGAGTCTTTTCTTTATCATCGATCTTCCATCGTCCATCCACGATTGGAAGACCCAGATCTTTTTTGTTTCAACCCTACTTCTTGGGGTTTTCGATCAGTATGGGGAGAGCTGAATGTCCTTCTGAACGAGAATAATCGGATGGATCCAGTCAATCGAGATGACTTTCTTCGGTTGAAGGATATGAGAGTTCTCCTGCAGAAAGAGCTAAACACCGAGGAGTCTCTGTATGATGCCGAGCTTGGTTCGGCGGCATCCGTAGGAACATGTAGTATCCATGGTTTCGGATTTTCTTTCCTTCGATCGGTTTTCGATGTTAATCTGAATGTTGTTTTGCTTTGTAGGGATGCGTCCTCCTCTCAAAATTTTTGTGGACGAAGTCTGCCAGTTTGCCACTCGGAAGAGGGTGGCATCCAGCGTCAGTCCATTGCATGCGCTAAAGAAGAGTCGGGCAGCTGATCCTTCGGTTGCCCTCAGCTTCGCCGACATTCCTTTAGTGGTGCCTTTTGGAACTATCGGTGCTCCCATCATCATCCTGCGCGCTCTGGTGACAACCACTTTTGTCGAAGCTCCTCCAACCATCACACGGTCTGAGGAAGACGTCATCATCATCGATGCTCTGGCTATTGCTCCTGTGTTGGGAGCTCAGTCGATTGTTACTGTGCCTGCTTCACGGCCAACTCTAGTTCGTCGAAGGCATTCGTCGTCTCCATCCATGCCCGAGTGGATGTTGACGAGTCTTGAACAATCATCTGCCAGAGGAAAAGAGAAGATGCCAGTTTCTTCTGTGCTGGCTGGGAGTGACGCTTCCAGCCATGGATATACGAACTCCGAACGAGTTGATGTTCGGATACCCAATGGTGGATCGGCTCTTTCTGACTCTCAGCTGGCGAGGAGCTTAGTTCATGCCATTCTTCTCCTAACTGATCGGGAGTCAAGAAGGAGTTGGACTTTAGCCGAATTATTCGGCTCATTTTATCTGACTCTTATTGGGGTAAGTTGGCAATTTGTTTTGCTTTCTCTCTATTTTTTTTTATTAACTTGATTTATTTTCTTTAAACAATGGGCTTACGACATGGCCGAACTTGAGTCGGTCTGTCGTAGAATGGCCGATCTTCGGCATGCATGTTTTGACTCGATGTCGGTTGCAAATGTCGAACGTGATTCGACGGTCCGTCGGTTGGAGCAGTTGGAGAGAGGTGCTGCTGCTCGGGAGAAGAACTTATCCGATAAAGTCTTCTATCTCAGAGTCAAGCTTGGGTCGGTAAGATCCAAACTAGAGTCTGTTCAATCCGACTTTAAGTTGGCTCATGAGGAAATAAAGGCCCAGAAGAACTGCGTCAAGAAGAAGAAGCGTGTGATGAATAAGCTAAAGAAGGATCGAGACAGCTGGGCCAAGGAGGTAGAGGACTGTCGTCAGAAATGACAATCTATCGATAGGGAGGCATCTTCAGCAAAGACGGAGATCTAGGTTCTGCGGCGGGATCTTGTTCGGATGAAAGATCTAGGCATCGAGGAATTTAAGGCCTCAATTGACTTGAAGATTTTGATCCACCAAGAAAATAAAGCTTGCTATTGGATCGAGTTTGGTGATGGTTGGGATGCTGTTCAGCAGCTCTTTCCTGATCTTGATCTCAGTAGCATCATCGTCCATGGTGCTAAATAAGAGGAAGAGGAAGGCAATGATGGATCACCTACGGGCCCGATGGATGATGGTGCTCACGTTGCTACTTTTGTTCCAACTGAGTTGGCAGCTCCCACAGCTCCCATGGCTTCAGTGAAGGTACACCAGATCTCTCTGCATTGATGGGTTCGGCTTCCTAGTTGGCTACTGAAGTTCCATCGAAGAGCCAAGAAGCTACCCGACGAATATTGTTCCAACGACAGATGCTGCACCGACGATCGAAGTTGAAGCTACTCTCGATCATCCTTCAAAACAGTCGATCGTCAAGTAAACTTTTATTTTGTTTTCTTTTGAAACTGATAGTTCAAATTTTATAAGGACTAAAGGTCCATTTATAACCTTCTTTTCACAGTAATGAAAGAAATATTTTGTCCTCACTTTGCTTGCATTTGTTTTTCTGTCGTGTTAATTTATCTTCCATCATAACTATCCATCATCCGGTAATCGAACCCAAACATCATTCGATAGGCTCTAACTCATTTTTTGCCGAACGATATTTATCCTTCAACTTAGTGTAACTGAATTGACGAACGAACTTTATTTGTAAAAATTTTAATTGATCGATCGTTAATCAGTCATTAGTTAATTTTATTTAACTAACAGTCGGCTAGCTTTTAAACCAGCTTAAAGCCAGATTTTTCAACTAGCCAATACTTAGTTATTTGTTGAGATATTCATAGGTTGGAGATAAGCCAATCTTGTATTGGTTTCTAATCGACTTTTAGTCAATTTTTTACTAACTTGCACTCAGATCATTGAAGTACTTGATGATCGGACGTAAGCTGACCATGGATCAGCTTCTAACCGATCTTTGGTCAATTTTTTATTATCTAATACTTCATCAATTTGTAGAAGTGTATGACAATCGGGTGCAAACCAAACATTCTTCGATTCGACCATAGCCAAATCAGCAAGGATGGTGTTCTTTACTAGTCGGGGCAAGACAACTAGTTCACAACTAATAGCTTGATGCTCTTCCTCTCTTGTCATTTCGTAAGAAAGTTATGCATCGACGTTGCTTGTTGGCCAATCAATCGGTCGTTCTGCTGCGGGAGGCTGACTTATTTCCGATTGACTACACCAAACGTGCAAGGTGTGCCGGTCGGAAGTCATCGCCGAATGAAATATCGATTAATGATTGCCATCTGTTGGTTGGCTGTTGAGTCCTGTTGATTCTATTGTGCTGATAGTTGGTCGGTTGTAATGTTTAACTGACAGTTGATCGATCAATTTTCTTTCTAAAATTGTATTGGTTCTCATCCGATTGGGTTATTCGATTTTTGATTGACGAATATGTTGGTTAACCAATCATAGTTCGTGGAGAGGACACCTTGATTTTCTTTGAAGAAAACTTTGTAAAAATTTTATTCCCTGTGTTTATCAGAAATACACGGAGCTAATTTCATTAATAGTACATTTTAAAATTGTTAGCATTCCATGTTCGGAGAATTTCAACTCCATCGAGTATTTCGAGTCTGTATGCACTAGATCGAAGGATCTCCATCACTCGATAAGATCCTTCCTAGTTAGAAGAGAGTTTTTCTTGGTCTAATAGTTTGGATACTTTGGCTTTCCACAGGAGTAAGTCTTTCGGATGGATTTCTTTCGATCTGATCCTTCTATTATAGTACTTTACAATTCGTTGTCGATAAGTGACCATTCTGAGTTGAGCTTGTTGCCAAACTTCGGATAACAAATCCAAGCCCATCCTTCGATGATCCAAATTATTTGACTCATCATATTTTTCAACCTTCATTAAAGGTAGTCTGACCTTGATAGGTAACACTGCTTCTATTCCGTAAGCAAGGTTAAAGGAAGATTCATCCATCAGAACTTTAGGGGTTATTCGGTAAGCTCATAATACCAAAGGTAGTTCTTCTTGTTGGAAAATTTATCCCAAAATCAATCATCAGTCTATTGATGGTTGTGCTACATTATATTTATAATTGATTCATTAATAAATAAAATATATTTTTAGCATTTTTCATCATAAAGTATTCATCTTCTAACGAACTCCAATATTGTGATGAAGTCTTTAGGACTATTTAGCTTCGATAAAAAAAAAATTTATCGATTGGTCCTTAAATTTATTCATGATCAAATGATAGACTATTAATTAGGACGACGGTGTCTGTCGAGCATAGATCGCTGTATGTCATATAGGTTGATTGTCCTCTTAATCAAAGAGTGTGGAGACACTGATATGGCATACAGATGAGATGTATGGATACATCATCATTGAACGTGATCAACTTCAGAGCATTCTACTATCGAGAATATCTCTGATGGGATATAGGTATAAGTATCTCTTAGACCTAAGATCGTCTTAGTGACTTACAAGCAACTCACTATGCTTTGGTACTGGACTAACTGAATTTCTAATTTAGTAACGAAAGATTTCTGAGCACAGTCAAGTACTTGTAAAGTTAAAATATGATCAAGATGGAATTGACCACTCTAAGAGTTGGAGAAGAATGTATCACTGTATTTCAATATAGTAAAATTTTGACCAGAATAATCCATTAGATAGATTTGATATTTTAAAATACAATATGGACAACCTGATCAGAGTTGACAGTTGAACTCTGAGGTATCCTACAAGCATTTTTGTTAAGGAGATGAATTATATAAAAACTATATCCGCATGGATTCTAAGAATGTTGTTCTACACATTCGATCTATCCGACTATCGGATATCATTGTTAGATAATTAATTTGATTGGTATAAAAATTTATTTCTATGATGTTGGCTTAGATTCGGACCTATGATGTCACACACATTAGAGCTCATGATCTGATTGGATGGTTGATCAACGATTAAGAATCATTCTAAGATTAAACAATCAATACGATTGATGTTTAACCTAGTGCAAGTATTGCAGGAGGATCGATTAGCAATTTGATTGCTAATTGACTTAATTTGATCAAGCTAAAGAGCTGAAATTAAGTTTAATTAAATATGATTTAATTAAATTTGATTTGGACTTGATTGGATCAAGTTCAATTAGTTTATTTGATAAGTCAAGTGCAAGAAAGAACTAGTCCTAGTTCAACTAGAACTTGGATCTATCCAATTTTTAATTTAATTAAAAAATTAATTTAGATTTAAATATAATTTAATCTAATTTAATTAAATTTTTAATTAGTCTTGGACCTAATCTAATTGGATTGATTTGCTTTTGATTTAATATGATTTGAGAAACCATATTAGATCAAGTCAAAATAAGAATCCTAGTATGACTAGGATTCCATTCCTTGTGCCACTTAATATCTCACGCCCACCACATGCCCCCACACCTATTTTTTAGGATTTTTTCATTGAATCCCTTCTTTTTTTGATGTTCACACATCCCCTCTCTCTCCCTCTCCTACTTATTTGGAATAAGTTATGGATCCGGTCAAAATAGATGGCAAGTTGTTGTGTAATTAGACTCTCTATGATAGAATCCCAACCAACTTATATTCCTACCTTTGTGCCGCCCCCCACCTATTATTCTCTCTGATTTCTATGATAAAAAAGAGAGCATTTGTGTGCATATTCCAGGTGGTCCACGGCATGGGATGAGAAGGGGGTGTCAAAGTGTTGGGCACCCCAACAACTTGCTATATATCATCCTGTCTTATCTAAAAATTTGATCTAGACGAGGCTATTCCATATCTATTTATTTAGGATAAATTTTGGTCTAAATTTTTTATGAAAAATATACCTTTGAAAGAGATTTTGGGTGTGTGAAAATCAGAGAAAAAAGATTCTTGGGTGTTGGGTTTTCATAGACATAAAACTAGGTATCTAGGTGAGAGCAAAGAGAAGAAGAAGAGGATCTTCTTCTAGGGTTGCTGTGTTCATATCAGAATATTAAGCCCTACACTAAGGATCTAAACATAATATGCATGCATTCATATAGATCTAAAAATAAAACTGTTGGAGATAAATCCCGCTCCTATCGAAATCCAATTCGATGCTCAGCTTAACGCAATTGATAGCCACGGAAGAGCTTCAGCGGACGGATCTTAGCCGAACTCCTTCAGTCGGATGAACTTCTCAGCGATCGAGCTCCTTCGGACTCTCTACAGTCGGGCCTTAGCCGAACCCCTTCAGCCGATCGAACTTCTCAGTGGTCGAGCTTCTTCGAACTCTCTACGGTCGAACCTTAGCCGAATTCCTTCAGCCGATCGAACTCCTCAGCAGCTGAGCTCCTTCAGACTCCCAGCGACTGGGCCTTAGTCGAACTTCTCAACGGCTGAGCTCCTTCGGACTCCTAGTGACTGGGCCTTAGCCAAACTCCTTCAATCGATCGAACTCTCTGACAGTCGAGCTTTAGTTGGACTCCCACAAGAGTCGAACTCCCTCCATGCTCTTCCAGTCAGACGCCTATGAGAGCCGAGCTCACTCCGCACTCCTCCGATCGAACTCCTTCTGAGCTTTTCCTCGATCGAACTCCTCTGGAATTGATACACATCAAAGTCCATCGATTAATGTCTGCTTTCTCAGAGCCATGGTTATTAAATCTGGATGAATGATCACCATCAGTCTACCACAGGCGATGTAATCGGACGACATGGCCACCGCTATTGGCGACACCACTCTCTCCATAACCCATCCCATGCAGTCCACGACCTATTAGTATGACTGTCACTATCCTCCTGATGATACCTTTCTCTCTGTACCGAACTCCATGCGGCTCCGAGCGACCCACGATCGAACGATATGACCATCACCATCAATCAAGCTCCATCTATAAAAGAATCCTTCAGATACGCTAACTCGAGGCTCTAAGCTCTCCTCTTTTCTAAACTCTGTCGAACTCATTTCAGAGCACTCCATATCTATTGGCAAAAGCTGACTTGATCATCGGAGGGTCTTGTCGGAGCCACCCTCCATCGGCTCTGGATGGAACTTTATTTTGTAGATCTCCGATGGTGACTTCGTCCACCTCCACTCCAGCTGGATCCGACGACGATCAGTTTCCGCACCAACAGATTTGATGCTAGAGGAAGGACCACCTCGATTCTTAAGGTATTCTTGAGGCCCTCTTGTTCTTAAAGGAGTGCTCGACAATGATCTCTCTCTAGAGATCTCTCTTCTTCCTCTCTAGAGTTTTTTCTAAAAAAAAAATGCCCCTAGGAGAGCTTCGACTCAGCGATTGATGGCCTCCACGATCCGATTTCGTGCCAGGTCCATCTGCTACCGTTTAAGCCCCGACAACCCAGGCTCTATCTAAAGCCGCGGTAGATGCGAAGCAGTTCAATCTGCTGGTCCAGCAGGTTTGTGGCCTCATCGAGATGATGCAGATAGTACGACAGCTTTCGACGGTGACTTTGCCAGCAAATCCATTAGGAACCGGCCTTAAAAAAGAGCATTTGGCCTAGCATATCAATCACCCTTAGGAAGAGAAAATAGAGAGCGAAAGTTAACCCCTGAAAAATTTCATGGGAGGGCGGAATGAAGCTCGACCCCACTCACGACCTTCCAGTGCAAGCAAGGCCGAACTCCCCATCGAGTATGTCGTCAAGGAAGCTCCGACAAAGGAGCGTGAAGTTCTCCTGCAGAAGATTTCACGGGAGGGCAAAATAAAGTTCGGTCGCACTCACGACCTCCCCAGCGCAAGTAAGGCCGAACTCCCACTCAAGCTCGTCGTTAAGGAAGTTTTGACAAAGGGGCATGAAGTTCTCTCCTAGAAGACTTCACAGGAGGATGGAATGAAGTTCGACCGCGCTCACGACCTTCCTAGCGCAAGCGAGGCCGAACTCCACCTCGAATATGTCATCAAGAAAGCCCCTACAAAGATTTCACAAGAGGTGAAATAAAGTTCGGCCATGCTCACGACCTCTCCAGTGCAAGCGAGGCCGAACTCCCCCTCGAGTATGTCATCAAGAAAGCTCCGATAAAGGAGCATGAAGTTTTTCAAGAAAAATTTTGATTTTCTGGTCTAGGTTCGTTCAGATTTGATCAGATCAAGAAATATATTTCAAAAATTTTTACTCTTTGATTCATATCAGATCTGAGATGTTTCAGATCTGATTATTATTATTTTAAAAATTAAAATAAATTTAGATAAATTAAATTAAATTTAATTTACCTTGAAGTGGGTAATCCTATTACCCATTGATGATCCTATAAGCAGCGGAAGGTTCTGGATCTAGCTACGTAAGTGTTTGACCTCTGTCGGTATCCACTCAGGCTGAATCTAGAGATCTTCTTCTTTTCTATCACATCTTCAAAAATCAGATCTAAATCTGATATGAAGAATCTTCAAAACTTCTTTTGAAGATCAGCAGTTGTCCTTTGCAGCAATGTAGCCTTCTAGCTTTTAGTCATCTTTCTCTTGTCTGGATCACACCAACCAAGGTCCAAAACTCCTTTTGGATGTGGAGAGGATTGGAAGAAGGTGGGTTTGGCATGAAGGAGGAGAGGAGAAGCATTCTTGGGGCATGGAGAATTGTGATGCTCTTTGAGTTGGGCGTAGGATCTTATTTATAGACTAAGCGTGATCCAACTCCTCTTCTTCCCAACCAATCACAATCCTTTGTGAAATCAGATCTAAATCTGATTGGTGGAAATAGAGTCCCCTAAATTTCTCCTTAGAGGGTGCCTAAGACCAGTCAAAGTTGGTTCTTAGGAGAACTCTAATTGAAATCCAAAAGGAGATGGAGTCCCTATCCAACAGGAACTCCTGGGTGCCTCCAACTTGGGCACACGCCAAGGGTGGCATGCGCCCTCCTCCTTGCCAAGTTCTGATAGAAAGACAAGCCCCCATCAGCCCTCCAATAGGTGCATGACACGTGGACAAAAGTCAAAGTATCAATGGTCAACATTTGACCAGTCAAAGGTCAACTTTTGACCAAAGTCAAAGAACGAGAAATGGCAGGTAACCAAAAATGGCAGGTAATATCTTACAAAATAAGACAACCTTTTCTAACTTGGACAAGCTCCAGTCAGACCATAGTGAAGGCCTCTGATTGAGCATAAACTCCTTTGGCTCAGTCAGGATAACTTATTTATGATAGTAAAAGAAGAACGTTAGGTTCAATCGAGTGCTAGCACGATTTTCTTGAACCTAATTGAATCTCATTCAGATCAATTGAACTGGATCAGTTCAATTGATGATCACCAGATTCAAACCCTTGTTTGTGTGACCCAGTTAGGTTCAATTCTGTATGGTAATGGGATATGTCATGATCTCTATCATCGACATCATCGAAACTCCTTTCGATGGATCAGAACTCTTCTGATTCGAACAGCTAGAATGATCGATCATCTAAATCATTCTAATTGCTCCCAAAATCCACCAGTGACACCTAGCAGTATATGGTGGCAACCCATCAGAGCTGAATGTGAACCTCTTGGTGCAGCTACCTTGTGTGATTAAGTTCTTCTATCTTGAGCCCCGATCAGATTAGGGTTAAGGTGAACTCGTCAAACCCTAGTCTCTATCATATGATGTAATCATTCGATTCAAGTCCAATGTAAAAACCTAAATAGAAACTCTTTCTATTATTTCACTCTGCCATGGCCATGGGCTTTTGGACTTGATTCTCATGATCATCATAGGGCTGCTCCTCTACCACCGAGGTAGATAGATTCCATCTTGATGCAATCCAGTTCCTACAATGAACATGCTATAGCCAACATACACCTCAGGGTTCCATATGGCTAGGAGATCGAGTAATGGTGTAGTCAAACTATAACACCCTCAAGGTGAACTGTCGATGCACCTCAGGTCAAAGAACCAGACACACTACTGCAGCATCGAGTCAGTCATTGACGAGAAGGTAGACTTCCTAATGACTACTCGAGGTGGTCACGCTCAGTGCCCTCGTTCTCTAACGAGTATCTGTACTCTCACTCTGGTGTCTCCACACCGTAGACTCAAGACTCATCTACTAAAGAGAAGCGATTGTACACCAACCTTTCGGATCAATCACCATCCTCGTGATGATCCTATGGTCGGGAGCATTTTATGAGTTAATAATGATTATTCATGTCTTAAATTTTCAACTCTTGAAAATATGAATTATCATTACCATTAACTCAAAGGATGTATCACAGACACTAAATACACATATGTGATAGAAAATAACCCATTTTATTGATATTAGTCAAAATTATAATTTTGCCCCTAGAAGTGTATTACAAGTGTCAGCCAATTCTGGCTTCTAGGGCACATATATCTAACAATCTCCCACTTGTCCTAAAGCCAATTGGCTACAAGTCTAAGTCCCATCTTCTCAAGGTGGGCTTCGATCTTCTGCTGGCCCAATGGCTTTGTAAGTGGGTCTGCCACATTATCTGTGGAGTTGACTCTCTTGACCTCGACGTAACCCTTCTCGAGGTAATCGTGGATGAGGTGGTATCGCCGCTCAATGTGCTTGGATTTTTGGTGAGACCTTGGCTCCTTAGCAAGGGCTATGGCGCCATTGTTGTCGCAGTACAGAGGAATGGCATCTGATGGCATTACTTCAATTTCTGCAGCAAACTTCTTGTACCAGAATGCTTCCTTCGCAGCCTCTGATGCAGCGATATATTCTGCTTCCATGGTGGAATCTGCTATCACAGTTTGCTTGAAACTCTTCCAGCTGACAGCACCACCATTGCACACAAACAGACTTCCAGATGTCGACTTTCGATCATCTATATCGGACATGAAATCCGAGTCTGTGTATCCCTGGACTTGGAGTTCTCCATTACCAAAGACCAACATCATATCCTTAGTTCTTCTCAAGTACTTAAGGATACATTTCACAGAAGTCCAGTGTTCTTCACCTGGATTTGACTGATATCTGCTTGTGACACTCACAGCATGGGCTATATCAGGTCGTGTACATAGCATGGCATACATGAGGCTCCCTATTGCAGAAGCATAAGGGATCTTGCTCATGCATTCTATTTTCCTCAGGTGTGCTAGGGCACATCTTCTTGGAAAGATGAATACCATGTCTGAAGGGTATTAATCCCTCTTAGAGTTTTCCATACTAAACCTCTTTAGTACTTTCCTCTATGTACATCTTCTGTGAAAGTCCTAGCATCCTATTCGGTCTATCCCTATAGACCTTAATTCCTAGAATAAAGGATGCTTCACCTAGGTCTTTCATGGAGAATTTCCTTGGACAACCATATTTTGACTATTGTCATCATGGAATATCATTTTCAATAAGGAGGATGTCATCCACGTACAATACGAGGAAGACAACAGCGCTCTCACTGACCCTTTTGAAGACACACGGTTTCTCTTCATTTTTGATGAAACCAAATATTTTGATCACATCATTGAAACGAGTGTTCCAGCTTCGAGATGCTTGCTTAAGTCCATATATGGATCTTTGCAGCTTGCAAACCTTGTGATCAGTATCACTGGATGTGAAACCTAGCGGCTGTTCCATATAGATATCCTCCTCAAGATATTTATTTAAGAACGCCGTTTTCACATCCATTTGCCATATTTCATAATCAAAATAGGTTGCAACGGCAAGCAATGTGCGGATTGATTTTAGCATAGCCACTGAAGAAAAGGTATCCTGATAGTCAATGCCTTCATGTTGACTATAATCTTTTACCACTAGTCTAGCCTTGAATGCCTTCACGTTGACTATAACAGTTATTGGTGATGGGTTAGCCAATAAGTGAATAACTCTTATTCAATGATTCTCTAATCATGGTGCACCCAAACTTGATCTCTAATTTATGAATCTCACCGTATCCAGAATATTGATCCACTCCTTAGTTAAGTCAGACCCACCATTTGCACAGACTGAATTCCTAATTGAGTCTCTCACCATATCCAAAATATTGAGCCCAACTCATCCTCCAGCCCATAGCATCCAATGCCTAATAGACATGGTTGCATCTTCTCGGTGCAACTGAGCCACTGTATCCAGCCGAGAATAATCAATCCTTGGGAAGGGCCCGCACATCTACAATGGTGGAAGACCTCAGACTTAATCTTTTCTTAGGAAGAATTGATTCAGGTCTCATTAAACTAGACTTATCATAGTCATAACAATTATGACTAACCTAGTGGCATGGGTTAGCTCGGATTATTGACCACCTCAGATCAGAACTGTGTCAACAGATATGGCCAGGTAAGTGAGATCCGGTGGAAGGAATATGCCATTAACTCATACAAGAATGCATTCAGGTCGAGTAGCTTCCAATTAAAAATCAGTCGGTCGTATGTGCCAAACTTACCTTAGACACCAAATTATTGAGTCAGAACCAATTGGATTAGCCTATAATCCAGACTCTAACCTCTGAGCCTAATTAGGTCTTGCTTGATCGTGACTCGATCTTGACCCAGACTTAATCCTATTAGGCTGGTCAATTTAAGCATTGTTGATCCCATCTAACCAACTCTTGATTCGATTTGATCAACCGCTTAGACCTAATTGAGCTACCCAAGCCCGAACCCAATATTATGAATATGTCTTAGATCTAAAATTCTCAATTTTAGATCTAATTAATATTTCATAATCTTAATTTTTAATTAAGTAGGGTTCATAAATAAAATATGCATAATAAATCCTAGGGTTTCAGGATCTAGGATTTTGCAGAAAGTAAGTTTTGGATTTCTGATTAAGGACGAATGCGCAGCACCCCTACACGTCATAAGAACACCCCATCGAATGGAAGGAGAGGGCCTTTAAACCCTTCTTCATTCTTATGATCGGACGGCCAAGAGAAATGCCTTAATCAGGAACATGCAATACTACAAAACAGTTTTAGATCTATATCATATATCTCATATACAAATTAGATCTAATCATGGCATATTTTGCATACATCTCATGTATCGAATCATGCATGTTTTCAGATCTAAATTATCTCATAATAATCTAAAAAATTAGATTTAAATTGATCTAATCAAAATAAATTCTAATCTAGATAATTATGTAGAACTATTCTACAACTAGTCTAGACATGCATCAATCATATCTCATATGATATTTAAAATTAAATAATTTTTATTTGCTATTTTTTAGATATTATTATAACCATTATAATATCAAAAAATAATAAATAAATTAGATCTAAAATATGATTTAATCAAATTAAATTAAAAACATGCAAGACTATTCTATAGAACTATTCTATTTTAGAACTAGTCATGCATATTTTCTAATCTTAGATCCAAATCATTTAATTTTAATTTTTTTTGATTTCAGATCTGATCACATCTCATGTGACATCTAAAATCACTTATTTTTTAATTAAAATAAATTTAAAATTAGATCTAAATATTTTAGAAATCCTTGGCTCTGATACCAGTTGAAGAAAAATTCTGATTTCTCGGTCCAGGTTCGTTCAGATCTGATCGGATGAAGAGATATATTTCAAAAATTTTTACTCTTTGATCCATATCAGATCTAAAATATTTTAGATTTGATTATTATTATTTTAGAAATTAAAATAAATTTAGATAAATTAAATTAAATTTAATTTATCTTAAAGTGCATAATCCTATTACCCATTGATGATCCTGTAAGCAGCGGAAGGTTCTGGATCTAGCCATGCAAGTGCCTGGCCTCTACCAGTATTCACTTGGATTGGATCTGGAGATTCTCTTCTTCTCTATCATGTCTCCAAAAATTAGATCTGGATCTGATCTAGAGGATCTTCAAAACTTCTTTTGAAGATCAGCAGTTGTCCTTTATAGCAGCACAGCCTTCTAGCTTTCGGTCGCCTTTCTCTTATCTAGATCGCACCAACGAAGGTCCAAAACTTCTTTTGGATGTGGAGAGGAGAGGAAGAAGGTGGGTTTGGCATGAAGGAGGAGAGGAGAAGCAGCCTTGGGGCATGGAGAATTGTGATGCTCTTTGAGTTGGGTGCACGGTCTTATTTATAGACTAAGCATGATCCAACTCCTCTTCTTCCCAACCAATCATAATTCTTTATGAAATCAGATCTAAATCTGATTGGTGGGAATAGAGTCTCCTGGATTTCTCCTTAGAGGGCGCCTAAGATCAGTCAAAGTTGGTTCTTAGGAGAACTCTAATTGGAATCCAAAAAGGAGATGGAGTCCCTGTCCAACAGGGACTCCTGGGTGCCTCCAACTTGGGCACACACCAAGGGTGGCGTGCGCTCTCCTTCTTGCCAGGTTCTGACAGAGGAACAAGCCCCCACCAGCCCTCCAATAGGTGCATAATACTTGGACAAAAGTCAAAGTGTCAATGGTGAACATTTGACCAGTCAAAGATCAATTTTTGACCAAAGTTAAAGAACGAGAAATGGCAGGTATCCAAAAATGGCAGGTAATGTCTTACAAAATATGACAATTTTTTTTGACCTGGACAAGCTCCAGTCAAACCATATGAAGGCTTCTGATTGAGTACAAACTCTTTTGGCTCAGATAGGACAACTTATTTATGATAGTAAAAGAAGCACGTTAGGTTCAGTCAAGTGCTAGCACGATTTTCTTAAACCTAATTGAATCTCATTTAGATCAATTGAACTAGATCAGTTCAATTGATGATCACCAGATTCAAACTCTTATTTGTGTGATCCAGTTAGGTTCAGTTCTGTATGGTAATGGGATTTGTCATGATCTCTATCATCGACATCATCGAAACTTCTTTCGATGGATCAGAACTCTTCTAATTCGAACAGCTAGAATGATCGATCATCTAAATCATTCTAATTGCTCCCAAAATCCACCAGTGACACCTAGCAGTATATGGTGGCAACCCATCAGAGCTGAATGTGAACCTCTTGGTGCAGCTACCTGTGTGATTAAGTTCTTCTATCTTGAGCTCCGATCAGATTAGGGTTAAGGTGAACTCGTCAAACCCTAGTCTCTGTCATATGATGTAATCATTCGATTCAAGTCCAATGTGAAAATCTAAATAGAAACTCTTTCTATTATTTCACTCTGCCATGGCCATGGGCTTCTGGACTTGATTCTCATGATCATCATAGGGCTGCTCCTCTACCACCGAGGTAGATAGATTCCATCTTGATGCTATCCAGTTCCTACAATGAACATGCTATAGCCAACATACACCTCAGGATTCCATATGGCTAGGAGATCGAGTAATGGTGTAGTCAAACTATAACACCCTCAAGGTGAACTACCGATGCACCTCAGATCAAAGAACCAGATACACTACTGCAGCATCAAGTCAGTCATTGACGAAAAGGTAGACTTCCTAATGACTACTCGAGATGGTCACACTCAGTGCCCTCATTCTCTAATGAGTATCCGTACTCTCACTCCTATGTCTCCACACCGTAGACTCAAGATTCATCTACTAAAGAGAAGCGATTGTACACCAACCTTTCGGATCAATCACCATCCTCGTGATGATCCTATGGTCGGAAGCATTTTATGAGTTAATAATGATTATTCATGTCTTAAATTTTTAACTCTTGAAAATATGAATTATCATTACCATTAACTCAAAGGATGTATCACAGACACTAAATACACATATGTAATAGAAAATAACCCATTTTATTGATATTAATCAAAATTATAATTTTGCCCCTAGAAGTGTATTACAAGTGTCAACCAATTCTAGCTTCTAGGGCACATATATCTAACAATTCTCCCACAGAAGGTTTCACAGAAAGACAGAATGAAGTTCGGGCAAGCAAGGTCGAACTCTCCCTCGAGCTCGTCGTCAAGGAAGCCCCGATAAAGAAACATGAAGTTCTCCCACAGAAGGTTTCATAGAAAGATCGACCGCGCTCACGACCTTTCCAGTGCAAGCAAGGTTCGAACTCCTCGAGCTCGCCACCAAGGAAGCCTCAATAGAAGGGTGCGAATAAGTCCTCCTTCCGAAAGGTTCTGAGACTATGCCCCCCTCAACGCACTTCGAGCTCAAATTCTCACGGAAGTTAAGAACCAGCTGCCAAGATCAGAAGGACTACGATCTCCCCCAAACAAGCGCGATCGAAGTAAGTACTGCCTCTACCATCACGACCATGGCCACGACGTCGAGGAATGCATTTAGCTCCAAGACGAAATTGAGGAGCTCGTCAGAAAGGGGCAGCTGGATAAATTTCTTCGATGCCAGTCTGAAGCAGAAGAAGATCGGCCAAGGGTGCTGTCGTAATAAAAAATGATAAGAAGGTCGGCCGCCTTACGACATCATCAACATGACCCCTAGGAGGAGCTTGGTATATTGACGACTCGCCATCTCCCAGCATCTGGGCCTTAGCCGAACTCCTTCAATCGGTCAACCTCATCCTAACGCGAGCAAAGTCGAAGGCCTCATTCACCTTAGATGAGATGGAAGGAAAGGCCCAGACAACGGCCCTTATGTGCCCCCACAGTCTGTTAGAAACAGGAGAAGAACCTCATTCTAATGCGAGCAGATCAAAGACCTTCAACCTCGGCTAAAGATAAGATCTCTCTCGAGTGACTGAGTCAACCTCGATTAGAGATAAGATCTCTTCCGAGCGACCGTGACAACCTCGGCCAGAGATAAGATCTCTTTCGAGCGATCACGACAACCTCGGCTAGAGATAAGATCTCTTTCAAGCGACCGAGTCAACCTCGGCTAGAGATAAGATCTCTTTCGAACGACCGTGACAACCTCGGCTAGAGATAAGATCTCTCCTGAGCGACTTGATCGAGATAACCTCGACTAGAGATAAGATCTCTTCCGAGTGATCAAGTCAATCTTGGCCAGAGATAAGATCTCTTCCGAGCAACCGCGACAATCTTGGCTAGAGATAAGATCTCTTCCGAGCAACCGCGACAATCTTAGCTAGAGATAAGATCTCTCTCGAACGATCGAGACAACCTCGGCTAGAGATAATATCTCTTCCGAGCTTCGAAAAACCTCGTCCAACTCATTCTAATGCTAGCAAAGTCGAAGGCCTCGTTCATTTTAGACGAGATGGGGGGAGAGACCCAGACAACAGTCCTTATGTACCCCCACAATCCATTAGGAATAGAAAAAGAATCTCATCCTAATGCGAGCAAAGTCGAAGGCCTCATTTATTTTAGACGAGATGGGGGGAGAGGCCTAGACAATGGCCCTTATGTGCCCCTATAGCCTGTTAAAAATAGGAGGAGAACCTCATCCTAATGCAAGCAAATTCGAAGGCCTCGTTCACCTTAGATGAGATGGGAGGAGAGGCCCAGACAACGGCCTTTATGTATCCGCACAGTCCATTAGGAATAGGAGGAGAACCTCGTCCTAACGCGAGCAAAGTCGAAGGCCTTGTTCATCTTAGACGAGATGGGGGAGAGGCCCAGACAACGGCCTTTATGTGCCCCTACAGTCCATTAGGAGCAGGAGGAGAACCTCATCCTAACGTGAGCAAAGTTGAAGGCCTCGTTCACCTTAGATGTGATGGGGGAGAGGCCCAGACAATGGCCCTTATGTGCCCCCATAGTCCGTTAGGAACAGGAGGAGAACCTCATCCTAATGCGAGCAAAGTCGAAGGCCTCGTTTACCTTAGATAAGATGGAGGGAGAGGCCCAGACAATGACCCTTATGTATCTCTACAGTCCGTTAGGAATATGGAGGAGAACCTCATCCTAATGCGAGCAAAGTCGAAGGCTTCGTTCACCTTAGGAGAAGCTCAAACAACGGCTCTTATGTGCCCCCATAGCCCATTAGGAATAGGAGGAGAACCTCGTCCTAACGCGAGCAAAGTCGAAGGCCTCGTTCACCTTAGACGAAATGGGAGGAGAGGCCCAGACAATGATCCTTATGTATCCCCACAGTCCGTTAGGAATAGGAGGAGAACCTCATCCTAACGCGAGCAAAGTTGAAGGCCTCATTCACCATAGACGAGATGGGAGAAGAGGCCTAGATAACGGCCCTTATGTGCCCCCATAGTCCATTAGGAATAGGAGGAGAACCTCATCCTAACACGAGCAAAGTCGAAGGCCTCATTCACCTTAGACGAAATGGAGGAAGAGGCCCGACAATGGCCCTTATGTGCCTCATAGCTTGTTAGGAACAGGAGGAGAACCTTGTCCTAACGTGGGCAAAGTTGAAGGCCTCGTTCACCTTAGATGAGATGGAGGGAGAGGTCCTGACTGCGGCCCGTAAGTGTCCTCACAGCCCATTAGGAACAGGAGGAGAACCTTGTTCTAACACGTCAAAGTTGAAGTCCGAGCTCCGAAGTCCACAGAAGATGGGATCTCTATCAACCTCGGCTAAGGATAAGATCTCTCCCGAGCGCCCGCATCAACCTCGATCGTAGGAGATAAGATCTCTCTCGAGGATCCACAGCGACCTCGGCTAGAGATCAGATCTCTCCCGAGCCGCCGAGATAATCTCGAGCAGAGATGAGATCTCTTCCAAGTCCTCGAGTCAACCTCGATCAGAGATAGGATCTCTTTCAAGCCCCTGAGTCAACCTCGGCTAGAGATAAGATCGGAGACAACCTCGGTCAGAGATAGGATCTCTTCCGAGCGACCTCATCAACCGCAGCTGCAGATCAGATTTTTCTCGAGCGTCCGTATTAACCTCAGCTACAAGAAATGAGAACTCCCCCGAGTCAACCTCAACTGCAGGAGAGGAGATCTCCCCCGAGTCAGCCTCGGTCGTTGGTGACAATATCGCCCCTAAGGAGCTCAACCTTCGACCTCGACTGCAGGAGGCGAGATCTACTTCAACCTCGGCAGAAGATAAGATCTTCTTTGGGCTTTAACTTCAACATCAACTTTAGCTGAAGATGAGATCTACCCCAAGCTTCGACCTGAACCAGCACGGAGCCCAGTAGAAGACTTCGGCAGTCGCCTTTTCTACACTCCCTTTCTTCGACTTTCGAACTCGGGAGTGGGGGAAACTATTGTTGGGGATAAACTCTGGTCCTGCCGAAGTTCAATTCGATGCTCACGCAATTGGTAGCCATGGAAGAGCTTCAACGGATGGATTTTAGCCAAACTCCTTCAGCCGACCGAACTCCTTAACGACCGAGCTTCTTTGGACTCTCTACAGTCGGGCCTTAGCTGAACTCCTTCAACTGGCCGAACTCCTCAGTGATCGAGCTCCCTTAGACTCTCTACGGTCGGGCCTTAGCTAAACCCCTTCAGCCGATCAAACTTCTCAATGGCCGAGCTTCTTTGGACTTCCAACGGTCGGGCCTTAGCTGAACTCCTTAGCGATCGAGCTCCTTCGGACTCCCAGCGGTCGGGCCTTAGCCGAACTCCTCAACGGTCGGGCTCCTGCGGACTCCCAGTGTCCGGGCCTTAGCCGAACTCCTTCAATCGGTCAAACTCTCCGACGGTCGAGCTTCAATCAAACTCCCATAAGTGTCGAACTTCCTCCGCACTCTTGCAGCCAGATGCCTACGAGAGCCGAGCTTCCTCCACACTCCTCTGACCAAAATTCTTTCGAGCTTTCCCTTGGTCGAACTCCTCTAGGAGTCCAAACTCCTTTGGAATTGATACACACCGATGTCCACCGATCAATGCCTGCTTTCTCAGAGCCACGTTTATTAAATCTGGATGAATGGTCACCATCAGTCTGCCACCGACGATGCGATCGAACGATATGGTCATCGCTACTGACGATACCACTCTCTCCATAATCAGCCCCATGCGGCCCACGATCCGTCAGTATGGCTGTCACTATCTTCCTGATGACACCTTCCTCTCTATACCGAACTCCATGCTGCCCCAAGCGGCCCACAGCTAGATGATATGGCCGTCATCATCAATCAAGCTTCGTCTATAAAAGGACCCTCCAAATATGCTAACTCGAGGCTCTAAGCTCTCCTCTTCTCTAAACTCTACCAAACTCATTCTAGAGCACTTCATATCTGTTGGCAAAAGCTGACTTGATCATCGGAGGATCATGCCGAAGCCACCCACCACTAGTTTCAGATGGAACTTTATTTTGCAGGTCTCCGACGGCCACCTCATCCACCTTCACTCCAGCTAGATCCGGCGACGACCAGTTTCCACACCAACAAAAACTATGCAGCAAATTCTTTAGTACATCTATTTGTTCAGTATATAATACCTTTTCATGGTTAGCTAATTACCATAATCTAAATTCATCGGATAATGTTCTGATGTTGCACTATAGCTGCATATATGTTCGGCCTCTTTGATTGATCCACACAGAGCTTCTGATCCCGATCAGCCCCACTGGAGTGCTAGCTTCTCGCTGGAGCCTTCAATGGCTGATCATGATCGATCCAATTAATCATATATTTTATAATTTTTTAGATAGTCTAAAAAATTAAAACATAAATACTAGAGGATGATGAAGAGGTGTTTCAAATTTGGTGGCGATCCAATGCTCACAGCACTCAATCTCTCCATCCGAACCCAGATTTCCAAATCTAGGGTTTCACTCGATCCAAAAACTTTGACACACTAAAAATTCTATCATACCCTCTCTGTGTAGAGTTTTTTTATGAAATAAGTTTTTATGAAAAGATGACTTATAGATTTATAAATCTTATTTAGATCATATCTAAAAATTAAGTATCCTTAGAGGTGAAAATTAGATGAGAAGAGAGGCACGAGGAAAAAGTAAAGTGCTGTAGGACCCTGCTCATTTTTACTCCAAGATTTTTTCCACCCAAAACTAATGCCCAATCACTCTAAAATTTTTACCACATAATGATAACCTCTTCTTATGAATGTAAAAAAAATTCTCATAATTTATTGACATGAATGTCATAGGAAAAATGCATGAAAAAAAATAAGGGTCGAGTGGTTGGGAGGTTTTAACCATTCACTTGATTTCAAAAATCAAGTGAGTCTCTTATCCTTATCCAACGCCCCCTCCCATGTGTTTAACACATAGAAGGACTCTCCTTCTGCATATGCACACTTTTGTTTCTCCAAAAAATATTCGACAAATAAAAGGGAGGGCATGGGAGGCAGATAAGGTTGGATTGGTTCCAACCTCCAACAAACTAAGTTAAATTCAAAACTCAACTAACTTTGAACCGGTCCAACCCTTGGACCAGATCAAAAGCAGATAAGAGAGGGGGCACAAAAACCTTTTGGGTGATAGAAAAGTTACGTACAAAATTTTGGACGTGGAGCAAGAGTGGAAAAGTCAAAAAATGGTGGGCGCATGGGAGAGTTTGAATTCAAATTTCATTTGACTTGGTCCTAATTGGTTTCAACCAAACTAATTAATCTAGATCCAATTAGACCAGGTTAAATCCAACCAAATTAGGCTTAGCCTAATTTAATAAAATTTTAATCAAATTAGAAATTAATTAGGTTCAGATCCTGATCAAATCAGAGTCAAAACTCCCATAGCGATTAGGTCATCTCATGACCGATCGGATCAAACCCAATCAAATTAAATTTAATCAAACTTAATTGAATCCTCATCGCTCAATCAAATTGAGCTAATCAGTAATTGAATTGTTAATTAATTCTTCAAAAAATATTTGATCCAAATCGAATGGATTATGGGGCAACAGAGTCCCATTAACATGAAACTCCGAAAGAGTCCCAAATCAATGGGACTCTTGAATCCAGTGTCTCAAACAAATTGAACTCATGATCAAAGAGTTTCAAATAAGTAGGACTCCGAGTCTCAGTCCACTAGAACTTTTGGTCATAGTGTCTCAATTTAGTGGGACTTGACCATAGAGTTTCAGTCCAGTGGAACTCTTGATCACAGAGTTCTAGGTCATCAGGACTCTCGATCAAAGAGTCCTGGATATGAAGGACTTAGACTTTCAGTCCAGTGGGACTCTTGGTCATAGAATTCTAGTCTAGTAAAATTCTTGATCATAAAGTCTTAGATCATTGAAGCTCAAAATCAGCCATCAGATCAGGTAGAAATTTCTATTATGTATGACCCCATAGGGTTGAATCCTAAGTCGATAGCACAGAAACTAATTTTCTATACCAATCGATGTGACCATCTAGCAATGATATCCGACGTCCAGATAATTCAAATAATTGCAATGCAACATAAATGAACCCATGGCATATGGTTACCATATAATTCATCTCCATGACCTTGATGCTCAAAGGATAATTTAGGATTTTCTGTCAACCATAAAATTCATCCATGATGTATTTCAAAATTTAGCATCCATCATAATAACTACCCCGGTCGAGGATTTGCTAAATTTAAATATAGCGATGCACTTGCTCCAATACTTGAAAGGGTCAATCCCATCTTGACTCACACACCGATAAGCCAAGTACTTAACTGCACCCAGTAGCTTTCCATCACTGAATTAAAAATTTAGGTAGTCCGGTACATAAGTGCAGTGAGTTGCTTGCATGTCACCATGGTGATCTCAAGTCTAAGAGATACTCATACCCATATCCTTTGTGAGCAACTCTTGACAGTAGAGAGCTCCGTAGTTAGATCACATTCAGAAAAATATACCCCTATACTTCATCTGTATGCCATAACAATATCTCTATACTTCTTGGTTAAGAGGATAATCAATACTTATGGCATACAATGATCTACACTCGATACGTTGTCATCCTAGATAACAACGAATCATTTGATTGTGAACACGTTTGAGGACTAAATGATAAATTTTCTTTTGTCGAGTCTAAATCATCCTACGGACTTTATCACAAAAGAGTTCATTACAGGAAGATGTACAAAATGATGAATATGCCAAAAAAATAATTTTATTCATTAATAATTTAAGTATAATTATATTTAGCTTAACCATCTACAATCAAGATGATTGGCTTTAGGATACATTTTCCAACAATGGGATGAAAAGGGGGTGCCAAGTGTTAGGCGCCCCAACAACTTGCTATATATCATCCTGCATTGTCTAGAAATTTAATCTAGACAAGGCTCTTTCATATTTATTTATTTAGGATGAATTTTGGTCTAAAATTTTTATAAAAAATAGACCTTTGAAAGAGGTTTTGGGTATGTGAAAATTAGGAGAAAAGGATTCTTGGGTGTTGGGTTTTCATAGACACAAAACTAGGTGTTTAGGTGAGAGCAAAGAGAAGAAGAAGAGGATCTTCTTCTAAGATTGCTGTGTTCATCTCTTCCCTGCCTCCTTCCTTGAGTTTTTTGAGAGTATCTCACATCTAAAAACTCCTCTCTTCCTTCTCCTCTTTGGAAGAGTCTAAATCTAGAGGAAAGAGGGATCTGATCTACCGTCAAACAAGAATCAGCATAATACTAGCATAATATGTTGATTTTCTGCATCAAGAGTTCTAATCGTGATCGTGGGCTCGTATGGACGACTTCTAGAGGTTGGATGCATGTGCGGCTCGTAACTTCATCCTCAAGCTTGGATAAGTAAGTTAGAAAGTCTAACTTATACAGGTAATAGATTTGATCTATTATTTTCATACCTGCATTAGATGTAGTGTATATACACGTTGATGTGATCAACATATTTTAATTTCTTCTTTATATTTTAATTTTTGATTTAATGACATGTCATGATCATGTAATAGATCCTAGATCTAGGATATTTTTTGATATTTAAAATTAATTTTGATTAATTTTAGTCTTTCACTATTAGATTTTAAAAAAATTTTAAGATCTAATACTAAAATCCTAGATCTGGTTCCTTCACTTCTACCCAGAGACCTTTGGTCTCGTTGAGCTAGATTTTTAAGCCATGGAGGATTGTTTGGTTCATGACCTTCGCTTCTCCGTTTGACAGTGGATGGTTGACAGACGTCAACTTGTGCGCGATGTGGTATATCATGCCAAAATTTTTGAAATTCTGATTGTCAAATTGTTAGCCATTATCGATTTTGATTGTATGCAGGAGTCCAAATCTATAAATGATAGATTTCTAAACGAAGTCCTCTATCTTATTTTCTATAATCTGTGCCAAATGTTCAACTCCATCCATTTTGTAAAATAGTCAATGACGATGATCAAAAATTTTCTTTGCCCAGATGCCAGAGGAAAAGAACCAAGTATGTCGATTTCCCACTATGTAAATGGCTATGGAACTATAATCGATGTCTGTTGCATCATCGATTGATGTTGGATGTTGGCATATCTTTGGCATGGCTCACATCTTCGAACAAACTCAATTACATCCTTCCACATTACTGGCCAATAATATCCTTGCTGAAGGATCTTATTAGCGAGGGATTTGCCCTCTAAGTGGTTTCCATAGATTCTTTCGTGAACTTTTCAAAGCACATAATCGACATCGGTAGGTCCTAGGCATTTCAATAGTGGGAGGGAGAAACATCGCCTGTAAAGTCATCCATCCATCACGATGTATTGAGAGGTTGTTCATCTTAAGTGCTTCACTTCCGATGGATTATCGGGTAGGGCTCCTTCAGTTAGGTACCTGACGGTCGGATCCATCCAGCTCAGCTCATCGTTGATCTGCAATACTTTTTTTGTCCTTTCTATATGATGCATGCTAATTTATAACTATGGCAAGTGCACCAGTCGATCAAGTAATAAAGTGAATGAGTAGAGTATCATCCCTAGAGGATTGAAAAATAAGTACTGAAAAGCTCTTTCTTATGCTTTATTTAGAAGATCGATTTATGAGAATAAGAAATTAAAGAATAAAATAAAAAAATAATTAAAATTTTTTTAAAAAATAGAGAGAGTGTAAATTATTAGGATTTTAAACTCAAGAGTAATGGATTACTAAGGCAATCGATTCACCAACTCAGTCAATACAATATTCAGATTTTTAGTTTAATTTTATTTCATATAATGGTGGAGTCTCTTAATTTATTCACTATCCTTTGGTCCAGGCATAGCAAAACTATCAATATTTATTAATTATCCTTTGATTCAAATGTAATTTAAATAAATATTAATGCATTAAGTTTTGTGAAACCCTCTAATTAAAATACGCTACATCCAAAGCGCACTAAAATTTTCGCATGCATATGAATTCTAATTTGATTCATAATACAAGGTATATAATCAAGAAGCAATAACATAGATGTACTTGGTCCGTAACATCTATATTCATCAGATCAATTAGAAGATGGTCAGTAATTTAAAAGTATTAAGATCAGATTTATATACTCCTCATGAATAAAATTTATGAATATCATACTGAATATTGCATCAAAAGAGTGGCTACACCTTAGCCTTAGTAAAAGAAAATTTAGTTCATGATAACAAATTTAAAAACAACGAATAAAATAAAAAGCATAGAGAAATTAGACTGTTTGATTATTGAAATTGATTATCCGTTGCTCTTGGCGTGGAGAACTTGGTGAAGAAGAAGATGCTCCTTGATCGATGTCTTGATAGTCGAAAGAAATCAAAAATCCTTTTTTTCTCTCACAAATTACTCTTCTCTTTCTACCTCTCTCCTCTTTTTTTCTTTTTATTTTTCTTTATTTCTCTGACTCTCTCCCTTTTTCTCTTTTTCTTTGACTTCTTTTTTTTATTTTCTATGTCAACATCAGGTTTTATAGGTTAAGAGATTGATTTCCCTCCAAAATCCTTTAGAAATTAGGTTTTAAGACTCCCAAAATAACTCAAATTAGGATCTAGATAATTTTGATCATTGGATGTTGATCAAACAGTCCAAAAATTACTTAAAAACTCTTAAAATAAACCAGATCAAGTCGAATTTTATGCCAACCATTGGATCAACCATTGGATTGAATCTGGGCCGTCTGATCGTGTAGAAAGAAGGCTTCTGATCTTTAGTTTAACGTCGAAATGAATCTCAGCCGTTGGATCTCGAACGAAAGCTGCGGATGCTATTCATCAGCGCTTTCTTTTCGATCGTTTGAACAAGTTTCAGCTAAAGACACCCGTTGGATCGGACAAAATTTCTAAATTATCCTCTGTAGACCATGCGCAAGCCCGGTGTTACGTGGACCATCGTATTCTTCAGCCAATCAGAGCACGCTTCTTCATGTGAAATTTCCAAATTATCCTCTAGATGGTCCATCGTGTGCCGTAAAAAATGCTGACGTCATTCTGACGTCAGGATTGCATCGATGGGTCGGTCTGCGATCGAGTCGGGCGATCTGCTGAGCCGATTTTCTGAACCAATTTGAACTTAACCGATTTTTTTTTTTGAAATTTCATTTTGGGCTCGTTTGAAGTCCGTTTTGCCTAAATTTATTTCATCTGAATCAGAAAAATAAGATCTTCACATTGGTGGCCTTCTTTCCTACATAAGATTAATAAAAATATCAATTTTTAAAGAAATAGATTAATTTATTTTATAATTTAATATTTTTATTAGTATATTTTTACCACTTATCACATCCTCCAACTTAGTCATTGCTAGTCCCTTAGTAATATTTTATTTAATACCATGTTTCAATAAGATTATCCATCATAAAGATAAAATCTAGGATTAAAGGTCAAAAAGTTTAGAAAATACTGCTAACTAAGCATTGAGCTTCAGAAGCAAATTTTTCAGTCAATATAATTAAAAACTTTCTTAGAGTACATCAAAGATCTATAGCACTTATGTTCGTGATGACTAACTTTAGCATTTCAGTATTAAATTAAAAGAACAAAAGTATCTTCTCTTATCACCTATTTTGGTCAATTTTCTATACATTCTCAATTTTATACTCATGAATTAAGATAGCTTTCACACTGCCTTTCTTCTTCTTTTTTTTATTGAGCATCCTGACTTTTTCTTCACCATTTTACGTAAATTTTCATACTTGACCTAGGTGTAGAGATCCAGCTACTAGGCTTTGGGCAATCCACATATACTCTATCTTTTGCACTTTATTTTTAGGCAGGTAGCTTTTTCCTTAAATTCAAGTTTCTTTGATTAGAATGTATATTAATTATCAATTTTTAGTGATAATTGAATTTCCAGTTGGTCTTATAATCAATACCTATTTTTTTTTTGTTAGTGTGTATGTGCAATCAGAAGTGCTAATAGTCTTTTAATGACCTAAGTAGGCTGCTAAAAGTTGACCAAATAATCTACTTCTTTAACTCGTTACATTCATTAGCAAATAATTCTATCTTTTATCACTTATCCAGTCTATCTTGCTCAAGATTTTCTTCTTGACACATGGTTTTTTTTTTTAAAAAAAACTTATTCTACATTGTCTTAAAGGAGAAAGAAAAATAAAGGATGCAATAAAGGATAGGAAGGAATACACCTGATTTGGTTCAGTCTGGTTCTTTGGAGCTTTGAAATTTTGCTTGAGTTCTCATTGATTTTTCTGCAAAATTGAAAATACACACCAGAGCAGTAAAAGAGCAACAATAAATTACTAAAAAATAAAAGAAAAAAAAATGATCAAAACTAAAAAGAAAAGAAACAACCTATCTAGTAGTTCTGATTTATAGTCTTCAGCTTGACTTTCTTTGAGTTCTAAAGTGGATCAATCTGGTGCCACTTCAATTGGAATACTTTCATGTTTGGTCGAGTCCTCTTTCAATTTGACATTGCTAGCTTTTATAGTCTCAAACCTATTTTCTATAGAATTCTCATATACTGAATTATCAATAATATCAATTAGAAAATAAGTTTGATTGTCATCAGGATGTTTAGTATCTTTGAAAACATTAAAAGTAACTTATTCATCTTAGATTCTAAGAATTAATTTTCTCTGTTGAACATCTATTAAAGCTCCTCCAGTAGCTAAAAAGGGTCTCCCTAAAATAAGGGGTACATCATAATCTTCTTTCATATCAAGAACAATAAAATCAATAGAAAAAATAAACTTATTTATCTTTACCAAGACATCCTCCACTATACCTCTTGGATATTTGATGGATCTATCGGCTAATTGAAGAGTAATAGTGGTAGGCTTCGATTCTCCTAGACCCAGCTTCCTGAAAATAGAAAAAGGCATGAGATTAATGCTTGCTCCTAAATCACATAAAACTTTATCAAAACTACAATCACCAATAATGCAGGGGATAGTAAAACTCCCTGGATCTTTTAGCTTCTGTGGTAATTTATTTTGAAGTATTGCTGAGCATTCTTCATTCAAATTTATTCTCTCATGCTCCTTCAGCTTTTTCTTATTTGTTAGAATTTCTTTGAGAAACTTGGCATACCTGGGCATTTGAGTAATAGCATCTACAAAAGAAATATTAATATGTAAATTTTTTAAAATTTTGAAAAAGTTAGAAAATTTCTTATCTGGATGCTGTATTTGTCTCTCTGAGAATGGTAGTGGTGGCACGTAGGGCTTCACATTTGGATCAGCAAACCATATACCTAGAGACCATCCATCTGCTGGTTGTTTTGGTGACTGACGAATTTTAGTTGATGGTTCCTTATTTGTAGTTGGCTCTTCAGTCTCTTTCTTCTGATGTGGCTCCTCCAACTTTGTACCACTTCTTAGGGTGATAGCATTGACTTGCTCCCTTGGATTGATCTCCGTATTGCTGGGCAAGGATCCCTGAGGTCTCTCAGAGATTATTTTAGCCATTTGACCTATTTGCATCTCCAAGTTTCGAATTGCTGCTGTTTGGTCCTGCCTAAGTTTGGCTTCCAAATTTTTTATAGTTGCTTCTTGGTTTTGCATAAATTTGACCATCAGCTCTTCCATGTTGGACTTCTTTTCAGGTACTTGGAATCCCGGGGGTGGCTGTTGTGCTGCATTTTGATTGCTCCATGAGAAATTTGGGTGCTGCCTCCACCTTGATTGTATGTGTTGGAGTAGGGATTATTTTGTTGCGGCCTAAAAAAATTATCAATATAATTAGCTGTATCAGTTGTTTTAGCAAAAGGATTACCTGTCTGGCAATTGCTCGTATCATGTCCTCCTCCACATAGGTCATAAGTAATGCTCTGAACATGCATAGCTGTTCCCTTCAAGTTGTTGACTTTGGCTCTAAGGGCTGCAATTTCAGTTAGTAAGGTTGGCACGCAATCTACTCCCTGCACAGCTACTAGTCTTTTTGGCATCATATGTTCTGTCTGCCATTGATAGCTATTTGATGCCATCTCATCGATCAGATCGAAAGCTTCTTCCTCCATTTTTTAATTAATGGTTCCTCCTGCTGCTGCATCAATCATAGAACGATTAGTAGGAGATAAACCATTATAGAAAGTTTGTACCTGAAGCCATATGGATAGTTGATGATGTGGACATCTCCTCAGCAATTTCTTGAAATGCTCCCAAGCCTCATATAGTGTCTCCATGTCCATCTGCATAAAGAGAAGTGATATCGTTGCGCATCTTGGCAGTCTTGGAAGGTGGAAAGTACTTGGCTAAGAATTTTTGGGCTAGGACATCCCAAGTTGTGATAGAACCTGCAGGAAGAGAATGAAGCCAACTCTTAGCTTTGTCCTATAAAGAGAAAGAAAATAACCTTAATCTAATAGCATCATCCGACACCCCATTAATTTTAAAAGTATCGTACAAAGTTCAAGAAAATTAGAAATATGGGCATTCGGATCATCATGCACATGTCCACTGAATTGGACAGTTGATTGAATCATCTGAATCATTGCCGATTTTATTTTGAAGTTGTTTGCTCGTACAGATGGTCTTCTAATGCTCGAAGCTGCATCGGATACAGATTGTGTGATAAAATCATTTAATGGACGATGTACTAGTCGAATAGCTTCATGCTGTCCTTCAGTCGCCATATCCAATCCTAGATTGATGTCGTTAGGATCTTCAGCTGCCATGTTTCTCTTCTTATTGTAGTCTTCTAATGGTCCTTTCAATTTCTGGATCTAAAGGTAGTAAGTTACTATGTCCAGTACGTGTCATGCACTAAATTTTTTTTTTAAATAATAAAAATTAAAAATAAATTTCTAAAGTAAAGCTAGGATCAAAATTTTAATATTATTTTAGACACAATCTCCGACAACGGTGCCAAAAACTTGATGCGTGCTAATTTATAGCTATGGCAAGTGCACCAGTCGATCAAGTAATAAAGTGAATGAGTAGAGTATCGTCCCTAGAGGATTGGAAAATAAGTACTGAAAAGCTCTTTCCTATGCTTTATTTAGAAGATCGATTTATGAGAATAAAAAATTAAAGAATAAAATAAAAAAATAATTAAAAATTTTTAAGAAAATAGAGAGAGTGTAAATTATTAGGGTTTTAAACTCAAGAGCAATGGATTACTAAGGCAATCGGTTCACCAACTCAGTCAATACAATATTCAGGTTTTTAGATTAATTTTATTTCATGTGACGGTGGAGTCTCCTAATTTATTCACTATCCTTTGGTCCAGGCATAGCAAAACTATCAATATTTATTAATTACCCTTTGGTCCAGGTGTAATTTAAATAAATATTAATGCATTAAGTTTTGTGAAATCCTTTAATTAAAATACGCTGCGTCCAAAGCGCACTAAAATTTCTGCATGCATATGAATTCTAATTTGATTCATAATACAAGATATATAATCAAGAAGCAATAACATAGATGTACTTGATCCGTAACATCTATGTTCATCAGATCAATTAGAAGATGGCCAGTAATCTAAAAATATTAAGATCAGATTTATATATTCCTCATGAATAAAATTTATGAATAATCACACTGAATATTGCATCAAAAGAGTGGCTACACTTTAGCCTTAGTAAAAAAAATTTAGTTCATGATAACAAATTCAAAAATAGTAAATAAAATAAAAAATATAGAAAAATTAGACTATTTGTTTGCTGAAATTGATTATCCGTTGCTCTTGGCGTGGAGAACTTGGTGAAGAAGAAGATGCTCCTTGATTGATGTCTTGATAGTCGAAAGAAATCAAAAACCATTTTTCTATCACAAATCACTCTTCTCTTTCTACCTCTCTTCTCTCTTTTTCTTTTTGTTTTTCTTTATTTCTCTGACTCTCTCTCCCTTTTTCTCTTTTTCTCTGACTTCTTTTTTTTATTTTCTACGGCAACATCAGATTTTATAGGTTAAGAGATTGATTTCTCCCAAAAATCCTTTAGAAATTAGGTTTTAAGACTCCCAAAACAACTCAAATTAAGATCTGGATAATTCTGATCGTTGGATGTTGATCAAACGGTCCAAAAATTACTTAAAAATCTTTTAAAAGAATCAGATCAAGTCAGATTTCATGCCAGCCGTTGGATCAACCATTGGATTGAATCTGGGCCGTCTGATCGTGCAGAAAGAAGGCTTCTGATCTTTAGTTTAACGTCGGGATGAATCTCAGCCATTGAATCTCGACTGGGAGCTACGGATGCCGTTCATCAGCGCTTTCTTTTCGACCGTCCGATCAAGTTTCAGCGAAAGACACCTATTGGATCAGATAAAATTCTCAAATTGCCCTCTATAGATCATGCGCGAGCCCGATGTTGCGTGAACTATTGCATTCTTCAGCCAATCAAAGCGCGCTTCTTCATGTGAAATTTCCAAATTACCCTTCAGATGGTCCATCATGGGCCGCAAAAAATGTTGACGTTAGCGTTGCATTAGTGAGTCGATCTACGATTGAGCCGGGTGTTCTGCTAAGCCAGTTTTCTGAACCAGTTTGAACCGAACCAATTTTTTTTTTGGAAATTCAATTTCGGGCTCGTTTGAAGTCTGTTTTATCTGAAATTTATTTCATCTGAATCGAAAAAATAAGATCTTCATATTGGTGGCCTTCTTTCCTGCATAAGATTAATAAAAATATTAAGTTTTAAAAAAATAGATTAATTTATTTTATAATTTAATATTTTTATTAGTATATTTTTACCACTTATCACTATACTTGGTGCATCGAGATACTCGATGTAAGTTCAGTCAAGCTCATTGGGGATAGTGATTGTAGGTTGAAAAAGTGCATTGGCTCGAGCATTCTCTGCTCTAGGGATGTGCAAAATATCGAAGTACTTGAAGATATAAGTTTAGTCCTTCACTTTCTCCAAACACTTTTGCATCGTTGGATCGTAAGCTTCAAAGTCGCCTTTAACTTGTCTCGTGATGAGTTGAGAGTCGATGAATGTCTTCAGCTCATCGACTCCGAGCTCCTTGATAATTCTCAATCCGGTAAGAAGAGCTTCGTATTCAGCTTAATTGTTGGAAGCTTTGAAGTTGAATCAAAGGATGTACTCGATGACTATTCCATCGGCATTTGCTAGAATGAGTCCAGCACTACTTTCGAGGATATTTGATGCCCTATCGACATGTAACATCGAAGCTAACTTTTGATCGATTTTAGGGGTGTTCTTTGCCAATTCACAAGTTGTTTTTCAATCAAACTCGTCATCCAAAATGGTACACTTGATGATGAAATCGGTCAGAACCTGAGCTTTCATCGATGGGTGAGGGCGTTAGTGGATGTCAAATTTGCTGAACTTTATTGTCCATTTCGCCATTCAGTCCAAAGTATCTAGCCAATGTAGGATCGATTTTAGAGGTTGGTCAGTTAAAACATACACTATATGGGCTTGATAGTAGGGCCTAAGCCATTGCATCGAAATGATCAGGGTATAGATCATCTTCTCAGTCTTTGAGTATCGAGTTTCGATTGTATAAAGTACTTTACTTGCATAATAGATGGGATATTGTATCCAACTTTCATCTTCTCTGATCAGAATCGAACTGACAACTTTGTCAGATGTGGCCAGATATAAGTATAGAGGTTCTCCTTCCATCGACTTTACGAGCAATGGAAGAGTCATCAGGTATTTCTTTAGCTCCTCAAAGTATCATCGACATTCATCGGTCCATGAGAAGTCTTTAGTCTATCGTAAAGTCTTGAAGAATAGAAGACATCTTTTAGTAGACTTGGAGATGAATCGACTGAGTGCGGTGACTCTTTCATTAAGCTGTTACACCTCCTTCTTCGAAGTTGGATGCTTCATATCGATAATTGCTTTTATTTTTTTGGAATTTACCTCAATTCCTCGATGCGAGATAAGAAAATCGAGAAATATTTTGGCTGACACTCCAAAGGCACATTTGATCAGATTTAACTTCATCCGGTGTTGTTGGAGTGTGTTGAAAACCTATTCTAAGTTTCGGACATGGTCTTGACTTTGAGTACTTTTTATCAGCATATCGTCGACATACACTTTCATATTCCATCCAATTAATGGCTTGAAGATCTTGTTCACCAACCATTGATAGATCGCTCTTGCATCTTTAAGTCCAAACGACATGATTTTATAGCAATAAATTCTTTTATCAGTGATAAAGGTGGTATGTTCTTCATCTTTGGATGCTATTCAGATCTGATTGTGCCTGCAAAAGCATCAATGAAACTCAGGAGTCAATGCTCTGATGTTGCGTCGACTAGGTGATCGATTTTTGAGAGAGGATTCTTGGGTGTTGGGTTTTCATAGACACAAAATTAGGTGTCTAGGTGAGAGCAAAGAGAAGAAAAAGAGGGTCTTCTTCTAGGGTTGCTATGTTCATATCAGAATATTAAGCCCTACACTAAAGATCTAAACACAATATGCATGCATTCATATAGATATGAAAATAAAACTATGCAGCAAACTCTTAACTACATCTATCTGTTCAGAACATAATATATTTTCATGGGTTATTGATTATCATAATCTAAATCCACTGGATAATGCTCTGATGTTGCACCATAGCTGGACACATTTTTGGCCTCTATGGTTGGTCTACATGGAGCTCCTGATCCCGATCAGCCCGACTGTAGTTTTAACTCCTTGCTGGGGCCTTCAATGGCTGATCACGATCGATCCAATCGATCATATACTTTTTAATTTTTTTGATACTTCAAAAATTTAGAACACAAATATTAGAGAATGATGAAGAGGTATTTTAAATTTGGTGGTGATCCGATACTCATAGCACTCGATCTCTCCATCCAAACCCAGATTCCCAAATCTAGGGTTTCAGTCAGCCTAAAAACCCTGACATATTGAAAATCCTATCACGCCCTCTCTATATGGAGTTTTTCCATGAAATAAGTTTTTATAAAAAGATGACTTTTAGATCTATAAACCTTATTTTGATCATCTCTAAAAATTAGGTATCCTTAGAGGTAAAAATCAGAAGAGAAGAGAGGCATGAGGGAAAAGTAAAATGCTACAGGACCCTACTCACCTTTACTCCAAGATTTTTTTTACCTAAAAGTAATGCCCAATTACTTTAAAATTTTTACCACATAATACTAACTCTTATTATGCATGCAAAAAAATTCTCATAATTTATTGACGTGAATACCATCGGAAAAATGCATGGAAAGAGATAAGGGTTGAGTGGTTGGGAGGTTTTAACCACCCACTTGATTTCAAAAATCAAGTGAGTCTCTAATCCTTATCCAACACCCCCTCCCATGTGTTTAACATACATAAGGACTCTCCTTCTACGTGCACACATTTTTATTTCTCCAAAAAATATTCGACAAACAAAAGGAAGGGAATGGAAAGCAGCTAAGATTGGATTGGTTCTAACCTCCAATAAATTGAGTTGAATTCAAAACTCAACTTACTTTGAACTGGTCCAACCCTTGGACCAGCTTAAAAGTAGATAATAGAGGAGACGTAGAAATCTTCTAGGTGATAGAAAAGTTATGTACAAAATTTTGGATGTGGAATAAGAGTGAAAAGGTCAAAAAATAGTGGGCGCATTGGAGAATTTGAATTCAAACTTCATTTAACTTGGTCTTAATTAATTTCAACCAAACCAATTAATCTAGACCCAATTAGATCAGGTTAAATCCAACCAAATTAGGCTTAGCCTAATCTAATAAAATTTTGATTAAATTTAAAATTAATTAGGTCAGGATCAAAACTTCCATAGTGATTAAGTCATCTCATGATCTGATCGGATCAAACCCAATCGAATCAAATTCAATCGGACTTGATCAAATCCTCATCACTCAATAAAATTGAGCTAATCAATAATAAATTACTAATTAATTTTTCAAAAAATATCTGAGTCCAAATCGGATGGATTACCGGACACTAGAGTCTCATTAATATGAAACTCCTGTATTATCCCAAATCAGTGGAACTCTTGAATCCAGTGTCCCAAACGAATCGAATTCACGATCGTAGAATCCTAAACCAGTGAGACTTTTGATTAGAGAGTCCTAAATAAGTAGGACTCAGAATCCCAGTCCATTAGAACTCTTGGTCATAGAGTTTCAGTCTAGTAGGACTTTTGATCATAGAGTTTCAGGTCATTAGGACTCTCGATTAGAGAGTCTCGAACATGAAGGACTCAGAGTCCCAGTCCAGTAAAACTCTTGGTCATAGAGTCCCAATCTAGTAGAACTCTTGACCATAGAGTCTTAGATCATCGATACTCAATATTAACCATCAGATCAGGTAGAAACTTCTATTGTATGTGACTGCATAGGTTTGAATCCTAAGTTGGTAGCACAGAAACTAATTTTCTGTACCAATCGATGTGACCATCTAGCAATGATATCCGACGTTCGAATAGATCGAATAATTGCAATGCAACATCGACGAACCGATGGCATATGGTTACCGTATAATTCATCTCCTTGACCTTGATGCTCAAAGAATATTTTTGGATTTACTGTCAATCCTAAAATTCATCCATCATGTATTTTAAAATTTAGCATCCATCATATGGACTGCCCCGATCGAGGATTTGCTAAATTGAAATACAGCGATGCACTTGCTTCAATACTTGAAGGGGTCAATCTCATCTTGACTCACACACCGATAAGTCAAGTACTTGACTGCACCTAGTAGCCTTCCATCATTGAATTAGAAATTCAGGTAGTCCGATACCTAAGTGCAGTAAGTTGCTTGCACGTCACCATGGTGATCTCAGATCTAAGAGACACTCATACTCATATCCTTCGTGAGCAACTCTGACAGTAGAGAGCTCCGCAGTTGGATCACATTCAGTAAAATATATCCGTACACTTCATCTGCATGCCATAACAGTATCTCCACACTTCTTGGTTAAGAGGATAACCAACGCTTATGGCACACAATGACCTACACTCGATACATTATCATCATGGATAACAACAAATCATTTGATCGCGAACATGATTGAGGACTAAATGACAAATCTTCCTTTGTCGAGTCTAAATAATCTTGAGGACTTCATCACAGAAGGGTTCATTACAGGAAGATGTATAAAGTGATGAATATACTAAAAAAATAATTTTATTTATTAATAATTTAAGTATAATTATATTTAGATCAACCATCTACAATCTAGATGATTGACTTTAAGATACATTTTTCAACAACTCCTACTTAGACTAAAGCCACTCAGAACAGTATCGAATATCCATCTTCCAATTATGATTGTTGAACTTTTTGATACCAAAAGCTTTAGTAAAGGGGTCGGCCACTTTCTCCTTTTCATCGATCTTTTGAAGCTTGACGTCATCTCGCTTCATGATCTCTCGTACAAGATGGTAGTGACGTAGAATATGTTTAGTATGCATGATGTGCCTTTGGCTCCTTCGCTTGAGCTATGTCTCCAATGTTGTCACAGTATAGTAAAACCAAACCATCTAAGAAGGGTGCCGCTTTCAGCTCGTCAATAAACTTTCGCAGCCACACAGCTTTCTTCATAGCATTAGATGCTGTGATATAATCTGGCTTGCACATAGAATCGACTACAGTGTGCTGCTTGGAAAAGTTTCAGCAGACCGCTCCACCATTTAGAGTAAATATAAAACTTGACATACTTTTGCTATCATCATTGTCTGACTGAAAATTGAAATCAGTATATATCATAAGTTTCAAGTCAGAATCTTCATAGATGAGCCAGTGGTCCTTAGTATTTCTTAAATACTTAAGGATAGTTTTTACAATCTTTCAGTGATTCTCACCTGGATCAGATTGGTATCTACTCACTATCCCTAGTGAGTATGCTACATCTGATCTCGTATAAATCATGACGTACATAATAGAACCTATTATCGAAGCATATGGTATTCTACTCATATGGTCTCTCTCTTGAGGAGTTGTCGGACAATCCCTCTTAGAGAGTGAAATTCCATGGCCTATCAGGAGATAGCCCTTCTTGAAATTCTTCATGCTGAACTATTTCAGTGCAGTATCAATGTACGTAGACTGGGACAATCCAAGCAATCTTTTAGATCTATTTCTATAGATCTTCATCCTTAGGATGAAGGATGCTTCTTCCAAGTCCTTTATAGAGAATTGAGACGACAACAAAACCTTTATTCTCTATAATGCAGAAATGTCATTTCCGATTAAGAGAATGTCATCTACATACAGTACAAGAAATACAACAATAGAACTATTAGTCCATTTATATACGTAGGGTTCTTCTCCATTCTTAACGAAGCCATACGTTTTGATTACTTTATCAAAATGCATGTTTCAACTCCGTGATGCCTGCATCAATCTATAGATGGATCTTTGAAGCTTGCACACCTTAGACTCGTCTGTGGATGTGAAACCCTTAGGCTGTATCATATACATCTCTTCATCAAACTCTCCATTTAGAAAAATTATTTTCACATTCATTTATCCGATCTCATAGTCTAGGTATGTCGCTATCGCAAGCATGATCCGAGTAGATTTGAGCATTACTACCGAAGAAAACGTCTCATCATAGTCAATACCATAATGCTGACGATATTTTTTGGCAACCAGACAAGCTTTATAGGTCTTTATCTTTCCATCTTCATCCCTTTTTCTTTCGAAAATCCACTTATACCCAATGGATTTTATCCCTTTAGGTGGATCAACCAGTGTCCATATACTATTGACTTTCATGGACTCTATTTTAAATTTCATAGCTTCTAGCCACTTATCGAAGTCAGACCTTTGCATGGCATCCATGTAGATGATTGGATCCTCGTCGTTCTCATCGAGTTTGATAGGATCACCATTCTGGATCAAGAAATCATAGTATCTGTTCGATTGATATGGTACTTTATCGAATCTCCTTGGTGCCACTTCAATAGGCTCTGGATTTGATCTTATCAAATTCAATTCTGCAGGTTCACTAAAATGTGTCGATTCTTTCATCTATTGAACTTCATTAAGTTTAATATTAGAGGCAGCTATTCCTTCACTAAAGAACTTTTCCAAAAAGACAGCTCTATTGCTGATTAACATCTTTTGTTCTTCAACAAGATAGAAGTAATAACCCCTGATTTTCTTAGGGTATCCTATGAACAAGCATTTATTGGACTTAGGTCCAAGCTTTTTCGACTGTAAATATTTAACATAAGCTGAACATTCTCAAATCCTAAAGTGAGAGAGTGTCGGCTTACGCCCAGTCCATATCTCATATGGAGTCTTTGCAACATACTTCCTCAAAATATTATTCAACATAAAATAGGCAGTCTCTAGTGCATAATCCTAAAATAAAATCGATAGACTTGTAAACCCCATCATGGATCGAACCATGTCCAATAAGGTTCGATTCCTTCTTTCAGATACACCATTATGTTGTGGTATTTCAGGAGGGATCCATTGTTAGAGAATCTCATTCTCTCCTAGATATATCAAAAATTCATTAGAAAGGTACTCCCCTCCTTGATCAGATCAAAGAGTTTTAATACTCTTTCCAAGTTATTTTTCTACCTCATTTCAATATCGTTTGAACATTTCAAACGAATCAAATTTATTTTTTATAAGATAGACATACCTATACTTAGATAGGCCATCAGTAAATGTAATGAAGTAGTAATACCCACCTCTAGCACATGTGTTTATAGGCCCACATACATCAGTATGTACTAGACCTAGAAGCTCAGTGGCCCGTTCACTTTTTTTAGTAAAAGATGATTTGATCATCTTTCCAAGAAGGCAGGACTCATAGGTATTTAATGATTTACAATCATCAATATCAAGGATATGCTCCTTGACTAACCTGTTAATTCTATTCTTATTTATATGACCAAGCCTACAGTGTCAAAGATAAGCATTAGTGACATTATTTAGTTTTGGTCATTTATTCGACGTGTATATTACACTAATAGACTGTGATATAATATAAATATTATTTTTTAATTATTCTTGTAGTACTATTACATCATTCATAATGATATTATAATAATTTTTTTATTGATAAACAATAACCATCCTGGGCCAATAGTCCAATAGATGTTATGTTCATCATAAAAGATGGACAATGCTGACAGTCACTTAAAATGATACTATTATTTTTGATGCTAGGACTGAAACTTGACTTTCATTTTTGACATTAAGAAATCTATCACTATTCTCAAATTTTCTACGAATTTAAAGTTCATGCAATTAATTACATATATGAAACGGACTCCCCATATCTAATACCCAGGTAGATGTGTTATATATGAAGAAATTATAAGATGTTATCATATAATAGCCTTGACCAGCAACCACTTGCTGATTTCTCCTATTCAGCCTATTTGGATTAAGAGGACCATTCTTCTTTAGGTCTATCTTATTAGGGTCAATACTAGACTCATTGTTCTTAGGTCCTAAATGCTTACCACTGTCCAACCGTGAACGGATCAGACTTATTCTAGCCATTCTATTTATCTAAAAGAAAACATGAAACCTAATAAGTACTTGAATAAATTTAAATCCTAAAGACTTGGACTTTAGTCTAAAGATCCTTCCACTATTTTTAACAAATTGGTAGTCTCTATCTCTAATTCAAAAAATTCATTACTACAAAAAAAGGCTACGACAGCGATTTATAACTACAGCCATAGTCCAAAAAATAGCTGCCATAGGCTATCACAGCGATTTTCTAACCGCTGCTACTGCGGTCGTCGTCGTAGCTCTATGGCAGTGATTATTGCAGTGGTTGTTAGAACCACTGTCATAGATGGCCTATTGCAGTGGTTTATAAATCACTGTAATAGATCGACCTATCGCAATGGTTATGTAACCACTACCATAGGATATCTATAGCAGCGGTTATATAATCGCTACCATAGAAAATCTATAACAGCGATATCTTAACCGCTGCCATTGGTCTAGTATAGTGGTTGGCATTAGACCTATGGCGACGATTGGCACGGATATGACAGCGGTTATAAAATCACTATCATAGATCTTAAATAATTAAAAAAAATAAAATTTTTATTTTTTTATATATTTTATCTGATAAATATAGATATATAACATAAGAAAATATAATAAACATAAAAATTATTTTGAAATGCTAAAATTTTATTATCGAATAAAATTTATTATAATATTTTTATAAAAAATAAAATACATCAAAAGTCTTCTAAATCTACATCATTGTCGTTGTCGTCGTCATCGGGAGCTGGAGCTGGAGCCAAAGTCGAAGCCAAAGTTGGAGTCAGAGCTGGAATGTGAATCAACATCTTCTCGAAGATTGTGATTTCAAAATATATACTGAGCGTTGACATTATGTCTTTCACGATATCCTCTAGATGAGGTGTGCGCTCCTCAGCCTGATCTGCCTGCATCATAGCATAATCTGCTCGTACCAACGCCTTCTTAAGCTCTTTCTTACTGACGACACTGGAAGTCTGTGAGGAGACACTCGCCTCGGATCAGTAGCTCATCGGTGTGTATCCGGGCCTGCATCAGATCCTCCTAGAGTGCTCAGACCTCAAGACCTGAGACAGATGGTCATGGGGCCCAGAGGTATCCGAGCCCTCGCTCACGAGCGCATCTAACTGATTTTGTAATTATAAATTAAAATAAAATTTTATAAAAAATACTATAATACTAATCATATATACTAATATATTTAATACTTACAAAAATATGTCCGATCATGGTGTTCATCGGCCTACCCATCTTGTCTGTGCAGTTGGATCGAAAGATCTCACTACGGTTGGGCATCACTCCATCTCTCATTAGCTATGACAAAGAACAAATTTATCAGAAGAATGATAAATAATATGAATTTAATTTATCTAGTAAGATTTAGAATTAATTACCTTTCTATGTACATGACTGACCATAGACTCACGGCCTAGAGTGTGCGTATACTCTTGGGCTGCACGGTTCTTCCGATTCTGATAGAAGATAGCCTAATAAGTATTCAAATAAATAATAAATATTTAAATAATATTTAAATAAAATTTTAATTATATTAAAAAATTTAAAAGTTAGAAATTTTACCTCAAACTCTTGGCTCCTCCAGTGTCTAACCATCATCTCCCACTGACTCGGAGGACGGTCCTATATCCAGGGAACAAGCTCCTTCGTAGTATCTCATCGGTGCTCGAGCCATCCTCTATGGAGCTTGACCTTATAACTCTGGTATAACTCTTCGATCTTCTTCAGTCGAGCATCTCAAGCCCTCTTATGATCGGAAAAGTCATACCTCCTCTAGACAAATTTATCAAAAATCAGTTATAAAATTATTCTAATTAAACATATATAGTGTAAACATATAAAATACATAAATATAACTAAGATGTACGTACTTACCCATATCTCCTCACATATCCGATCCCTGATGGTAGCATCCATCAAACGCCAATCTTTGGGCTCTACGAAAATGATGTCCGACCATCTCACAAGCACTCCAAAAAAGGACTACATCTCCCGTGTGGTCTCTCCTACCGACGTCCCCTTCGTATCATAATGCACCATCATTTGATGCTGACGGTTCCACACGTGTGCCATACAAGTGGGACCGCAAAATATTCGACTGGATGATGTACCTATAATGCAAATATGTTATGCAAATATATAAGTGTATAAATACTATATAAAAATAAAGTTGTGCTAATATAACAAAAATATACTCTCAGATGTCTGTGATGATAGAGGCTCAGCTACCGGTAGAGTAGATGCTGGCGATGAAGATCTCTGAGCAGTCGATGCTGAGATGGATGGTGTATGCTCCAACTGCTCCTCAGATGCTGAACTACGCATAATCCATCGAGAGGTAGGGGTGAAAGCTAGATGGCATTTCGATGCCATCATGACCTACAACGTTAATGAACATTAATCAATATAACATCATGACATATCAAATTCTATTCACTCAGAAGCCGAGCCAGCTCCATGCCGGAGACAATTGGCTCCGTGGCTAACACATCCGACTAGGATCCTCCTCCAGTCTGCTCGATCATGGCCCGAGCCAGCTCGGTTGTGTGCCATCCCCTCGATCACTCCCTCTCTTCCTCTCTCGATCTCTCTCGCCAGCGACAGCAGCGAGGCCAAATCCCTCCCTCCCAGCTTTTTCATCTCTCGATCTTCCTCTCTCCCTCTCTCGATCTCTCTCATCGGTGAGGTCGGACCCCATCCCTCCCTCTCTCACTCTCTCGATCTTCCTCGCCGGTAAGGTCGGACCCCATCCCTCCTAGTGATGCCGGCGAGGCCAGACCCCCTTCCTCCCTCTCTCGCTCTCTCGATCTCCCACTCTTCCTCTCTCGATCTCTCTTGCCGACGAGGTCAGACCCCCTCCCTCCCAATGATGGTAGCGAGGCCGGATCCCTTCCTTCCTCTCTCAAGTACAAATCCATCAGATATTCGGATTCAAATTCGATACCAATAATTAAAATTGGATTTGGATCTGAATATTCAGATTCTGATCCAAACCCAATTCATTGATAGATCTAGTCCACAGCCGCCAACATGGCACGGCTAAAGGCAACTGCCACGACATGGCCCAAAAACTATAGCATGCAGATAATTATAATATTTATAATAAATATTTATAATATTTATTATAAATATTTTATAAATTATTATAAATATATATGATTAATAAATAATACTATAAAACAAAAAAAATATACCTACGGCTATAGAGAGTGGGTCGCACTGAAAGCTTCGAGGGTTGTCGGTGATGATGCAAGAGGAGGAGGACGGCACTAGAGGTAATCTGCGAAACAAAAGCAAGATAGTGAGATAGAGAAGAGAGAAAAAGAGAAAAAAGAAGAGAGAGCAGGGGCGACCGGGGATGGGGGCCAGGGGAGGGGGCACGGTGGTGAGGAGGTCGAAGGAGCTTCACACTCAACCGGGGGAGGGTCAGAATGGTGGTGGGGGGGGGTGGGATTTCGTAGGGGCCAAACGACAGTCGGATGGAGGTTCACTGGAGGGGCGTTCGCTGGGGACCGAGGGAGAATCGGATGGAGGGGCGGGGGGGTGGGGTTTTTCGTGGGGGGCCGAGCAAGGGTGGGAGGGGAGTTCACCGAAGGGTGGGTTTCTCAGGGGGCAAGGGAGAGTCGGATGGGGGTTCGTCGGAGGGAGGGTTTCATTGGGGGCTGAGAGAGGGTCGGATGGAGGGGTGGGGGGGCGGGTGGGGGGGTGTGGGTGGCGGAGAAAGGCGGTCGGGGATGGAGGGCCGGGAGAGGAGGGGGAAGGAGGGGCGGTGCTGGCCGAGGGGGAAGGAGGGGCGACATCGGCCAAGGGGAAGGAGGGTCGATGCCGGTTGGGGGGTAGGAGGGGCGACGCTGACCGAGGGGAGAGGAGGGATAGCATCGATCGGGGGGAAGGAGCCTCACCGACGATGAAGAGGGGGGGAGAGAGAGAGTGAGAGAGATTGAGCGTGCATGAGAGAAGAGAAAAAATTTATGAATTTTTAACCTAATCTACAGCAGCGGTTATCGAACCGCTGTCATAGATTTATTAAATCACTGCCATAGATTTATAGCAGTGGTTATCCAAAATCACTACCATAGATCTATGACAGCGATTCTATAACTATTGCTGCAGATTTATAGCAGCGATTTCTGATAACTACTGCAATAGGTGAAAAATATTTTTTTTATTTTTTTAATTATTATATAATTTTAAAATTTAATATTCATCTTCACTATTCATTATCTAAATAATTATCATTAGAGTGTCATCGCAAAAGATCGCCTCGATCTGATGGCCCTAGCTTCATCGATCAGAAAAATTTGATTTCGATGATCACGAACGACGATGTGATGATCTGATAGATGGAGATCTTCGATGGATTCAAAAATCTACAATGATGATCTTGATGATGTTTGTAGCATACTATCAAAGTTTCATTTCAATCGGATATCATTATCATGGTTAATTTAGAATAGAATAATTTCAGCCGTTAAATTAGAAATAAGCGATCAAAGGATTAAACTGCGTTCGATTATGAGATAATTTTTTAGTTAAATGATATTTATTATAATTTTAAATATTTTATATGGTGATGATAGTAAAATTTAAATCATTTTCGTATAAACTGTTCATGTTAAGCAGATATTGCAAAAGCACGAGTATAACAACCAGTAAAATTTTAAAATGGTTATCAAGAGATGTATAGTTTTAGATTGTTCTTCATCTCATGAGTTAAATTTTATAATCACCATCATAAAAAATGATTAAAGTAGTAGTCAAGATCATTTATAAAAAAAATTATCTCATAATCGAATACCGTTTGATCCTTTGATCAATCATTTATGATTTAATGGTCGAAACTAACTTATACTAAATTGACCAAGATAACGGTATTCGATTGAAGTAAAATTTTGATAGTATACTACAAATATTACCAAGATCATTGTTGTAGATTTTTGAATCCATCGAAGATCTTTATCTATCAGATCATCGCATCATCGTTCATGATCATCGAAATCAAATTTTTTGATCGATGAAGCTAGGGCCATCGGATCAAGGTGATCTTTTGCGATGATACTCTAATGATAATTATTTAGATAATAAATGATGAAGATGGATATTAAATTTTAAAATTATATAATATTAAAATATATATATATATATATATGGTAGCGGTTATAATTAATAATTATCATAAATTAGATTATAGCAGCGATTCATACTAATCGCTGCTATAGATTTGATTTATGGCAGCGGTTATAATAAACCACTGTTATAGATCGACCTATGGCAGCGATTTTTTATAACCGCTGCTATAAGTCCGATCTATGGCAGCAATTTCGTTAACTGCTGCTATATGTCTGATCTATAGTAGTGGTTACAAAAATCACTGCTATAGGTCGGACCTATAGCAGCGTTTAATAAAAATCGCTACCGTAGGTCCTATGGTAGCGATTTCGAAAATCACTGCCATAGATCATTTTTGTAGTAGTGATTACACTAGCTTCTTAGTGGGTACTGAAATCCACATAGACTACAAACGGATTCGAGGAAAGCTCAGGCTAACCTGTGTATATCTACAAGTAGGTTCATAATCAATTATTTTTTAAAATAATTTTTAGTATTTAAGTTTTATCCCAGATACCAAATTAGTAGGCTATGACTTCCACTGAAAAAATTTGGTTAGGTCCAACCATTAACATGATTAACTTCAGTGCATCAAACTAATGATAACCAGGCCCAAGAAAAGCTCTGGCTAACCTGATCACCATTAAGAGAGTGCGATCCAATCATCATATGATGGATAGTAATTTCAATATCCAAATGAACACCAGGTATAAGGCATCTCCAATGTCCATCTAGACAATTGGATTCATTACTATTTATCTTAACAAAAGACTATGACTCGGTTATCTTCATAACTTAGTCATTTTAAGAATCTAATAATTTAGAGGATTTAGGTTACTTATGATTTAAGGATAGAATGGACATGGATCAAATTTCTCTTACTAACTTCATCAAGTCAATAGGTTAGTACTAGAATCAATTTAGGTCCATGGGCATCTTATTCAGTCTTACTGATTGAAATCAGTCAAACTGATTCCTAATGATATGGGTTAGTCCGAATCACCAAGTGATCTAATCAAATCCCAATTGATCATATCAGCTAGGTAAGTGAGATCAGTGGAAGGGATATGCCAATAACTCGTTAAAGATCGAATCAGTATGAGTAGCTCCCAATTAAAAATCACTAGTCTAGACTACTAAATTTACCTTAGACACCAACCGGTTAATTAGGTTTAATATGATCAACTTAGTAATTTTAGACTTAACCGCATAGCTATGAATTAAGTTCATTTTGGTCTTGTTAAAGATATGGACTCATCCAACTACAACTATTGGAGTTGATTCTAGAGTGTCCTTGACCTAATCTAATACAACACTTGGTTAGATTTGATCCATTACTCTAGATTAATCCATTCTTTAACTAATCTTAGATCTAATCCAATTAATGAACCTAATTTATCTAACCCTTTAACCCATAGTCTTATGCCTTTGTCTTAGAATCTTAATTCATAATTCTAGATCCTATGAACAATACTTAATTTCTTTAATTAAGTTTTGGGCTGATGGATTGGGGTTGGGCATTTCAAAAATAAATTTTAAATTTTGAAAGATTATTTATAACTTAGTATTGTTCACCAATTGAGTCGACTTACTGTAAAATTGAATCGGCTCAATTCACAAACAACACTAGTTGTAGGATTTAATCTAAAACTATGTACATTATATAATACTAAATCATGAATCAAACTTTAGATCCTATCTAAACATGCATTTATGATAAAAAATTAGATTAAAGCCTAATTTAACATATCATAAAAAATTAGATCTAATCTAAAAATTTTATGATCAACTACAAGATCAAGCACGTACAAGGTTAACCTTTGCACTGTAAAGGATAAACCCTATAGTAGGACAACCTGCAGTCCATGCGATCTTAATTTTAATTTTTAGATCTAATTAATTAGAATATTAGATTAATATTTAGATCAAATCTAAATTATTAATCTAATTATGCAAGCATATCATGTTTAGCAAACCTACTTTTGATACCATTTGAAGGATGCAGTGCAGGATTTACAATGCTGCTTTCGAAAAAAAATTTGAAAATAGCTAAAATATAGTAAAAAATTAATTAATCTAATTAATTTTTAATCATATCAAAATATTAAGTCCTACACTAAGGATCTAAATACAATATGCATGCATTCATATAGATCTAAAAATAAAACTATGCAGCAAACTCTTTACTACATCTATCTGTTTAGAACATAATACCTTTTTGTGGGTAGCTGATCACCATAATTTAAATCCACCGAATAATGCTCTGATATCACACCATAGCCACACACATGTTTGGCCTCTATGGTTGATCCATACGGAGCTTCTAGTCCCAATCGGCCCCACTGGAGTGCTAGCTCTTCGCTGGGGCCTTCAATGGCTGATCATGATCGATCTAATCGATCCTATACTTTCTAATTTCTTAGATACTCTAAAAAATTAGAACATAAATACTAGAGGATGATGAAGAGATCTTTCAAATTTGGTGGTGATCCGATGCTCACAGCACTCAATCTCTCCATCCGAACCTAGATTTTCAAATCTAGGGTTTCACTCGGCCCAAAAATCTTGACATACTAAAAAACCTGTCACACCCTCTCTGTGTGGATTTTTTTTATGAAATAAGTTTTTATGAAAAGATGACTTTTAGATCTATAAATTCTATTTATATCATATCTAAAAATTAAGTATCCTTAGAGGTGAAAATCAGAAGAGAAGAGAGGCATGAGGGAAAAGTAAAGTGCTATAGGACGCACTCACTTTCACTCTGAGATTTTTTTTGCTCAAAACTAATGTCCAATTACTCTAAAATTTAACCACATAATTCTAACCCCTTCTTATACATGTACAAAAATTTTCATAATTTATTGATGTGAATACCATGGCAAAAATGCATGAAAAGAGATAAGGATCGAGTGGTTGGAAGGTTTTAACCACTCACTTGATTTAAAAAATCAAGCGAGTCTCTTATCCTTATCCAACATCCCCTCCCATGTGTTTAATATGCAGAAAGACTCTACTTCTATGTGAGCATATTTTTATTTTTTCAAAAAATATTCGACAAACAAAAGGAAGGGCATGCGAAGCAGATAAGGTTGGATTGGTTCCAACCTCCAACAAACTGAGTTGAATTCAAAACTCAACTTACTTTGAACTGATCCAACTCTTGGATTAGGTCAAAAGAAGATAGGAGAGGAGGTGTAGAAACCTTTTGGACAAAGTTACGTACAAAATTTTGGGCGTGGAACAAGAGTGGAAATGTCAAAAATTGGTGGGCGCATGGGAGAGTTTGAATTCAAACTTCATTTGACTTGGTCCTAATTGGTTTCAACCAAACCAATTAATGTAGAATCAATTAGATCAGGTTAAATCCAATCAAATTAGGCTTAGCCTAATCTAATAAAATCTTAATCAAATTAGAAATTAATTAGGTTCAAATCCTGATCAAATCAGGATCAAAATTTTCATAGCGATTAGGTGATCTCATGACCTGATCGGATCAAATTCAATTGAATCAAATTCAATCGAACTTGATCGAATCCTCATCACTCAATTAAATTAAGCTAATCAATAATTAAATTGCTAATTAATCTTTCAAAAAATATCTAAGTCTAAATTAGATGGATTACCGGGCAATAGAGTTTCATTAACATGAAACTCCTGAAGAATCCCAAACCAGTGGAACTCTTGAACCCAGTGTCCCAAATGAATCGAACTCACGATCATAGAGTTTCATATCAATGAAACTCTTGATCAGAGAGTTTCAAATAAGTAGGACTCAGAGTCGCAGTCTACTAGGACTCTCAGTCACAATGTCCCAGTCTAGTGGGACTTGACCACAGTGTTTCGGTCTAGTGAAACTCTTGATCACAGAGTCCCAAGTCATCAGAACTCTCTATCAGAGAGTCCTGAATATGAAGGACTCAAAGTTTCAATCTAGTGGGACTCTTAGTCATTGAGTCCCAGTCTAGTGGGACTCTTGGCTACAGAGTCTTAGATCATCGAGACTCAATATTAGTAATCAGATCATGTAGAAACTTCTATTGTGTATGATCCCATAGGTTCAAATCCTAAGTCGATAGTACAGAAACTAATTTTCTATACTAATCGATGTGACCATCTAGCAATGGTACCCGACATCCGGATAGATCGAATAATTGCAATGCAACATCGATGAATCTATGGCATATGATTATCGTATAATTCATTCCCTTGACCTCGATGCCCAAAGAATAATTTAGGGTTTACTGTCAATCATAAAATTCATTCATGGTGTATTTCAAAATTTAGCATCCATCATATGAACTATCCCGATCGAGAATTTGCTAAATTAAAATATAACGATGCACTTGCTCCAACACTTGGAGGGGTCAATCCCATCTTGACTCACACATCGACAAGCCAAGTACTTGACTGCACTCAGTAGCCTTCCATCACTGAATTAGAAATTCAAGTAGTCCGATACCTAAATGCAATGAGTTGCTTGCAAGTCACCATGGTAATCTCCGATCTAAGGGATACTCATATCTATATCCTTCGTGAGAAACTCTTGATAGTAGAGAGTTCCACAGTTGAATCACGTTCAATAAAATGTATCCCTACACTTCACCTGCATGCCATAACAGTATCACCATACTTCTTGATTAAGAGGACAACCAACATTTATGGCACATAATAACCTACACTCGATATGTTGTCATCTTGGATAACAATGAATCATTTGATCGCGAATATGTTTAAGGACTAAACAATAAATTCTCTTTTATCGAGTCTAAATAGTCCTGAGGACTTCATCACAGAAGTGTTCATTACAGAAAGATGTACAAAGTGATGAATATGCCAAAAGAATAATTTTATTCATTAATAATTTAAGTATAATTATATTTAGCTCAACTATCTATAATCTAGATGATTGGCTTTAGGATATATTTCCCAATAATGGGATGAGAAGGGGGTGTCAAGTATCAGGTGCCCCTACAACTTGCTATATATCGTCCTGCCTTGTCTAGAAATTTGATCTAGACAAGGCTCTTCCATATCTATTTATTTAGGATGAATTTTGATCTAAAATTTTTGTGAAAAATATACCTTTGAAAGAGGTTTTGGGAATGTGAAAATTAGAGGAAAAGGATTCTTGGGTGTTGGATTTTCATAGACACAAAACTAAGTATTTAGGTGAGAGCAAAGAGAAGAAGAAGTGGGTCTTCTTCTAGGATTACTATGTTCATCTCTTTCCTTCCTTCTTTCTTGAGTTTTCTGAGAGTGTCTCACATCTAAAAACTCCTCTCTTCCTTCTCCTCTTTGGAAGAGTCTAAATCTAGAAGAAGGAGGGATCTGATCAACCGTCAAAGAAGAATCAACATAGTATTAGCATACTATGTTGATTTCCTGCATCAGGACTTCTGATCGTGATTGGGTGCTTATGTGAATGACTCCTAGAGGTCAGATGCATGTGCGGCTCGCAACTTCATCCTCAAGCCTGGATCAGTAAGTTAGAATATCTAACTTGCACAGGTAATAGATCTGATCTATTATTTTCATACCTGCATTAGATGTAGTGTATATACATATTGATGTGATCAATATATTTTAATTTTTTTTATATTTTAATTTTTGATTTAATAACATATCATGATCATATAATAGATCCTAGATCTAGGATATTTTTTGATATTTAAAATTAATTTTGATTAATTTTAGTCTTCCGCTGTCAGATTTTGAAAAAGTTTCAAGATCTAATTCTGAAATCCTAGATCTAGTTCCTTTACTTCTACCCAGAGACCTCTAGCCTTGTTGAGCCAGATTTTCAAGCTATGGAGGATCGTTTGGTTCATGACCTCCGCTTCTTTGTTTGATAGTGGATGGCCGACAGACGTCAACTTGTGTGCGATGTAGTATGTCGTGCCAAAATTTTTAAAATTTTGATTGTCGAACTGTTAGCCATTATCGGTTATGATTGTATGCGGAAGCCCAAATCTATAAATGATAGATTTTTGAATGAAGTTCTCCATCTTATTTTCTATAATTTGTGCCAAATGTTCGACCTTCATCTATTTTGTAAAATAGTTGATGACGATGATCAAAAAATTTTTTTGCCCAGATGCCGGAGGGAAAGAACCAAGTATATCAATTTTCCACTATGCAAATGACTATGGAACTATAATCGATGTTAGTTGCATCGTCGGTTGACGTTGGATGTTGGCATATCTTTGGCATGGCTCACATCTTTAGACAAACTTAATTGTATCCTTCCGCATTGTTGGCCAATAATATCCTTGCTGAAGGATCTTATTAGTGAGGGATTTGCCCCCCAAGTGATTTCCATAGATTCTTTCATGGACTTTTCAAAGCGCATAATCGACATTGGTAGGTCCTAGGCATTTCAATAGTGGGAGTGATAAACATCGCTTGTAAAGTCGTCCGTCCATCATGATGTATTGAGAGGTTATTTGTCTTAAGTGCTTTGCTTCCAATGGATCATCGGATAGGGCTTCTTCAGTCAGGTACCTGACGATCGGATCCATCCAACTCAACTCATCATTGATCTGCAATACTTTTTCTGCCCTTTCTATACTTGGTGCATCGAGATACTCGATGTAAGTTCTGCTAAGCTCATTGGGGATAGTGATTGTAGGTCCGGAAAGTGCATCGGCCCGAGCATTCTTTGCTCTAGGGATATGCGAAATATCGAAGTACTTGAGGACATAAGTTTAGTCCTTCACTTTCTCCAAATACTTTTGCATCTTCGGATTGTAAGCTTTGAAGTCGCCTTTAACTTGTCCCGCAATGAGTTGAGAGTCGATGAATGTCTTCAGCTCATCGACTCCGAGCTCCTTGACGATTCTCAAATTGGTAAGAAGAGCTTCGTATTTAGCTTGATTATTGAAAGCTTTAAAGTTGAATCGAAGGACGTACTCGATGACTATTCCATCCGCATTTGCCAGAATGAGTCCAGCACCGCTTTCGAGGCTATTTGATGCCCTATCGACATGTAACACCGAAGCCAACTTTTGATCAATTTTAGGGGTGTTCTCTGCCAATTCACGAGTTGTTTTTCAATCAAACTCGTTGTCCAAAATGGTACACTCGATGATGAAATTGGCCAGAACCTGGGCCTTTATCGATGGCTGAGGCTGTTAGCAAATGTCAAATTTGCTGAGCTTTATTGTCCATTTTGCCATTTAGCTCGAAGTATCTAGCCAATGTAGGATCGATTTTAGTGTTTGGTCAGTTAAAACATACACTGTGTAGGCTTGAAAGTAGGGCCTAAGCTATTACATCGAAATGATTAGGGTATAGATTATCTTCTCAGTCTTTGAGTATCAGGTTTTGATAGTATAAATTATTTTACTTACATAATAGATTGGATGTTATATCCGACTTTCATCTTCTCTGACTAGAACCGAATTGACAGCTTCATCTGATATGGCTAGATATAAGTATAGAGGTTCTCCTTCCATCGACTTTACGAGCAATAGAAGAGTCATCAGGTATTTCTTTAGCTGTTCAAAAGATTCTCGACATTCGTCGGTCCATAAGAAGTCTTTAGTCTGTCGTAGAGTCTTGAAGAATGGAAGACATCTTTCAATAGACTTGGAGATGAATCAACTGAGTGTGGTGATTCTTTCGTTAAGTTGTTACACCTCTTTCTTCGAAGGTGGATGCTTCATATCGATAATTGCTTTTATTTTTTCGAGATTTACCTCGCTTCTTTGATGCGAGATAAGAAAATTGTGAAACTTTTCGGCTGACACTCCGAAGGCACATTTGGTCAGATTTAACTTCATCCAGTGCTGTTGGAGTTTATTGAAAGCCTATTCTAAGTTTCGAACATGGTCTTGATTTCAAGCGCTTTTTACCAACATATCATCGATATATACTTTTATATTCCATCCAGTGCTGTTGGACTTTGTAGCAATAAATTCTTTTATTAGTGATAAAGACAGTATGCTCTTCATCTTCGGATACTATTCGGATCTGATTGTGCCTATGACAGTATCCATGAAACTCTGGAGTCGATGCACCAATGTTGCATCGACTATGTGATCGATCTTTGAGAGAGAAAAATTATCCTTCGGGCATGTTTCATTCAAGTTGGTATAGTCAATGCAGATGCACTATTTATCGTTGGCTTTTCTTACCATGATGACATTTGCCAATCAATCAGGGTAATGAGCCTCTCTGATGAAGTCTGCCACAAGGAGCTTGTCCACCTCTTCGTCGATGACCTTCTATCGCTCGAGAGTGAATGGTCATTTTTTCTGTCTCACCAACCTGATGTTCGGATTGATGTTCAGTCAATGAATGATTATTTTCGAACGTATACCCGATATGTTGGTTGCCGACCAAGCAAATACAATAGTATTAGCTCTCAACAATTGGATCAACTACTCCCGTTCCATCGTCTGAAGCTACGATCCAATTTGGATAACTTTAGTCAGATCATTCTCTTGTAACGAGATGGAGACTAACCATTCAGCTTGTTCACACCGCTTTTCATCTTCTCGCTGATCGAGTCCTTCCAGTGGTGAAGGATCTTCTGACCTATTCTCCTTTGTAGTATCATAAGGCAATGTCGAGTAATTTGCTAATTGCCTCACATCTCTCCAACTCTAGCTTTAGTCAAAAATTGAACCAACAAGTGATACGTCGACACTATCACCTTAAGAGCATTGAGTCCCGATCTTCTAAGTATGGCATTGTATGTCGATGGGATTCTAACAACCATAAAAGTCAAGGCGATAGTGCTTTGTTGAGGCTCTATCCCGATAGTTAATGGAAGATCTACCTCTTCCTCAACGTTGACAACATCTCCTATAAATCCGATCAAGGGGATGGAAACTCTTCAGAGTCGTTCTATCGATAATTTTATTTGGAAGAAAGTCGAGTAAAACAAAATATTGGTTGAGCTTCCATTATCAACGAGGATTTTTTTTACATCGTAGTTTGCTATCATCGTCGAGACGATGACAGCATCATCATGGGGAGTCTAAATTTTTCTTACATCATCATTCAAAAAAGAAATAAGCTTACTGAATTATTGCTTCTTAGTCGATTCTTCTTCGGATGTTGCCCATCCGATCCTTGGTCGCCTAGAAATTATGTTGATTACCCCAGCCATTGGTCAATTTTTATGATTCTCTTCTAACGGTGGTGGTTGATAGGCATAGGGCCGAGTCGGGCGATCGAGCCGAAACTTGGAAAGAAATTCTTATTAGATGAGAGCCTCGATCTCATCCTTCAGCTAGAAGCATTGTTCAGTATCGTGGCCCTAGTCACGATGAAATTGATGGTACTTCTTTTTATTCTTGCTTCGATTCTTCATCGATGGGGGTTAGCGAAGGTAATTTTCTTCCTTAATCTTCATTAAGATTTGCACACATGGAGTGAAGAGGGGAGTATAAGTATCATATTGACTTTTCACATTGGTCGGTACTAGATTCAGTCAGAAAAAGATCATTTTCTATTCAGAATGGACCAGTTTGGTTCGGCCAAAATATCATTATTTTGCTATTTCTTCTTCTGATTTTTTTTGGTTGATTGGCATGTGAGCTCAAAAGTGATACTTTTAAGTCTTGAAAACATGAGAAGATAGGTCATGAAAAGACGAAAATGAGTCGAAAGAAGAATCAGTCTTAATAGCAAAGTTCAAAAATTAGACCGACTCACTCTGAGACTGAGCCGGCTCAGTTGAAAACTAGGTTGGCTAGATCTCAGAAAAAAATTCAGACAGAAAGCAGTATTTTTAGACTATTGGCATGGTACATAACTGGGTTGGCTTAGTCTGGGACTGAGCTGACCCAGTCGTAGGTTAGCCGGCTCAGTCTGAAACTGGGCTGGCTTAGTTTTCATGAGTTATTATTTTATTTACGTGGGTTATCTAAATTTGAAAAGTTTTTCTATTAGCTTGGGCTTGACCATTTGTAAAGTATATATACTGAAAATAGGTCAAGATTATAAGTATACTGAAATATATTGAATAAAAACTTTTTTCTTTCAAAAATCTCTTCTTCTCTTCTTCTCTATTCTTTGATTTATTTGATCGTGCTTCCACAAAAATCTCTAAGAAGTACTTTCTTGTTGCTTAGCTAATCATCAATGACCATGCCGATCCGTGTGGGAAGAGCACATATTTCTAATATTTGGTATCAGAGTGGTGTTGCGTGGAAGAAATAAAGACACCTAGGATTTACTACATTCAAGATCTGTTGCACTAGGTTTTATCCTAAAAACCTCTAGTTTGCTTCGTGGTTGTCTCTAGATTGAGGTGGAGAATGTTTACACGAAGGAATGATGATACAGAAGTTTGGAAAGAGGATCTAGGGCTAGTTAGATTTTCTATGAAGGATAGTTTTATTGGTGTGTGATTGTGAAGGGTGTTAGGGATCTATTCTTGACTTGTTTGAAGTCATAGGATGAAGTGAATTCAAAGTGGATTTTGAGAAGTTCGACGGCAAGAAGAACTTTATCCTATGACAGTAAAGAGTAAAGAACTTGTTGGTTTAGCAGAGGATCTATAAGATCTTGACAAAAGAAAGGCCGAAAAAGATCAGTATTGAGAATTGGAAAGAGTTGGAGAAAATTGCTTTTAGCATAATCCAGATGTACTTGGTCGATCAGGTTTTGCCCGAGGTTTGCACAGAGACTACGACAAAGGGGCTCTGGGAGAGACTGGAGAACACCTACATGGAAAAGAACATGACGAACAGGCTATAGTTGAAGAAATAGCTGTATAGTCTGAGGATGTCCGAAGGTGGAGATCTTGTTGCATATATCCAAAGGTTCAATTAGGTGTGTTCTGAGGTGATGAGTTTGGATGTGAAGATCGATGAGGAGGATCGGGCATTGCTGCTATTATGTTCTCTCTCAGGTTCGTATGATAGTCTCATAACAACTTTAGTTTATGGAAAGAAGATCCTAAACTATGAATAGATTGTTGGTGTGCTCAGATCAAATGAGCAAAAGGAGAAGATCTACAATAGAGACCCTAAGTCTGAGTTCTTGACTGTCAATGAAATACAGGAAAGATCAAAGAAGAAGACAAGAGAAAAATTTAAGGGTAGGTCAAAGTCTCGCGATCAGAAGAAGATGACGTTGAAATATTATAAATGTCATCAGTCTGGACACCTGAGGAGAGATTGTCCCCTTTTGAGATCAAAAAAAGGAAAGACCAGCAAGGAAGATGATACAGCTTCTGTGAGCAGTACAGAAGACCTGCTAGTTATATCAGATGGATCCACAGAGTGCGATACTATGTGGATATTAGATTCAGCATGCTTGCACCACTATACTTCTCATCAGAAGTGATTTGCTACCTACCAAAAGGCCAATGGTGGAAGTGTTCGCCTTGGAGATGATCATCCATACAAAATAGCTGGAATTGGCTCTATCAGAGTGAGGATGTATGATGGAATTATTCGTACATTATCAAATATCAGGCATGTACTGGAGTTGAAAAAAAATTTTATTTCTTTGGGCTACTTGGAGGAGCAGGATTATGCTTTTAGTAGTCAGGCTGGGAGTGGATGTCTGAAAATTTTCAAGGAAGCTTTGGTGGTGATGAGAGGTAGAAGACTGAGCAATAATCTTTACAGAATGAAAGGCTCAATGATAAATGATAGTGTAGAGGTGCTAGCAGCGGCATAGGAGGAGCAGATTTTATATCGACTGTGGTACTATCGGATGGATCATGAGTGACCGTGGGCTCACAGAACTAAGCAGAAGAGGTATGATCCCAGCCCTGAAGAAGGAGGGCACAGATCTTTGTGAGCCATATATTTTTGGCAAATAATATAGGATGAAGTTTGCCAGAAGTACCAAATGCAGTGAGGGAGTGCTAGATTTAGTGCACTCGAATGTGTGGGGACCAGCTCTTGTATCAGCTAGAGGTGGGGCAAAATACTTTGTTACCTTCATTAATGATTTCTCAAGGAAGGTGTGGGTTTATCTGATCAAAAAAAATTAGAGATGTTTGTCCGATTCAGAGCCTGAAGAGCTGAAGTAGAGAAGAAGTTAGGAAGACAGGTAAAGTATCTGAGGTCGGACAGTGAAGAAAAGTATACTAGCCTGTAGTTTAGGAGGTACTATGAGAAAAATAGCATCAAACGCCATTACACAGTAAGGATGACTCCCCAGCAGAATGGTGTTATGGAGAGGATGAACCGAATACTGATCGAAAAGGCACGGAGTTTGAGGCTACAGACATCACTCCCAAAATTCTTTTGGGATGATGCTCTAATGTTTTTTTATTTTCTTATGAACAGGTTCCCTCATTATAAGCTGAATGGAGGCATTTCAAAAGAGGTCTGGAGTGGAAAGAAGATGGAGCTTGACCATCTGAAAGTCTTCAATTGCACAGTCTATCACTACTACAAAAAAGTGCTATGATAGTGATTTATAACCACTGTCGTAGCCCAAAAAATTGCTATCATAAGCTATGGCAGTAGTTTTCCAACCATTGCTACTACGGTCGTCGTCATAGCTCTATGGCAATAGTTATTGCAGCAGTTGTTAAAACTGCTGCCATAGATGGCCTATTGCAGTGGTTTATAAATCGCTGCAATAGATCGACCTATCGTAGTGGTTATGTAACCACTGCCATAGGATATCTATAGCAGCGGTTACATAACCGCTACCATAGATAATCTATCGTAGCGATTTCTTAGCCACTATCATAGGTCTAGTATAGCGATTGGCATCCGACCTATGACAGCGGTTGGCACAGATATGACAGCGGTTATAAAACAACTGTCGTAGATCTTGAATAATTAAAAAAATAAAATTTTTATTTTTTTATAAATTTTACTTGATAAATATAGATATATAACATAAGAAAATATAATAAATATAAAAAATTTTTCTAAAATACTAAAATATTATTATCGAATAAAATTTATTATAATATTTTTTAAAAAAATAAAATATATTAAAAGTCTCCTAAATCTACATCATCATCGTCATCGTCATCGTCATCATCGAGAGCTGAAGCTGGAGCTGGAGCCAGAGCCAAAGCTGGAGCCGGAGCCAAAGCCGGAGCCGTAGCTGAAGCTAGAGCTAAAATGAGGACCAACATATCCTCGAAGATCGTAACTTTAAAATATGCACTGAGCATTGACATCATATCTCTCACGATGTTCTCTAGATGAGATGCACGCTCCTCAGCCCGATCTGCCCGTATCGCAACATGATCTACCCATGCCAATGCTTCCTCAAGCTCCTTCCGGCTAACGACACCGAAAGTCTATGAGGAGATGCTTGCCTCGGATCAGTAGCTCGTCGGTATGTGTTCGAACCTGCATCGAATCCTCCCAGAGTGCTCAGTTCCTAAGACCTAAGATAGATGGTCATGGGGCTCAGAGGTATCCGGGCCCTCGCTCGCGAGCGCATCTAATAGATCCTATAATTATAAATTAAAATAAAATTTTATAAAAAATATTATAATACTAATTATATATACTAATATATTTAATACTTACAAAAATACGTCCGATCATGGCATTCATCAATCTGCTCGTCTTGTCTGTGCAGCTGGATCGGAAGATCTCGCTACGGCTGAGCATCACTCCATCTCTCATCAGCTATAACAAAGAATAAATTTATCAGAAAGATAATAAAAAATATAAATTTAATTTATCTAGTAAGATTTAGAATAAATTATCTCTCTGTGCACAAGACTGGTCATAAACTCGCGGCCTAGAGTGTGCGTATACTCCTAGCCTGCACGATTTTCAGGTTCTGACGGAAGGTAGCCTAACAAGTATTCAAATAAATAATAAATATTTAAAAATATTTAAATAAAATTTTAAGTATATTAAAAAATTTAAAAATTAAAAATTTTATCTCAAACTCCTAGCTCCTTCAGTGTCTAACCATCCTCTCCTACTGACTCGGAGGACAGTCCTGTATCCAGGGAACAAGCTCCTCCGGAGTGTCTCGTCAGTGCTCGAGCCATCCTCTATAGAGTTTGACCTTGTAACCTCGGTACAACTCTCTGATCTTCTTCAGTCGGACATCTCGAGCCCTCTTATGATCGAAAAAGTCATATCTCCTCTGCACAAATTTATCAAAAATCAATTACAAAATTATTCTAATCAAACATATATAGTGTAAACATATAAAATTCATAAATATAACTCAGATGTGTGTACTTACCCATATCTCCTTCCATACTCAGTTTCTGACGGCAGCATCCATCGAACGTCAGTCTCTAGGCTCTACGGGAATGATGTTCAACCGCCTCATAAGCACTCTAAAAAAGAAATGCATCTCCCACACGATCTCTCCTATCGACGTCCCCTCCACATCATACTGCACCATCATCTGATGCTGGCGATTCCACACGTGTGCCATACGTGTGGGACCATAAAATGTCTGACTGAATGATGCATCTGTAATGCAAATACGTTATGCAAATATATAAGTATATAAATACTATATAAAAAATAAAGTTGTTCTAATATAATAAAAATGTACACTTAGATACCCACGATGATAGAAGCTCAGCTGCTGGTGGAGTAGATGCTGTTGATGAAGTAGATGCCAGCAGTGAAGGTCCCTAAGCAGTTGATGCTGAGGTGGATGAAGTATGCTTCGACTACTCCTCGAATGCTGAACTGTGTATAACCTGCCAAAAGATGGGTGAAAGCTAAATGGCGTTTCAGTGCCATCGTGATTTGTAACGTTAATGAATATTAATCAATATAGCATCATGACATATCAAATTCTATTCACTCGAAAGTCGAGCCGGCTCCATGCCTGAGACATCCGACAAGGTCCTCCCCCAATCGGCTCGATCGCGGCTCGAGCCAACTCGGCTATGTGCCATCCCCTTGATCACTCCTTCTCTCGATCTCTCTCACCAACGACGATGGCGAGGTCGAACCCCTCCCTTCCAATTTTTTTATCTCTCAATCTTTCTCTCTCCCTCTCTCGATCTCCCTCGCCGACGAGGCCGGACCCCATCCCTCCCTCTCTCACTCTCTCGATCTCCCTCGTTGGCAAGGCCGAACCCCATCCCTCCCAATGATGCCGATGAGGTCGGACCCCCTTCCTCCCTCTTTCGCTCTCTCGATTTCCCACTCTCCCTCTCTCGATCTCTCTCGTTAGTAAGGTCGGACCCCCTCCGTCCCAATGATAGCGACGAGACTGGACCCCCTCCCTCCCAATGATGGCAGTAAGGCCGGATCCCTCCCTTCCTCTCTCAAGTACAGATCCATCGGGTTTTCGAATTTGGATCCAGTATCAGTAATTAAAATTAGATCCAAATTTGAATATCCAGATTTCGATCCGAACCTAATTCATTGATAGATTTAGTCCACAGCCACCGACATGGCACGGCCCAAGGATACCATCACGACACAGTCCAAAAACTATGGCATATAGATAATTATAATATTTATAATAAATATTTATAATATTTATTATAAATATTTTATAAATTATTAAAAATATACATGATTAATAAATAATACTATAAAATTAAAAAAATATATACCTACGGCTATAGAGAGCGGGTCGCACCGAAAGCTCCGAGGATCGCTGATAATGATGCTAAAGGAGGATGACGACACTAGAGGTAACCTGCGAAATAAAAGCAAGATAGTGAGATAAAGAAAAGAGAAAAGAAGGAGAAAGAGAGAGAGCAGGGGCGGCCGGAGATGGGGGGCCAAGGGGAGGGGGCACAGTGACGAGGAGGTCGAAAAAGGCTTCGCACTCGACCGAGGGAGGGTCAGAATGATGGTGGTGGGGGGTGTGGTTTCGCAGGGGCCGAAGGAGGATCGAATGGGGGTTCGCCGAAGGGGGAGTTCATTGAGGACCGAGGGAGGGTCGGATGGAGGGGCGGGGGGGTTTCATGGGGGGCCGAGCGAGGGTGGAGGGGGGTTCGTCGGAGGGGGAGGTTTTGTGAGGGAGGGCGAGAAAGGGTCAAATGGAGGTTCACCGAAGGGGAGTTTTGCTGGGGGCTGAGGGAGGATCAGATGGAGGGGTGGGGGGTGGGGGGGTGGCGGGTGGTGGAAAGGGGCGGCCGGGGATGGGGGGCCAGAGAGGGAGGGGGAAGGAGGGGCGGTGCCAGTCGGGGGAGAGGAGGGGCGACACCAGCTGGGGGGAGAAGGGTCGATGCCAGCCATGGGGGAGGAGAGGCAACTTCGGCCGGGGGGAGGAGGGGCGACGCCGGTCGAGGGGGAGGAGCCTCACCGACGACGAAGAGGAGGGAGAGAGAGAGAGAGAGAGCAAGAGAGATTGAGCATGCACGGAAGGAAAGAAAAAATTTTAAAATTTTTAACCTAACATATGAAAACGGTTATTGAACCGCTGCCATAAATCTACAGCAGCGATTCTATAACCGCTGCTGTAGATGTATGGCAGTAGTTTTTGATAACCACTACAGTAGGTGAAAAATAATTTTTTTTCTTATTTTTTTCTAAATATTATATAGTTTTAAAATTTAATGCACATCTTCATCATTCATTATCTAAATAATTATCATTAGAATGTCATCGCAAAAGATCGCCTCAATTCGACGGCCCTAGCTTCATCGATCAAAAAATTTTAATTTCGATGATCACGAATGATGATACAATGATCTGATAGATGAAGATCTTCGATGGATCCAAAAATTTATAACGATGATTTTGATGATGTTTGTAGCATACTATCAAAGTTTTACTTCAATCGAATATCGTTATCATGATCAATTTAGTATGGAATGATTTCGACCGTTAAATTAGAAATAAGCAATCAAAGGATTAAACGACATTCGATTATGAGATAATTTTTTAGTTAAATAATTTTTATTATAATTTTAAATATTTTATACGATGATGATAGTAAAATTTAAATCATTTTCTTATAAACTGTTCATCTTAAGTAGATATTGCAAAAGCACGAGCATAACAACCAATAATGTTTCAGAATGATTATCAGAAGACGTATAGTTTTAGATCATTCTTCATCTCACGAGTTGAATTTTATAATCATCACCATAATAAATAATTAAAGTAATAGCCAAGATCATTTATAAAAAAATTTATCTCATAATCGGATACTATTTGGTCCTTTGATCAATCGTTTATCATTTAACGGTCGAAACTAATCTATACTAAATTGACCAAGATAACGATATTCGATTGAAGTAAAATTATGATAGTACACTATAAATATCATCGAGATCATCATTATAGTTTTCGAATCCATCGAAGATCTTTATCTATCAGATCATCGCATCATCGTTTGTGATCATCAAAATTAAATTTTTCTGATCGATGAAACTAATGCCATCAAATTGAGACGATCTTTTGCGATGACACTCTAATGATAATTATTTAGATAATGAACGATGAAGATAGACATTAAATTTTAAAATTATATAATATTTATATATATATATATATGACAGCGGTTACAATTAACTGCTGCCATAAATTAGATTATAGCAGTGGTTCCTACTAATCGCTGCTATAAATCCAACTTATGGCAATGGTTATAATGAATCGCTGCTATAGATCAATCTATGATAGTAATTTTTTATAACCACTGCTATAGGTCTGATCTACGACAGTGGTTTTCATTAACCACTACTATATATCGGATTTATAGCAGCAGTTACAAAAATTGCTGCTATAGGTTCGACCTATAGCAGCGGTTAACAAAAATTGCTGCCGTAGGTGCTATGACAATGATTTCAAAAATCGCTGCCATAGTAAGCACTACCATAGGCCATTTTTGTAGTAGTGTATGCACATGTGGAGGTAAATGAGAGGAGCAAATTAGATCCAAAATCTCAAAAGATGACATTCATAGGGTATCCATAAGGAGTCAAGGAATACCTGCTGCGGGACTCTCAGGCACAGAAGTCAGTGATCAGCAGGGATGTTATCTTTGATGAGATGAGCATCTTGAGGAGGTCTGGGATAGATGAAACTGGAAAAACAAAGGTGAACAACGATGGTCGGTTAGAGAATGATGGCATGCAGGTTACATCCACTTACAGAAGTGTTCCTATTGAGATGGAGCTAGGCAGAAAAATATTATCTCAAACTGAAAATCAGCATGAAGGACTAGCAGTTCAGATAGATGTGTAGGAGCAGTCACAGACATTAAGCAGAGATGTATCAGTGGAAGTGGCTTTGCACAAGCCCCAGCATACTATTAGGAGACGATCAGATATGGTATTGATGAGGTTATCTCCTATGCACTTATCACTGCTAATGGAGATCCAGAGAATTATGCAGAGACCATGAAGAGTGAGGATCATGATTCATGGATGCAGGCCATGATGGAGGAGATGGAATCACTTAAGAAGAATCAGACATGACAACTGGTGGATCTTCCAAAGGATGCTCGACCTATTGGCTCAAAGTAGGTGTTCACAAAGAAAGAAGCACCTTCAGAGCAAGATGGAGTTAGATTCAAAGCAAGACTGGTAGCAAAGGGATACTCACAAAAGGAAGGGATTGACTACACAGAAATTTTCTCTTTTGTAGTGCGTCATATATCTATTCGAGTTTTATTGTCATTGGTGGCATAGCATAATATGGAATTAGAATAGATGGATGTGAAGACGGCTTTCCTTCATGAAACTTTGAAGAAAAGAATCTACATGAAGCAACCAGATGGTTTCATGGAGATGGGACAAGAAGAAAAGGTATGTTTACTCAGAAAATCTTTGTATGGCTTGAAACAATCCCTTCGTCAGTGGTATCGAAGATTTAATAGCTTCATCTTGAGCCTGGATTTCAGTAGATGTGAACATAATTATTGTATCTACATCAAGAATGTAGATGAGGAGGATGCCCTATACCTATTATTATATATAGATGATATGCTCATAGCCAGTAGAAGCATGGATACTATGAAAATATTGAAAAGGGCATTATCATCTGAATTTAAGATGAAAGATTTGAGTCCAGTTGAAAAAATTCTTAGAATGGAGATTTGCAGAGATAGGTGCAAAGGAGTACAATATTTGTCGTAAGAAAAGTATGTCCAAAAGATTCTGAAGAGATTTGAGATGGAGAAAGCCAAACCTGTAGAGATGCCATTGTCGAGCCATATGTCTCTCTCAAAGTTATAGTGCCCCCAATCAAAAGAGGAGAGAAAGTATATGGAATGAGTCCCTTATGCAAATGCTGTAGGCAATGTAATGTACACTATGGTATGCTGTAGATCAGATATAGCACATGCTGTGAGCATGGTTAGTAGATACATGGCTAACCTTGAGAAGGAATACTGAAAAGCATTGAAATGGATATTGAGATATCTGCATGGAACAAGAGATTATGGTTTGGTATTTGGTGGGCAATCGGAAGGATTTAGAGAATAATCTATAAAGATGTGTGAAGGTTCAGGTCCTCTAAAAAAGTTTGTTGATGCAAATTATGCTAGTGATCTTGACATAAGAAGGTCTACTATTGGATACCTCTTCTGCATATATAGTGGACCGATGTCTTGGAGATCAATCCTTCAGCCAATTACAGTCTTGTCTACCATAGAAGTCGAGTACATTGGGATAACAAAGGCCGCAAAGAAAATCCTTTGGCTTAGGAGGCTGATTGATGAGTTGGAGGTGGAGCAGAGCAAGGTTACACTATTCAGTGATAATCAGAGTGCTCTGTTGTTGGCACAAACTCAGTCTATCATGCGCGCACAAAGCATATAGATGTGAGGTACCACAGGATCAGAGAGCTGATGGAGGAAGGTGAAGTAGAACTGATGAAGGTCCATACCAAGGAGAATCAGTCTGATGCACTCACGAAGGTACTCTCCAGAGACAGCTTTCAGAGATGTGTGACATGGATGGGTCTGTTGAGAAGAGATGAGTTCACAAGGACTTGAAAGCATCAAGGTGCAGAATATGAGCTCAGAAGTGGCACTCCCAAATTTTGAAAATATGAGAAGACAAATCATGAAAAGACAGGAGCGAGCCGAAAGAAGAATCAATCTCAATAGTAAAGTTCAGAAACTAGGTCGGCTCACTCTGAGACTGAGCTGGCTCAGTTGAAAACTAGGTCAGCTAGGTCTTAGAAAAATATTTAAATAAAAAGCAGCATTTTTGGACTGTTAGCATGGTACACAGCTGGGTCCGCTCAGTCTGGGACTGAGCCGACCCAATCGCAGGTTGGCCGGCTTAGTTTTTGCAGGTTATTATTTTGTGTACGTGGATTATTTGGGTTTGAGGAGTTTTTCTATGAGCTTGGGCTTGACCCTTCGTAAAGTATATATACTGAAAATAGGTCAAGATTGGAAGTGTGCTGAAATATACTGAATAAAAGCTCTTTTTTTTAAAAAATCTCTTCTTCTCTTCTTCTCTATTTCTTAATTTATTTGATCGTATTTCTGCAGAAATCTCTAAGAAGTACTTTCTTGTTGCTTGGCTAATCACCAATGGCCACGTCGATCCATGTGGAAAGAGCGCATATTCCCAACATGGCACTGGTCAGAAGCGCATTCTTCTGCATGAATGTACTTATCCATGCACTCCAAAAGTTTAGTATGGGTTCTAGGGTGGTTCTTTTCTAGCGACTAGGTGAACGAAAGCCCCGCAGACCTTGCTTCATGGCCTAGATGGCTATATCCTCGTTGAGATTTTGAATCTCAAGCATGGCGATGTTAAAACACACTACAAAGGCTCGAAGAGTCTCTCCCTCTCCTTGTTTAATCGAGAAGAGGGTCTCTGAAGTCCATGGCATCCTTTTGCTAGTGCTGAAGTGAGCCACGAAAGAGTCGATGCTTTCTGGCTGAAGCCCGGAGTATCAGGCTTAAGCAACTTTCCGAAGGATGATCGGAAAGCCGATGCACATGAGGGCATCATTCATCTCTTGGATCATTATAAGAGCCTTATAGCTTTGAAGATGATCAATTGGGTTGGTGGAGCCATTGTACGGCTCCATCTATTGCATCTTGAACCGTGATGGGATCAGCTCGTCCAAAATGCGCAAGGAGAAAGGAGGAGCTGCATGAATATGGAGTCCATCGGAGGACCCTCCTACCGTGTCCTTTTGGATCCAGGCTAGTTGATGGTCAATTTTCTTGAGCTTCCGCTCACAGTCATTGAACCATCGTTGGCAAGACGTTCGAGGCATCGATCCTCCTAAAAAATTGGTGGAAGAAGAAGTAGTCGAATCTTGTGGCCATTTTTCCTTATGTTGTCTCCGATGAGAGGACGAAAAAATGGAGCATCATGATCGATGGATGGTGCCTCGCGAGCGGCAAGGGGATGGAGTTTCCGCTCGATGTGAATATCGAGATGGTCGCTCTAGTGAAAGAGAGATAGAACGTCTCAATATGCAGCGGCTGTGTCTGGATGGTACCGCCCGCATCGCTAGAACTTCCGCCACCATGCATTATTGCTGTTGGAGGCTGTGCACCACCTCCATCAACATCTAGACTAGCTGCATCAATGCAGCCAATTGCTGGGCCTGTGCGTTCAATGTGACCACTGGATGCGAGGAACTCGATTTCGCCACTATCGACGACGGAGGAGGAAGTGCCTCTCATTGGGATGACTGGGGCGAAGCTGAGCAAGTTACGAGCACGAGTTTTCATCATTTATGAAGCTAGATTTCTGATTTCTCCCTATCTGGCATGCCAATCTATTACGGTCAATCCACCTGCGCCTGTAAATGAATGCCAAAAAATCTGCAAAAAGAAGTCCACACTAATCGAAGTTGGCTCCGACGAAAATTCAAAATGTCCAATTTACCTCTCTTTTATAAATATTGCGGTGATAACCACTTAGCACGTGGGTCCATCTTTCTTCGGTGCAGTGCAATCATGGGTGGGTAATTAAAATTATCCACTAATCATTGTTGCCCGCTCTTTTCGGGAATGATTTTGTAGAGCCAATTATGGACCAGATGAGCTGTTTAGAGAGCTTTCGTCAGTCAATCAACTGGCTCGATATCGACTGATCATCGATCGGTTGAAAGACTTGAGAGCGATTTACAGTAGGTCGAAAAACTTGAAGGCCGATTGACAGTCAGCTTGGAACCGATTGATAGGCGGTAGTGTGGAGATCGGTTGTTGCTCTAATGGAATCGATGGCTAGTCGGTCGGAAGAAATAATCCGGTCATCGTCCGTTAGACTGAACACTTATCGGATGGCAATATATCGGCACTCCTGTCATTTATCGGTGGGACAGTCGATGGATCGGTATGCATTGATTCTTCGGCAAGCCTTTCTTATTGTCGATCGTCAGTTGGCGAACAATTATCGATGACCGACGGTCAGTCGATTGTAGGCTGATGAGTCGGGCAGCAGATTAATAGGCCCCAACAACTTGAAACTTAAGTTTAAACTAATCTAATCCTATGGTGATATATTCTTTTTAATGCTTTACAATATGGATTTTTCATAATAATGCAAATTATAATGTTTGATGATTAAATTAGTCGCGGCACAAAGCATGCTAGGACTAGATTGAACATAATATATGTAAAATTAAGTACATGATGCATTGCAAGATGGGACTTGCTAGTAATATTATGTTCCATTAGGGGTTTACATGTTATAACTTGAGTCTGAAAAGGATAGAAAACACATTAACTGATGTTCTTATGATTTTTTTTTTTTTCTTTCTATCAATATTAATGTCCAAAAGAGCGTTTTGGGTAGTAAAGTATAAGTTTAAAAGCGCTAGAATTATCAAGATGAAATTAGCCCGGACTCGCCCAGGCTTTTAGCAGGGCCTGAGAAAGCTTTACCAGGCTTTAAAAGCCAGTGGCTGACTTCAAATGAGGAAATTACAGGCTTTAATGTTTTGGCTACAGCTCTGGTCGTGCTGCAAGGATCTCCGCGACAATTGATTGAGCCAGCATTTTAAACATTTACAATCATAATTATTAAATCTTATCCGAATTGTTTCGTCTTAGCTTTATTAATTTTCATTTTCCAAGTATTCCATAAATTTATTAAGTATAATACAAGATGACCATCTCCATCCAACCAAATATAAAATTAGAGCTCATGTACCTACTGACCGGGGAGCCGTAAGATTCCTTTTTTCTTTTTGTTTTTTAATAAAAGGATTATAGACAATGAGCCACAAAACAAGAGGTAGGAGTAGGACTCCCCAACCCAGTAAGGTTTTGGTAGCCAAGTGATTTGCTGATTGATGGCATGAATCGATATTTTTTGTTGTATGATTATTTCTCCCATACCCTAACCCTGCAAACCGTCGGTGAAGATGGGATTCGATCTCAAGTCATTTGGTACAATTACCAAAAACTTTAGCAGCTTGGCAAGATGGCTCATATACATGAATCGATATATGATTTATCTCATGAGCATCTTAGCCACAAGGCCAGTTTTTGGGTAGGCTTAGACATGCAGTTCCTGTTCATCAGAGGAGATTGGGCCCAAATTTTAAGGCCTGACCAACTTGGAAGCAACCCCTGACCTGATCCAATGTTAAATGACATACATAAAATATCAGATATATTACCAAATCATTATATTCCAATTTTTTGCATTATCTGTAATCTCTTACCATCTATTATATACAATGAAAACTCTTCAGTGTGTTGTCCGTCGAGCATTCAATGATCTCATGTAAAATCATGTTAAGAAAAAGTTCTACACCATGTAGATCAAAACTGGATTTTTTTTTTTTCAAATTCAGGGATGATGCTAAGCCTTAGCTTAAGCTAAACAGGTAGCAGACAATGCCCAGGTCCAGTTTCAACCAAGATAAAGGATGGAGAGATTCAAGAGATCCAACTACAGATTTAGATTGATATATAATATCTAAAAGCAATACAGAAATATCAGCTGATGTAGTGTGAAAAGTTCAATTGGCATTTTGAGACTTTATTTTTCGATAGCTAATAATTAATACCTGAATGGAGAACTTTTTTCTTCTTATGAAAAAAAAAAAAAAAAAAAAAGGCCTCAGCTGGCATATTGATATCATATCAGCCAATTATCCCAAGATAAATCTTGTTATATCTTTAAAGGCCATTATCTTGTATGCATTCTGAGACCATCCTAAAATGCCTAGCCAGCTCTGGCCGAAGAAGAGTGTTCAAATGATAATAAGAATTCAAGAGAAAAGAAAAAGTTAAGTGCCACAAGGACTTAATATTTTAATTCAAAAAAAATGAACTGGAAACTCTTGTCCCAAGTACAGACTGATAAAATGATAAAAATAACCCGTCTGCCAAGACGATATCCTTTCCTCACTTGTATCGGGGAATAATAATCCCATATGAACTCTTGTGGTACTTATATACTCTTGAGCCTATTCATTTAAACGTACGGGATCTTAACAATTTGATTGGAGGAGGAAAAATAACATAAGAACAGGTCCACGGTTAGAGTGTGAAGCACATGATTTGCATACAGTGAGTATATTGGGATTATATAACTTATAGATGATTTTGTTTAATAAGAGGCGTCATTTCACAAGAAATGGAAGGGTTCAAAGTTTCACTGCTTCACTTGCCCACCAACAAAGAGACATCATCATAAGTGAAAGAAAACAGAAACATTATTTCATTTTGCTATAATGACAAATAGAAAAGGGAGAAGAAGCTCGGTTCCGAGTGTTCATAAACCTACCGACCTTCCCAATTTTCCGTCCGTTCATCATTGTAGCTGAATGATGACCGTAAATGACTTTAGTGCCTTCATTTTACAATATCATAGCACTAAAGTACAGACCACCAATGCAGGCCCCTACACCATGCCTCTAAAGCTAGAAGTGGGGCAAGGGTTGCACTGTTTGTCTAATGATCCAAATAATGTATAAATATTATAAGGTTTCTTATTAAAGAACATATCACAGAATCAGAACATCATGCATTTAGGTGTGTCTTGATTCTCGCTACTAAAAATCACTTTGCTAAAAGATTAGGTTCTGAGTGATACTTGGTAAAATATCAACAAAATCATTGTAACAGTGTCCACTTGGTCCAGGCCGTTTCATCATTTTGACCCCATCATATGTTCTAAAATCATCACCAAAGGATAGCATAATATTTGTAGCATTTCAGCTGAAATGCACTTTATAATCCATGCAAAATAAAATTTAGGCCTTTCATCATGTACTCAGATACTTGGTGGTAACCAAAAGACCTGGTTTTATCTACCAAAATAAGAAGAAACCGGCAATTGTCATTAACACACGGGAAGCAATGCTCAAACATGGCAGTTACAGACAGCAAGCCAATCATCTACACATACAGAAATGGCAAGGCAGGGAAACAGAGACCGGCACAACCTAATAAACATTATGTCCCTAGGAAATAATAGAAGGTTACGTACAAGTTTCACTCCATGTGTGACAAACCATAAGGTATAAAGAGAGCACTTGGATGAATCCTTACGTCTTTTAAGAAGGGCCCCTGCAGACATTTGATTCACTTGTCTTAGCTGTTGGATGAAAATGCAGCTAGTTCCGGCTCTTGCACTTCTCCATGGCTCTTGGGGCTGCGAGTAGACAGGCACATAAAATGTAAGATATAATATATTAATGATAACCATATGATGGTAGGGAGGGATGCTCCAAAAATTTAACATTTTCAGTTCTTGTTACAGGATAATTTAGAAACAATTATTATAAAAAACAAGAGCACATACATTCCAGAAATACCTGGTAGAATTTATGCAGTACAATAATCATGAACTCTAAATAACAAATTTTTGATACAGACCTCATAAATACTTGATGGGTGATGCAATTTTACAAAATTGTTTGAAGAGTAAAAAGCAAACGGTAGCCTCTATATGCATACAGATCGTAAAAAATTCTTGAACTTCATAATGAGTCCCTTTTTACACCTTTCTAGTTGGTTCATAATTATGCCTTTAGTTAAAGAATCAATAATACAACAGCCGTACAATCATGGAAGAGTTCATAATTATGCCTGAGGAACTCTATTCAGGTAATTATGCTGGCCCCAAAATGCATTATAAGAAAGACCCTCATATAAAGTATGTCATATTAACATCATTTCAAATATTACCAACGATGAAAAGCATCGTTCCAGACAAAAGCACTAGTTTATGCTTAGTCCTGCTAATTGGTCGGACGAGGAGAATCAGACTACAAACACATTAGAAGAAATAGTACATCTATGATGTTACAGATGAAGGGTAATCGATAATGCATGCAGTCCATTAACCAAGTAAAAGCAGTACAGATACAAGAATCAATAAAAGATGAAAGCTATTCATGTTTGTACATACCAATTCCAACTGCTTCTGAACCTCTCATGATCCTGAGCCTCCTACAAGAGTCAGTGAACATACTGCAAATGCCAATGAGTAAATTACCAGTCATCAAATTAATTGTAACACCACAATGAAAGATCATCTAGCAGAAATGGATCAGAACAAAAAGACGCAGTACAAAGAAGTAGAATACCAAATATCCATGTTATCCATGATGATACCACAAGACACGAAAAAAATATATAAACAAATTTATATCAAGCTGGAAAAGCACGTGGTATAGCCTCTCAAAAGAAATTAAAAAAGAAAAAGAAAAAAAAAAATCATAATGTTGCCCTAGTCTTAACTTAGACATTACCTCTATAAATCACAGATCAAATTGACCGAAGCTAAGGTTAGCATTGAGGAACTCATTTAACAAAAGATTCAATACATGTAAATTACTGGAACACTTAAATGATTCATATTGTATTTGTTATAATGATGGTGATTAGCTTAAAACAGCTCAATAATATTGATCTATATATGGGTCAGATTAGGTTTATTTTCTACCATCTTGAGAGTTAGGGACCTTTCGACATGCTCGCTTGCTAACATCATTCCACCATCGAAATGGATTTAAATGATAGATCCTCACAACTGCATCTTTATGATCCATCCTTCTTCATTGTAACTATAAAGTTCATATATCTGATGAAGATTGTACTTACTTCCACGGAACATCACCAACAAGCATCCAATCACCATCCTTGTCTTCATATGTAAGGACGTACTCAGATCCTTGAAGAAGATCCATCATCCGGCTCTCACTTAGTCCATCTCTGCCTGGTATTCCATGTGAACCGCACTGGCCTGGAATGCCATGTATTAAAAAAGTAAACTTGCCCTTGCATAAAGACACTTGCAAGAGCTACAGAATAATATTGAGGAAAATAACAAGTTTTACTCCTCATCATAGGACATTCTTGGGTTGCTTAAAAAAAATGGCTTGAGATAAACAAAAGCAAAACCAGAGGATATTTTCTTATGCAAGCTTTCTGAAAAGTTCTTAATATCCACAGTGAAGAAAGAAAAATTGAAATAAAAAAGCTGCTGAAGCAATGTTCTGAATATCCTTCCAACTGAGGAATAATAAATTGACAAGGAATGCTAAAGTTTAACCTCCTATTTTGGAGGCGAGTGCTTTTCATTGAGTATCCCTGCATAAATTCAATTTGAAAAATACAGATGTAGAAAAATGCACCACTATAGTCTTACAGTTAACATATGCAGGAATGGCTCCAAAAGATTTACAAGAATAGTAAATAACATTTTCTTAGTAGTTTTATCTTTACTATATTACTTTCAAGCAATAATCTACAAGGCCATACAGATATATTGCTTGTCACACAATAATCTACAAGACCATACAGATATAAAAAAGTAATAGAGACAGTAAAGCAATCATCGTGTACCTTCATGTCTATTCAGGTGCATGTAAATGAAAGAATAAATAGGAGTATAGCCAACACGATAATTTCATATGCAAGAGTTCTTCATTTCAACCTGGTATGACCTCTAAATAGGAGGCTTATATGGTGATTAGAAAAGAGAGAAGAAAAAAAAGGAAGAGAGGAGAGTGAGAGGGTGGGAAGACCTTTTGTGTGCATGATCATGCTTTTTTTTTTTTTGTGCGTGCATGCATGTGTTATTTGGGGGGAGGAGTGAGCATCCCTTAGGGTTTGCGGAGCAGGGTGTTGGAAATGAGCCTAAGATGTCAAACCCATATGTAAAATCTTCCCACAAGACCACAATTAAGGGGAAAATCTAAAACATTGAAAATTAACACAGCTCACCAATGGTAAAGCAGCTGAACATCTTCTCAAGTGCCGATGAGAGCTCCTTGTAGTTCAAGTATGTTTTGAGGTCAACTTTTCTGAGATATGGAGCTCCATCCATGCTAACCTTGACATAAAGGCATCCTGTTCCTTGTTTACCTTCAGCATCCTCTTTGTTCTTTGATGGATTTGAAGCCATTGTATTCTTCCGATAGCTACGGATTGGGGGCCAGCCAACTACCTGTGCTCTGTTGGATAACATTTTTCTTAGGCAACAATAAACATAATCTATAGACTACCCTATTATGATCATACTAACATATCTAAACACACTGTTCATGAAGAACACAAGATATATTTTCTATGCTTAAGAGGAACAAGAAAACGGGGTAGTGAAAGTTGGTGGAATTTTTTTTTTTTTCTAAAAAAGTTTAGTTTAGATTTATATTATATCCACAAATTGGCAAACATGAAAAATTTCATTGCCAGAACATAGTGTATGCATCAAACTTCGATCCATGAATTCCATAAGTTAAGAATAGAGAACCAATTAAGGAATAGAGAAGCAACAAGGAGAAACTATGTCTTTAAATTAAGCAAAAAATTGATAAAAGATCAATTTTCAGAATCATGGCGGCGATTGGGTCTGACTCAAACCACACCAGAAACATAATAATAAGATATAACGAGGATGAGAGAGAGAGACTACAGGATAAGTATTCTAAAATAGTCATCATAGAACAGGGCAGCTTCATCAAATAACCACGTTATAATCTTCACAATCTCAAAAGAAATCAGCAATTACGTGGATTATTTCTTTATTTTAAAGCAATCACAACCACGTATCTTCTCCCAATTCATAAGCATCTAGAGTAGAAATAACTAAAGCAACCAGAAAACTTTTTCCATATCTCAATTCCATCAGTCTTTCTGCGGATTGATCGAACAAAGTAACTAGCAACAAATCAACGCAACACAAGCATGCGATACAAAGACACGTGAGCAGTTGTAATAACATCAATTCATCAAAACCAGCAGTAACAAAGTAAAATCCACAAAATTATGAACCGTTGCAACTGTATTCCAAGGAAAATAAGTAATTACCCTTTTTTCCTTTTCCTTACAATGAAAAAATCGCAAGGACATGACCTCTAAACTTAAAAATAAAGGGGCAAAACAACTTCATAGATCACCTTACCATTTCACCATTATCAAAGCACTCCAAATGCCAAGAACAAACAAAAGAACTTACTTTGCAGCAGGTGCAACTCCAGCCGCCGAAGCCTGGGCCTTCTTTTCATGTCCCGCCGCTCCGGCCGCCCCACCGACATCCTTCACTAAGCCCGCCGGCCCCGTATGCTTCCCCCCGCCATTCTCCCCCCTGGGCGAGAACAAGTTGCCGCCTTTCCCCAATTCCACCTCAGATCCACACCCTCCGGAGAACCCCCACTTTCCGGAACCATCAATGGCGTCCGAGAACCCCCTCTTGGCGCCGGAGACGAAGCTTTTTGGGAGCCCCAGGGTCAGGCCTGGGCCGTCCTCCCGCTCGGGTGACTGGGACCCCGGGAGCCCAAGGCGGAGCTCGGTCTCCTTGAGGTTGAGCGCCGGCGCGCGCGCGCCGACCTTGGGATCGTCCTCGGCGGAGAGCGAGGACGAGGAGGAGCAGAGCTTGTCGGAGCTCTCCATGGAGGAGAGCTCCGAAAGGCCGATGTAGTCGTGTTCCAAGGGCGGTGTCATCAAAACTTAGCCGCCGTTTCTCAGAGCAATTCCGGCGAACAGGAAGCGAATAGTGCGGAGAGAGAGATTGAGAATTGATGGAGAGATGGAGAATTGATAGAGAGAGAAGAAGACGGGAGGAGGAGGAGGAGGAGGAGGAAAAAAGTGAACTTTGTTTGAGTTGGGGTCGTGAGTGAGGGGAGAGAGACGCCTATAATAGAGTCGTTTTTGCGGTAAAGATTGTGAGAAAGCTTTGGTTTTTATTTCTTCTTATTTTTTTGATTGTTTTTGTCGCTTGGTTCTATAGGCTAATGATCTTCGTTATAATAGTGTTTAGAGAGGAACACTAGAGATCACACGAAGAAAAGAAGCTTAATTAAAAGAGAGGGGAACTTATTTTTTTATATAATTGAATTTAGAATTTAATTTGGAGGGTTGGTTGATGGAAACGTATATACCCCTTGGGGGCAAACCTACCGACAGGGGACTGAAAGTTCCCGACAGGGTTTCAGGTAACGTTAGCTACTTAGCTCTGTTCATAATTTTCCGATATTGTTTTTTTTGATATACGGAATTCTGACGAGTGTGCTGTTCTTTTCAGTGGTCTGCCTTTAAAATTAGAGGGTGTCCAAGTGCGCATTTATCTCATTATTTTCACTCTTTTCGGTGCAAGAAAATATAATATTTTATTATATTCATACATATTTTATTTCCTTATTTCGGAAAAGAATCGGATAAAATAAAGAAAACATCAACTTTATGGCGGGGAAATGTGATGCACCACCGCTCATTCTATCTGTGCATATGGGATGCCTCCAATGGATAATCCAACTCTCCCCAAATACATGCTTTTTCCTCCGTATCGCACCAACCTTTTAAGGGACATAAAACAGAAAATTAATCACTGAGTAAAGTTTAAAATAGTATAAATTCTTTCTTTCGCCGTTCCAAGTACTTTCATATAAGTCTCTATTAATATAAAAAGTAATTACCATGATAAGATTATTCAACGGAAAAGATCTAAAAATTAAAGATAATTAATGTTGTTGGGCAACCACTATATGTAGGGAAAGAAAAGCACAAGTGATTTTGATTGCATAAAATGAATGATGAGCATCATAGCGTCTGATCCAACTAGTGAACTTCTATTTTCCATCCATATATTTACCGCATTCTCTTCTTAGAATATAGGTACGTGATATGAAAAACAAAGAAAGACATATACTAACAAGAAAAAACAAAAGAACCTTTTATTTGTAAATTAAAAAATAAAAAATTATTTTCAAAAATAAATATATATTTTTCGATAAATAAATACCCTGCCTCGGATCGTCTGGCATTTTTAAGTAAAAATTTAAGAAAAAAATGAAATAGGACATGATCCTTGAGTGTCTCTCTTTCTCCTTTGGGAGTGAGACTCGGACGCAGCTTTCTAATTCTTCACCACCCACGCCTGAATCATCCGTCATTATTGTGTTCCACAGCGCTGAACCACCGCATCGAACGGCTCGCCATCCATGCACCACTAAGGATCTCACCCCAGCATCCAAACCATCCAACCAAGCCATTGCGAGCCGTGCCATCCCATGAATTACCGAACACCGTACTCCTCCAATGCCATGAAGCCTAGCAGCCACCATCGCGCTGCTTAACCCTGCCCACCACCAGCCTAGAGGAAGAATTCAGGGTGCTGGGTGTTCGGGTTGGACACCTCATCTGCCGCGAAGCTCGGTGAGATCATGATTTGGACGGCATGGATCCGTGCCCGTCACCGCGACGACGGGCACCGCTTCGCGCCCGGTTTGACGGCACCCGTTGACGGGTGATTGACCGCCCGTCCACCGGCACCCGCCGGTGACCGACGAAGACCGACGAAGACCGACGACGTTGACCGACAGCTGGCAGGACTGCCGACAAGGAATTCCGTCTTATTCTATCACCCATCAATAATTCTAAATAAATATATTTCTTTGACAACAGATGCGCTGACGAACCTCTTAACTTCTCTGGATCGATGTTGGATTATGACACACGGCGAGGAGAATGTGAAGTAGTAAGCCAAGAAAGCGAAAATGGTCATTCAATACCTGGGCCTTCGCGCATTAAAGGCCCCGCTCGTGTGGGTGGTAGAGGTATGCTGTCAATCTCCTTCCCACGGTGTAGAACTCCGTGTGAATCCCCCACAAAAGCCATAAATTGTTTTGTTTAGTGTGTGATTCATGAATTGCCAGGGTCCCTTTATTTTGAATGGGAAAATTGACATCTTCCATCTGCATTGACTTGCCAACTGTCACTTTATCCATGTTGACTGAAAGTTTTATACATATTATTATTTAATACATATTATTGCAGCCAAAAATTAGCCTGATGGAGCTAAATAAGCTGGAGTTTTGCCCAATTGATCTGAGGTAAAGGTTTAACTTGCAAACAAGAGATAAAACATCTAAGGCCGCCAAACTTGATCCTGCAGTCGATGCCTAAGTTAAACCAAATTTTGAGAAATATAGAGCTATATAGAGTGGAATAAGAAGAAGAAGAAGAAAAAAAGACATACCGTAGATTCTTTACATCCTATATATATATATATATATATAGAAAAAAAATATGGAGTTATTATTCAAAAAGAGCAGGCATTGGACGTGCAATAATTACTTAGATATATAATAACTGCTCCACATATGGAATAAGTTGTGTTCATCCTACAACGTGTTCTATAAGTGTATAGTATTTTTACTGTCTCCTTCAATGGATTTTAATTGCCTTTAATATGCTTTGAATCAAGGACGCATGACTCATTATTGCTAGTCCATCGGCTTGATTGTTATTACTGGTTGGCCAATATAATCAGCTAATTTGGTTGATAGATTTGGTGGATCACAAGCCGATATATCCAGACCACATCATATTTCTATAATTTTGACAATAATTTTATATTTAATACAAGCTCTAACCCATATTTATAATTGTGTATACAACAAATACAAATGCTAATATTGCAATATCAATGTAACACACTCACCAGAGCGATGTAAGGGGCTAAATGTAAAATGATGATCAAATGAACGCTAAGTGTCTCTTGGTGAATGTTGTACGTGCATGCGTTAGGAGCAATAGTTTAGCAGCTCCTGGTATGAATTCAAGGATCGTTCATAAGCCAAAATTCTTATCCCATCGATGAGCAGTATGGGATCGTCTTATCCAATATTGGAGCCATTCACAGCCGACACGGAACAAGATGGCCGATGGAATGGACCACACCTCTTGACCTAGTCAGCCACGGACATTTAACTCAACATTGTGTCCTGTTGAGTACAAGACAATTCGGTGGCTCCCTAGCTACGTCCGCTTATGAGAAAAACACCACATCCTCTTGCCACGCCAAGATAGAATGGTAAATATGGTAACAGAACAATATATGTTCCAACTCCTGCCAAATTTTAAAGTCGTATTTAATACGAATGGAATGCGTAACGCTGAACGCAGAGGTATGGAAACTAAAGGCACAATCACACTCCCCTTCGCCATCCGTGCTCCTTGTTCTTGTTCGATGATGGTACATGATATTTGTCCACGGTAGCCTTCAGTGGACCACCCTGTCCACTGGCCGTCCATGCAGCGAGGACCCAGTGGTGCCCCACGGAATAAAGCTCCAGATCAGATAGGATCGAGAGCCTTCGGCCTCATCTTCTCGACGGCCCAATTGTGGGGTGGCGGCACTAGCACATCATGACCCTAACGTTGGCAAAAATTACAAAACTTGACATCCAAAGCTTATCTCAATTATTGCACCCGGTGCGGTCCCAAGGTGAGGAATAACCGGAATCCATCGGCTCCATTTCTTACCGTTAGAGAGAGATTGCCTCGAGGGTATTTTGGTCATTTTATCGATTAAGACGTTGGGCATGATGTTATGGCTCAAAAATGCCATTTTATTAGTATTTAAGTGCTTGGTTAGAAAGGTCATGAATCGTCCAAATCATCCATTTCAGATGGTTATCTGTTTGCCGGTAATTTGCTAAGAAGGATAACATGCACGGAACAAAACAAATTTCTGATCAGCGTCCTGTGAGCTCATTCAAAGGTCACTGGTTTTGATCATATGCACCGAAAATGATGGAACAATGTTGGGTGTGCTGTGGCTTACTAAAGGGGTACTAATCTAGCTAATTCAACTAGAAAGATGCTAAAGGTTACTCGTCCAGTCACAGTTCAATTCATTGGTCGATTGTGGGAATCTGTCATTGGATAAGTCGCACATGGGACCCTAATTCTCTATCACCTTATCTCACATGCCGCACAAATCTTTGATTGCTACATAAAGCCAATAGATTAAGTTGTGACTAGATAGATCATCAGTTATGATATGTTAGCTATACATACATCCATATAAATATATGCATATGCATATACATGTTTGTATGCATGCACATACGACGCCATGCTTCTCTTGATAAAAGAGGATATCTAATTTGCTCGAATTCAAATTTAATGATAAGCCATTTAAATGAAAGATTCGCATTATTATATCGGTTGTGATTTATATATTAAAATTGCTTGCAAATCAAATATCATATATTTTGCTGGTCTTTTATCGATGCAATAGGGGATACAAAAGTTACCGAATTCTATGATACTAGCATACAAAATATATGATAAAATATCTAATTAAGTATCCATTTTAATGATCATGAGCTCTGCATATTAAATCTATACATATTAAAAATTAATAAAATATAATATTTAGATCATAACAAAATATAATCTCATATTATTTTAACCGTTCATTTTTATACTAATTTGATGCATACATTAAAGAATACTGGAACATATAATTTTCATTTTCAAGCTTTTTCAATAGTATAGATCATCATCAACATCGTGAATCCGGAGGTCCAATTATTGACATTGAACTAGATTAGCAAATATCTTCTCCTCTCAAATAAACAATGTTCATCTCCCCATATGTATAAATTAATACATATATGTTTATGTATTTATATACTATTTATACATACACACACATACATACATACGCACGCGCGCGCGCGTGTATCATAATCAATAAGGTGGATCTAATTTAAATACTTCATCATGTATTTTGGCATACTAGCATAATGAAAAACATCCCTTTTTGTATCCAATTGATGCATAAGTTAGAAACTTTAGAAACTATAAAAATATGTGATATATATATATATATATATATATATATATATATATATATATATATATATATATATATAGCATAGATTATGATCAATAGTATAGATATTTTATTTATGTATCCTATTATTGATTTTGGACTGTAGGGAACTAAATATCCTCTCCTCTCCTCCTGAGGGAAGCATATCCATATGTATAATATTTTAAAATTTGATGATGTAGTTATTTTAATTAAATTAAAATTATTTTTGAATGAAATACTTTTCTAAAATAAGGATATATAAGAGTGACTATTATTTACAAGAATGGAGGAGTTATCTTATTTGAACACTATAGCGAACTAGCTCCATATCTATGAAGATGGACCTCGTAAATAATAGATGGTACAACCGTGGGCTATTGCTTGTTTATTAGTTTTAAATTTTGAAGGAATTCTTATTTGACGGTGGACTAAAAGGACTATAACATATGACATTGCATCGCAGGTGGGGAAGAGAGAGAGAGAGAGAGAGAGAGAGAGAGGTTGGATGAAGAGAAAATTTGTTTTTTATTTTTTTCCCTTAATTTTTGTTTTGGAAAAAGATGAATGACTCCCTCTTCTACTTTAATAAAAACATCATTTGTTTAGTAGCACTAGAATATATACCAAGCACATGCATTGCATGTAGAAGTAAAATAAATTTATTTTAATATATCTTTAAGATAGATATTATTAGGTATTTTAGATAAATATTAGACTTGATCATCATAAAAATTTATAATTAGAGAATGAAAAGTAAATAAATATTAGAGGTTTTGAAGTATTGATTGGAGAGAGAGTTCGATTTTAAAGGCTGGTCTGCGGAACATAGAGATTGTAGATAAGATCATTAGAGGGGGGAATTAGATATGTAGATGGGTAAGTTTGTCATATAGAGAGATTAGTTAGGAGGGATTTGCTGGAGTTAAGATATGGGATTTCGTTAAGATGGAGAAGATCGATTAGTTATATGCACGCGTTTCTCTTAAAAAATAACTCATGTTAGCAACTATTATATAACAAAATTTCTTTTGTGAATCAAATAATATAAGTTTGTTTTCCGAATCAAATAATATTCCATGTATGGACAAATATAAAAGACCTCCACACTCTTTTTAATATAGCATAGATACACAAACATGTCATGTTTTGAAGGAGTTGGATAGCTACGAGATAATTTCTTCCTATAGGAAATCTATTAAGATCTTTTTCTTGCCAACAAAAGTCCGATAACAGCTTTAATTTTTGAAAAACAACCAACAGTTACCGTAAGGAAGGTGGTCCAATAGATCATGCAAAAGTTATTGCAACTCTTGGTTGTGTGACTAGTCAACTGAAATTGTTAGTGCATCACCTTGTGAGTAATGATGGAAGCTTATTTGGCAAGGCTCAAAACTTGATTGATGGACTCATTCCATGGTGGTTACCACGATTAGTCCAATCACGAAAGGATTTACGAAGATGTGGTTCCAAGAAATAATAAGCTGTTTTATGGTCAATCAGGGCGTGCAGGGCCCTCTTGTAGGTGGTTTGCATGGCAGGACGATCAGCAGTCCCCTTCAACCTCTTCTTCTTGATGGATCCATCAAGCTGGTCTCTTTTGCCCAAGATCCCAGAATGCAGTTCACATATTCTGGCAATAGCATCCTTAGACGCACTATAATAACAATGGCAGCAATTATGGTAAATAAGGTTAGGACCGATGCTAACTGGTTTAGTTGGTCAAGTAACTAGGGTCCGACTGCGATCGAGTATCCCATTGATTTGCCTCAAAGTTCTTCCATCGCTATAATATATCCATCATGATTTTAATGAATTTTGCCGGATTTTGACCATCTTCTTATCAAAAAGAATTTGTTTAATTTATGATCTGCTGCTTCGACCAGCATATGGTACTTTCACAAATTCTATGCTTTATAAGAGGATTTGGTTCGCTGAAACTGGGCAAAGGCAAGCAGCTTCTTTGGTTAAACACACAAATAATTGCTGATCTTTTATGATATACATAGCAAAAATGGACCTTCTTCCTGTTCCAACAGGCAATTTGTACCTGAACCAAAAAGGTAATCACACAAAAACAGCTGGCATTGGGTCATAGCTAGCAGCCAAAAACCAATAACCAAAAGTGCATGCATGCATTGCACCAAAACCAGCACTGACATCTAGCCTAGTAGCATCAGCCCCGGTTCTGGTTCACCAACATGGGCTTGGCTCGGCGTCCATCCAGCACAAACAGCAAACAGCGAACAGCAGACAGCATTTTAGTTGCAGATGGGATGCAACTACGCTTGTCCCAACTGCAGTCTCGTCTGACGGAATCCAGCCATCATATATATAAAGTGAAAAAAAGCAAATGCTTTTAATGTGTGGGGCTGAATCAATGAACACTTCATGAGTGAGGGGAGTGCAATTTGGAGGCAGCTCAAAGAAGTGGAAACACCATCACTTCATCTGGACCCTGGGGAAGAAGGGCGAGGGAAGCGGTGGTAGGCCTTCATGGAGTTTTCGCAATGGAAACCATTGATTACAATCAAGAACCGGAACACCAAAAAGGATCCACCAGCCAAAAGCTTTAGAAAGGGAAGAGATGATAACCAAGTGCGAAGGCATTAAGACTGGTCCAAAATTCTCCGTTACAGCGATAAGGTTAGAAGTGCCTTCCACCATGGCCCACGTTATTTCACATCCCTTCTGATATTAGAATACCTTCTCGCTTTTTCTACGTAGGCTGTCCTTCCATATTTGAAAAGCCCAAAACCATCCCGTAACCATGATCAACAAGCTTCGTTGAAACTATATATATATATATATATATATATATATTTGCACGTCAACTTCAAGCATTCTTTTCTAGCACTCATTCCAATTAAGAGCTGAATAATTTGCTGCCACTGCCAACTTTTTCTCCAAATCATTTCACAACCCTTGTAGGATCTATTGGCCACATTTTGGCTCAACCATTTTTTTCTCTGCTGAGTGATTCCCTTGCTTGCCACACCTTCTAATTGACCAGGTGATTCTCGCATACAGAATATATAAATGAGTCACCATCCATCCAGCAGCATCCAAGGATCAAACCTCCCGTCAAGTAGTTGGATGAGACTTGAAATTTGATGGCAGCCATCTAAAACAACATGACTGAAAGACCCTGAGAGTACTTGCTGTCTCCCATCAGCTTATGCCGAGCCATATACTTGGGTGGCCGTTATGTCTGGATTGCTTTTGCTTAGCTGAGTAGGAGTGTCTGGATGATAAGTTTGTGGTAAGAGTATTTCCCGCATCCACGTGTATGATAATAAAAAAGTAAAGTTAGAAAGTATTAATTATTTGGATTATTTGATTCTGTATAAATATCTAAATTTTTTGTAGAGTACAACTGGTGTAGAACCAAACGCATCCCTGTACGAGTTCTTACATACTTCCTAGTTTAAATCCCAACATCCTCATTAGATTAAATGTCCAAATCTAATCATAAACACTTTCTTGGTCAACCAAAAGGGCTTATGTCGTGTATCCCCAAGTCTACATAGATCATTAACCGGATCCACTTTAACACTATTAATATGTTAATTATGGCCTAAGATTTTCATAAAAAAGATAAGCTGGAATGTATTATTTAGACCTTTTTTTTTATGAGAGTTGATGCGAGCGTGTTTAATCCTGCATGAATCATGAGCTAAGGAGATATTGAGAATTTTTATAATATTAAGAAATCCAAATAATATCCTCTAACTAGTTTTTTTGAGTAAAATCTTTGATCTTTATAAATGGTATTAGAGTAAACCAAGCTTATGATCCATATGGACCGAGGGATGGGATGACCACAAGTTGATCTTGAATTTTGTGATTGGATTTACAATGATGCAAACATATATGGACTAATCATATAGTGCACATTTAGAATATTATTTCAAGATGATTGATAATTACAAAAAAATCAAGTCCTCCTATGGCAGTTAAAGATTTGGAACTGTTGGCTGATGAACGAGAAAACATTTTAACTAATCCAACTAGTCAATAATATTTCCATCATAACAATTAGTCAATATCATACATCTTATTAGTTATTACTGGAGCCATACACTACTCATGCTTCTAATGGATTCAATTTATTATCATATTTGTGAATGTCGTCAAGTGAACATTCCAAAGTGTCGAGGAATCATCCTATGCTAGGTAACTTAGGGACTCTATATGATCCTGCATACTCATGGACATATCTACCTACCATCTTAAGCTTAAATTTTTGGATTGGATTTTAATATATATGGTATTAGAGCCCCACTAATTACTCTCTTCCTTAATTCCCCCCTCCATATATGCTCCCACTTTCAAGCTGCTTTTTTTTTTTTCCTTCTTCTTCTTCTTCCTTCTTTTCTTTTCTTTTTGTGGGGTTGTGGGGTGGGGGTTTAGAATTTGACACAAAGAAACCAAATGACATGTTTAAAATAGATAACGCCAGGCCTATATGGGGAGGGGAGGGATAAAGTAAAGGAATGGCGCCTGTTGATGCTTCATCCATTTTTTTGTACATACATCGATCCCTTTTAATTTGTCGGTAAGAAAGAGTTATCCTCATTATTTTTCAGATAATATCCAACATTTGGATACCATGAGTTCTAGTTGCAGGAAATGCAAGATTTGAAAATGTCATCTCAAACAAGTACATGAGCTTGTTTGGTCAACAATGAACGTCCCGCGCAACCTTCGAGGCAAAGAGCGAAAAGAGAAGGTAGAAAACAAAGAAAAAGATATTGGAACTCAAAAGCTCAAGCCTAGACTAGGGTTTGGAACCTTGGATACCTCTCCTAATAAGAGCAAGCGGTTAGGAAAGGGGTGCCTACCAGCAATTGTATCTAATACTATATATGATCTCGTTGCATTTAATCTTGTTTAAGATGGTGAATGAACCCTGAAGAGAGTGCATCGATTACTTTGAGGTTACTGGTTTTTAGTAGCTTCTATGTCAAGACACATGAAAACAGAAAAAACCATGCAGCCTTACAAGTTCATCAACCAGTTAATCATATTTCGGTCGAACTGCATCCACATACCATTGAGGCGGTGAATGCATTTCAAAAGTTCAAGAAGCAATAGTTGAGGAACAAACACATTTGGAGGATGTCAGCAACTTCAGGCCAAATGGTTATTCTTGTTGACTCCTATGGAAACATATGCATGCATGCCCCTGACAAGTATTGCCTAAACTTCCCTGTAGCTCATGAAGCAGTTTTCAGAAAGTTTGTGCAGTCTATTACTGTAACTAGTGTTCCCTAGATGCTTACCAAGGTACAAGTAGTCAGTCTCACAGGTGTCTCGAATAGCCGTAAAAACTAGAAAGAGAGCCATCCATGCAAACTGCAATACTCGATGATTTGTGAACCGTAGATTATAGCACAAGCTGGAAACTGGAATTTTAGAAAGATAGAATAGACTCGTCTTGACAGCTTTAAAATATTAGGAAACAATTTTTTTTCTGAAAAATCAAGTTAAATAATCTTATAATATTCCTATGCGTGTCTAAGAAAAGAGAACAAACAATATATAGGAGAACATCATGCATGATAGGTAGCCATAGCTATGTTTTAGTTATTGAATCTTGTGGAAGCCACCAATGGTTTGTTCAGTATATGGTAATGGATTGAATAATACTTCAATCCATTGGTATGGTTATGCTTACTAATTTACTACACTGGAAGTACTTGGAATGCTGCATTACCTATCAACGTACACCCTGGAAGACGGTTTAGCTGTCAGATTTGTCATCACCTGCCTAATACCCTGAACCGGACGGATGCAGCTGGTTTGCGTTTTAAGATCTCTTCCAGCCGTCCGTTAGGTGCCCAATAGCATCCCTCCATCCTTCCTCCTTTGTCATCGAATCCAACTCCACGTCGGCCCCATATCCTCCAGTGCATACGTGTTGAGTTCTCGTGAGCCACCGAGATGGTGGTCCCATCACTACAACAAAAATAATTTCTGGTAGCAAATTGCTTGTGGTATTTTTTATTATATGCCACTAATTCTTTTTTCGTTGCATTTTGTTAAAAATACCGCTATCTATCAATAAGTATTTTTGTTATCAGAGCACTTTATTATAAATGCTGCTATAAATTTATATTTGATGATATATAAATTAAAGTGCCAAAATACAAAACTGCTATTATAGTATTTAACTAATATGCTAGTAAATAATATTATATTTTATAGGATTTTAAAAAATTATCTCTAAATTTTAAATTATTAATTTTTACATAAAACTTGGTTTAGTCATACTAATTTATATAGAGTTTGATTTAGTCATATCGATCTCATAAAATATGTTATTATATATATATATATATATATATATTCTTAGTATTACTTATTTAATGACATGAATATATATTAATAAGTTTAATAAATTATTTTTATATATTAATAATATAAATTATTATTTTTTGGTTAAGAGGTTGTCATTTAAATAAGAGATCACTATTTTGAATCCTCTTTTTATTTGAATTCTAGAATATATAATTTATTTTTTATAACTTTTATCAATATATGAATATATAGTTTATTTTTTATAATTTTTATCGATATATAAAAAATATCAATATTAAAATTTTAAAGGCACTTTTATATGCCACTAAAACAAAACTTTTTATCGATACATGAATATATATATTTTTTATAATTTTTATCAACATATAAAAAATACTAATATTAAAATTTTAAAAGGCACTTTCATATATCATTAAAACAAATTTTTTTATCGATATTTTTTAAAAATACTGATAATTAATTGCCGACACCAACTTAAGATAATACATAAGAAAATGCCACAAAAATGCTAGTAAAAATATTTATGATATTTTTTATGATCTATAGTGATACTTAAAAAATACTGCTAATGATCATTTTTATTATAGTGCATCTTCTTAGAAGTGTAAAATTTTATGATTATCATCCAATTATATACAAATGTTATGATTTATTTATAAAATTATTTTTGACTGATTTAAAAAACTTTATGTGTTATAAATTAATGATAACATATATTATGCCAGAGTGTTTTTTTTTTTTTTTTTGCTATCATTTGTTAATTTTACCTCCGCTATACTTATTTTTTAAGTAAATAAGTTTATGAATATTTTAGAATATATATATTTAATTTTTTTTATTATTTTTTAATCATTTGTTGTTTGGTACTTTTGAAATTTTTGATAAATTTTCTTCTACTTCTCCTTTCTTTGCTGAATGCCAAATCGTTATATCCAGTCAAATTGTTTTCCTTGCCGAACTGGAGACTATGGTTTCGCCTTCGTTTTTTGCCTTTATATATAATACCATCATAAAAGAGTTAGAGGACTGAATAGCACCGAAGAACAGCAACAGCTGTCCTATGACCTGAAGCATTTTCCTGTCCAGAGATTCTAACGATAGGACTTGCCATGGTTGGAAGTTTATAGACATTCCAGAGCTGGTTAAACTAGAAAACAAAAATAGAACAGCTGTAATTAACCAATCTTGGTTTTTCCTACGTAGGCAATAAATTATAGGGAACCTTTTCTTCTTGTTTTCTTTATTTACATGCCAGCTTAGTTACGGAAAAGATATGCACAGTTCCAGTAGGATTTAAAGTTAAAGGCCACCCCGTAGTCGTAGCAACTCAAAAAGCAATAACTAGAGTTACACGTGTATTTTCAAAAATTAGGAAGCCTTTAAGAAGATTATATTTCCCCAAAACATTATCAGTTTGATACGTAAGGCTATCTTTAATTCCCAACTCCCAGCATATCATTTAACTATGTTAGGCCAGAAAAGAACATTTTTGTTCAAACAAAGCAGAAAAATCTGCATAAGAAACCATTACAGGCATTGTCATTCTGAATACATACCGACACTGAGTTGCCATCCAAAGGTTATTTCAATGAATAGGGAACCTAATTAACATATAGACTTATGCATCATGGATGTCACAAATGTAGAGATCTGAATCCAGATAATTAAATAGTTAATTTTTTACATAATATTATCTCTGTATAGACCAATTGTAAGATGATAGATGTCTCCTCTGTGGAATTACACGCTATCTTCCAGTTTCCTATGGTGCCGAGAAAAGTTGTTTCAGACCGTACTTACAATGCTTTCAATATAAAAAAATCAAATCCCGAGGTTCAGAAAACATGAATTTAATTTGAACATGATTCACGATGGAAGAGATAATTATAGATATAAATAGAAGTAATCTATTTTTTTTTTTAAATTTTCATAAATATGTGAATAATTTTTATCAATTATTTATATTATGAAAAAAAGATAAAGAAAGAGAAGATTAGATACTTTAGAAGAGAAAACCAGAAGCAATGCGAGCTATGGTCTATGAGATCATCATGACGCAATATGATTTATTTTGACCTTGATTTTATATGAGTATAGGAGCACGATCTTGATATAAAAGCTTTAAAATTTCTAACATGTGGCATCAAAAGTCAGAATTTATGCTTCACATTTATATAAAATATTTTAATTTACTTTTAAAATATTAAATTAATTTTTTAAATTTTATTATTTTTTAAAATATTAAATCATTTTTTTAAAATAAATCAAAGAAAAAAATTAAAATAAAGACTTTCTTTAATTTTTTTAAGATTAAAATAAAATAAAGAAGGAGAAAGAGGGCCGTCGGCGTGCCCTCTTCATGGTGGCCGGACCTTTGGTTCATGTCCAACAGCCACCAGGCTGCCGACCATCCCTTCCAATAGCTGCAACAAGGTCGTTTGTGGGGGCTGGCGAATGGGGCAGCAGCCACGACCGTTGGCCTGCTGCCATGCTGGTCACGGCAGACCGACAGCAGCCAGCCATGAGGGCAGCAACGGATGGCGATGGCAGGTCGGTGAGGATGAGGGTGGCAATAGCTTCGAGGGCAGTTGCAGCAATCCATGGTGCTCGTGATGTCTACCGCAAGGACCAGTGAAGCAAGTCGGAGGTCATAACTGCAACCCTCCCTCTTGCGACTTCTTGGCCTAGATGCGACGGCAACAGAGGGAGGCGATAGCGTTCTCGATAGCAACCAGGGAAGATTAGGATGGTTGGTCGGCCGCTAATGGATGTGAGAAGCTCCTCTCGCAATTAGAGAGGAAGAAAGGGCTTAAGGATTTGAATTTTGGGTCAAAACTCGAAACTCAAAATCCGGCTAAGACCCGTTTAATAAAAGAGATTTTTGCATTTAAGCTCCCAACAAAATTTAAGTTTTGAAAAGTTTGAAATTTTTTATAATTTAATCCCTTATAAAGTAACTAATTATATTAAAGTCTCTCCCAGCTTTTGATAGGTTTTTTAAAGTCACTATTTTATAGAGAAGTCCCGATTCTTTTGTTATTTATGGTTAAGTCCTTTATTGATGCAATTTGCTCATTTTTCATTCAATTTGAGTGATTTTTGAATCATTGGACTTATGATAATTTGAGAAATATTATAGTTAGATTTTTCATATAGGATAAAATATTTAAATTATTAAATTATTAAAATAATAATTTTGCTCATTATTATATTATTCAAGTATGTTTTTGCATAGTCCTAAAGACTCTGGAGCACTCTTTGGATCTTGGATAACTAAGTTATTGAGAACTAATGATTTTCTCTTTTATTATAGTTTTAAAATTACATAAAAAGTATGTCTATTATAGTTGACCCAAAGGTGATTGTAATTAGATGCTAAATTGATAGTTATTGGTTGACTAGTTTAAATTAAATAAAGACGGAGAGTTCTACACCTAAAGATGAAAATAATCTCAGATTTTTATAATTATAGTTAAAAACTACTAAAAGTATAACTAATATAATAGATCATAGATTAAATATAAATTAATATTCATACCATAATTATTATTCTTGCTTACATATTTCATATTATTTTTTATTATAAAATTTTTATAATTTATGATTTATATATTAGATTGCATTGATTATTATGTTTAGATTTATGATCAAATTAGTTGCGACACTGGTAATTATATGATATGATTCTTATCTAAAGATATTTTGTAGTTATATAATTAGTATTATTAGTAGAATTATGTTTTAAAATCTGCATCATGATAGTAATTGTGAGTATGTTCTTTTATTTTTAGTTATGACTCCTACTTCACTCTCATTATATCTATCTAATATTTTCATATTTAATGGATCAAATTATCCTGATTGGCATTAGCAGCTTCTCATTATACTAGGATGCCTAGACTTAGATTTGGTCCTTCATAAACCTCACCCTGATCTACTTACTCTCACTAATTCTTTTGATAAAAAAAATTATATAAAAAATAGAAGAGTTTTAATAGATTGTCTCTCATGATTATTAAGAGTTCTATAGCGAAAGACATTAAGGGATCTATTTCTGATAATAAATTAGCCTCTGGATACTTTTTCTCTATAAAATAGTAATTTATCAAATCAAATAAAGCTTTAACTGGTGTTGGGGATAAACCCCACTCTTGTCGAAGTCCAGTTTGATGCTTGGCCTAACGCAATCGGTAATTACGGAAGAGCTTCGATCAAAAATTCTTCCTCCAGCGGTCGAACCCCTCCAGTGGTAGAACCTCAGCCAAACTCCTTTCAGATTTTTTCTTCGATCGAATTTGTACAGGAGCCGAACTCCTTTCGGATCTCTCTTTCAGTCGGATTTCTACAGGAGCCGAACTTCTTCCAGACTCTTTCTTCAGTTAAGTTTCTACAAGAGCCGAACTCTTTCCGAATCTCTCCTTCAGTCAGATTCCTTCATGAGCCGAACTTCTTTCGGATCTCTCCTTCAATCGAATTTCTACAGGAGCCGAACTCCTTCTAGATTCCTCCTTCAGTTGGATTTCTACAGAAGCCGAACTCCTTCCGGACTCTTCCTTCAGTCAAGTTTCTACATGAGCCAAACTCCTTTCGGATCTCTCTTACAGTTAGATTTCTACAAGAGCCGAACTCCTTCTGAACTTCTTCCTCAGTCGGATGTCCACAGGAGCCAAACTTCTTCCAAATTTTTTCTTCGATCAAATTCCTCCAACGAATTGCTTTCAGAGATTTCAGGTAACATTTTTCTCGGATGATCCCCTCTAACCGTATTCTCTTTAGGAGTCTGAACTCCTCTAAAATTGATATACGTCAAAGCTCTTCACCCATCCATGCGACCCCGAGTGGCTCAGTACCGAACGGCTATGATCGTCACTATCAGTCTGCTGCAAATGATAGCATCCGCTATCGAACGGTGATGGCTATCACCATCAGTCTGCTACAGGCGGTGCTCCCTTTGTGATAGACTCCACCAGACCTCGAGCGGCCTGCTACCAGACGACTGCAGCTATCACTATCAATCCGCTACAAGCTCCGTCTATAAAAAATGGATCCTCTAGATACGTTTTCTCTAAGCTCTCTTCTTCTTTCCAAAATTCTGCCGAACTCTTTTCTGAGCACTCCATTTTTGTTGGTCAGAAGAGCTGACTTGATCATTGAAGGATCCTATCGGAGCCACCACCATCGACTCTGGATGAAACTTTATTTTGCAGATCACGGACGGTGACCTTATCTTCCTCGACTTCAGCTCGATCCAGCGTTAACCAGATTCTGTACCAACAGAATTGGCGCTAAAGGAAGGACCTCTATTTTCGAGATTTTTTTGTTCTTAAAAGAGTGCTCACCAGCGATCTCTCTTCTTCCTCTCTAGAGTTCTTCTTCAAAAAAAAATACCTCTCAGAAAAGCTTCGATCTGACGATCGATGGCCTCTACAGTCAGATCCCGTCCAGACCTATCTGCTCCCGCTTCAGCTCTGGCAACTCAAGCTCCACCTATAGCCATGGTGAATGCGGAGTAGTTCAACTTACTGATCCAGTAGATTTGCGGTCTCATGAAGGTGATGCAGGCCATACATCGGCAGGCCCCAGCACCGGTTCGATCGGAGTAGGCTTCTCCGGAGCCTCATGGTTCGGTCTAAGAACGGCCGACTTGAGCTACCCGACCTCTGATCTTCGAAAAGGGAAAGCAGAGGATGGAGGAACCTTGCTCGGACCACGACTCAACCTAGGGGGAAGCTTCGCGCCCGTTCCATCAGAAAATTCTGAAGATCAACGATCGTGAAAATCTCCTATGTTGGAAAAAAATTTCGCTCCCATTGAAGTCCAGTTTGATACTTGGCCTAACGCAACTAGTAATCACGGAAGAGCTTCGATCAAAAATTCTTCCTCCAACGGTCGAACCCCAATCGAACCCCTCAGCGATCGAAACCTAGCCGAACTTCTTCCAAATATCTCCTTCAATCGGATTTCTATAGGAGCCAAACTTCTTTCGGACTCCTCCTTCAGTTGAATTCCTCCTAGAGCTGAACTCCTTTTGGATCTCTTATTTAGTTGAATTTCTATAGGAGCCGAACTCCTTTCGGACTCCTCCTTCGGTCAAATTTTTAAAGGAGCCGAATTCCTTTCGAATCTCTTCTTCAGTCGGATTCCTCCAGGAGCCGAACTCCTTCCGGATCTCTCCTTCAATTGGATTTCTACAGGAGCCAAACTCCTTTCGAACTCCTTTCGAACTCCTCCTTCAGTCAAGTTTCTACAGGAGCCGAACTTCTTTCAGATCTCTCCTTCAATCAGATTTTTATAGGAGCCGAATTTCTTCCGAACTTCTTCCTCAGTCGGATGTCCATAAAAGCCAAACTCTTTCCAGATTTCTCCTTCGATCGAATTCCTCCAGTGGATTGCTTCCAGATTTCAGCTAGCATTCCTCCTGGATGATCTCCTCTAGCCTTATTCTCTTTAGGAGTCCAAACTTCTCTAGAATTGACATACGTCAAAGCTCTTCATCCCTCCATGCGGTCTCGAGCAACTTAGTATCAGATAGCTACGACCGTCACTATCAGTCCGCTGCAGACGATAACAATCCATTATCAGGTGGCGATGGCTGTTACCATTAGTCTGCTACAGGTGGCGCTACAGACGACGCCCCCCTCCGTGATAGACTCCATCAAACCTCAAGCGGTCCGCTACCAGACGATTGCAACTATCACTATCAATCCGCTACAAGCTTCATCTATAAAAAAGGGATCCTCCAGATACGTTTTCTCTAAACTATCTTTTTTTTTCCAAAACTTTGCCAAACTCTTTCTGAGCACTCCATTTCTGTTGGTCAGAAAAGTTGACTTAATCGTTGGAGGGTCCTACCAGAGCAACCACCACCAACTCCAGATGGAACTTTATTTTGTAGGTCATCAGTAGTGACCTCGTCTTTCTTGACTTCAGCTCGATCCAGCATCAACTAGATTCTGCACCAACAAAATTGGCACTAGAGGAAGAACCTCTATTTTTGAGGTTTTCTTGTTCGTAAAGGAGTGCTCTCCAGAAATCTCTCTTCTTCCTCTCTAAAGTTCTTTTTCGAGAAAAAATGCCTTCCAAGAAAGCTTCGATCCGATGACCGACGGTCTCTACAGCTAGATCCCATCCAGATCTATCCGCTCCCGCTTCAGCCCTGGCAACTCAAGTTCCATCTGTAGCCGTAGTGGATGTGGAGCAGTTTAACCTGCTGGTCCAGCTGGTTTGCGGTCTCACGAAGGTGATACAGGCCATACATCGGTAGACCCCAACACTGGTTTAATTGGAGCAGGCTTCTTCGGAGCCCCATGGTCTGATCTGGGAATGGTCGACTTGGACTACCCAACCTCTAATCTTTGAAAAGGGAAAGCAGAGGATGGAGGGTCCTTACTCGGACCATGACTCTGAAGAAAAATCCTGATTTCTCGGTCCAGGTTCGTCCAGATCTGATCAGATCAAGAGATATATTTCAAAAAATTTTCTCTTGATCCCAATCAGATCTTGATATGTTTCAGATCTGATTCTTATTATTTTAATAAATAAAATAAAATAAGATAAATTAAATCAAATTTAATTTATCTATTTTGGGTAATCCTATTACCCTGTAGATGATCTTGATTGCAGCAGAAGGTTCTGAATCTAGCCACGCAAGCGCCTGACCTCTACCGATATCCACTCGGGCTGGATCTGGAGATCCTCTTCTTTTCTATCATGTCTCCAAAAATTAGATCTGGATCTGATCTGGAGGATCTTCAAAACTCCTTTTGAAGATCAGCAGTCGTCCTTTGCAGCAGTGCAGCCTTCTTCTTTTGATCGCCTTTCTTTTGATCTGGAACGCACCAACCAAAATCCAAAACTCTTTTGGACGTGGAGAGGAGAAGGAGGAGAAGTTTAGGCATGGAGGAAGAGGAGAGAGACAGCCTTGGGGCGTGGAAAATCTCTATTGAATTGCATCTCTTTGGGTTGGGCGCAGGGTCTTATTTATAGACTTCTTGTGATCCAACTCCTCTTATTCTCAACCAATCACAACCCTTTGTGAAATCAGATCTAAATCTGATTGGTTGGAATAGAGTCCCCTGGATTCCTCCTTAGAGGGCGCCTAAGATCAGTCAAACTGGATTCTTAGTAGAACTCTAATTGGAATCCAAAAGGAAGGTGGAGTCCTTGTCCAACAAGGACTCCATGGCGCCTCCAACTTGGGCGCACGCCTAGGGTGGCGTGCGCCCTCCTCCTTGCCAGGTTCTGGCAGGGGGACAGGCCCCCACCAGTTCTCCAATAGGTGCGTGACACGTGGACAAAAGTCAAAGTGTCTATGGTCAACATTTGACCAGTCAAAGGTCAACTTTTGACCAAAGTCAAAGGACCAAAAATGGCAGGTGACCAAAAAATGGCAGGTCATGTCTTATAAAATAAGACAACTTTCTCTAACTTGGACAACCTCCAGTCAGACCATATGAAGGCCTCTGATTGAGCACAAAATCCTTTGGCTCAGTTAGGACAACTTATTTGTGATAGTAAAAGAAGAACGTTAGGTTCAATCGAGTGCTAGCACGATTTCTTTGAACCTAATTGAATCTCATTCAGATCAATTGAACTAGATCAGTTCAATTGATGATCACCAGATTCAAACCCTTGTTTGTGTGACCCAGTTAGGTTCAGTTCTGTATGGTAATGGGATATGTCATGATCTCTATCATAGACATCATCGAAACTCCTTTCGATGGATCAGAACTCTTCTGATTCGAACAGCTAGAATGATCGATCATCTAAATCATTCTAATTGCTCCCAAAATCCACCAGTGACACCTAGCAGTATATGGTGGCAACCCATCAGAGTTGAATGCGAACCTCTTGGTGCAGCTACCTGTGTGATTAAGTTCTTCTATCTTGAGCTCCGATCAGATTAGGGTTAAGGTAAACTCGTCAAACCCTAGTCTCTGTCATATAATATAATCATTCGATTCGAGTCCAATGTGAAAACCTAAATAGAAACTCTTTCTATTATTTCACTCTGCCATGGCCATGGGCTTCAGGACTTGATTCTCATGATTATCATAGGGCTGCTCCTCTACCACCGAGGTAGATAGATCCCATCTTGATGCAATCCAGTTTCTACAATGAACATGCTATAGCCAACATACACCTCAGGGTTCCATATGGCTAGGAGACCGAGTAATGGTGTAGTCAAACTATAACACCCTCAAGGTGAACTGTCGATGCATCTCAGGTCAAAGAACCAGACACACTACTGCAGCATCGAGTCAGTCATTGACGAGAAGGTAGACTCCCTAATGACTACTCGAGGTGGTCACGCTCAGTGCCCTCGTTCTCTAACGAGTATTTGTACTCTCGCTCCGGTGTCTCCACACCGTAGACTCAAGACTCATCTACTAAAGAGAAGCGATTGTACACCAACCTACCGGATCAATCACCATCCTCGTGATGATCCTATGGTCGGGAGCTGTTTATGAGTTAATAATGATTATTCATGTCTTAAATTTTCAACTCTTGAAAATATGAATTATCATTACCATTAACTCAAAAGATGTATCACAGACACTAAATACACAGGTGTGATAGAAAATAACCCATTTTATTGATTATAGTCAAAATTACAATTTTGCCCCTAGAAGTGTATTACAAGTATCAGCCAATTCTGGCTTCTAGGGCACATATATCTAACAGACTCAACCCAGGGGGAAGCTTCGCATCCGTTCCATCAGAAAACTCTGGTGATCAACGATCGTGAAGATCTTCTGAATCAAAGGCTCCTAAAAATGAGTCGATAAATTAAAGAAATCCATCATACTCCCTCCTCACACGGTAATGATATTTGCATTGACCCTCCTTTTTCTCAGAGCATTATGCAGGAATCAATCCCGTCGAACTTCAAACTCTCATAGTTTGAGAGTTACGATGGGACCACCGATCCGATCGACCATCTGAAGGTCTTTCGAATAATGATGTTGCTCCACGGTATGCCAGACGCTATTTTATGTCAGACTTTTCCATTCATCCTTAAGAAAGCCACCAGGAACTGGTACTCGGCACTTAAGTTAGGTACCATCTTTTTTTTATCAGATGAGCCATCAATTCGTGGCTCACTTCGTCAACAGCCGACGTCCACGCCGAGGTTCGGATTCTCTGATGAACATCAAGTAGAAGAAAAGAAAATCCATCCAGGCTTATGTCACCCGATTTAATACTGCTGCATTGGAGGTCCGAAATTTAGATCAATTAGTTGCAATGGCCACACTCAAGGATAGCCTTCAGAAGAATAATTTACTATTTTTTTCTGAAAAAAAGTGTCCCAGGGACTTTGTCGATATGCTAGCTCAGACTGAAGGTTATGTCTGAGCTGAAGATGCTTTCAAGACGAAGAACGATGAAGCCTTTGGTGAGTGACAAATCAGTAAGTCAGACAGACCCATCGAGGAAGAAAAGTCGAGTGAAGCTCGGTCGTACTCTCAAACTTCTTCTGAGTGCAAGCGAGTCCGAACTCCTCTCCGAGCTTGGAGGCAGGAAAGTCCTGACATAAGGGCACGACGGGGTTCTCCCCTTCGAAGATTTTATAACTACGCCCCTCTCAATGCTCCAAAAATTCAAGTACTGATGAAAATCAGAGAGCAACTACCGAGATCAAAAAGGATGCATACTCACCCCAACAAGCACAATCCTAACAAGTTCTGCCTTTATCATCATGAGCACGATCACGATACTGAGGAGTATATTCAACTCTAAAATGAGATCGAGGAGCTCATCAGATGAGGCAGACTTGATCGATTCCTGCGGTGATGGTCTGAAGGATGAGAAGATCGGTTGAGAGCATTGCCGCAGCCTGAACCACCAAGAAAAGAGGATCAATAAGGAGATCGGCCACCTCTCAGTATCATCAATACTATCTTGAAGGGACTTCGACGGGGAGAGGCCAGTGGATCCGAGGGATCGGTGAAGAGATGGAGAACTGAAGAACCCATAATCTTCACTGAGGTAGATGCTCAGGGGGTCTAGTTTTCGCATAATGATGCGGTTATAATCTCTTTAAACATTACCGACTATAATGTGCGTCGTATTTTGGTAGATAATGAAAGCTCTACTGATTTTTTATTTTATGATATTTTCTCAAAAATGTTCTTACTTAATAACCACCTAGGACCGATGAACTTTCCATTGGTAGACTTTACTGGCGATGCCGTACCAGTTGAGGGCATAATGACCTTGGCTGTGACTGCAGGGCAACGTCCGAAGCTGGCTAAGGCATGGGTCAATTTTTTAATCGTAAAAGCTCCATCTGCCTATAATGCTATTCTTGGCCGATCCAATCTAAATGCACTTCAGGCGGTGGTATCAACTTATTATTTAAAGATGAAGTTTTTGATAAGTCACGAGATCGGAGAGGTCAGGGGAGATCAAGCTTTAGTAAGATACTGCTACTTAATCATCCTGCATAAGGAAGAACAGTCCGATCCTTGTCCTATTGATGGACTAGATGTCCGCGATGACCTCACCGAGGAGCAGGGTGAGGCTATGGAGGATCTCGTATCTGTGCCCTTAAATGATGGAAATGCGGAGCACGCAATGCAAATCGGCTCCAACTTAGAGGATGAGGTTCGGAAGTAACTCGTCACCTTCCTCAGAAAGAACGTGGACGTCTTCGCCTGGGCCCCAGCAGATATGCCAGAAATTGATGCCAAGATCATGGAACATTGACTGACCGTTGATCCAAAGTATCGATCGATAAAAGAGAAGATGCGCAACCACACCATGGAGAGGCAGAAAGCAATCGCAGAAGAAGTAGGCAAGCTCCTCAAAGCTGAATTCATCCAAAAAGTTAACTATATGACCTAGGTCTCAAACGTAGTTCTCATAAAAAAGGCAAACAATAAGTGGAGGATGTATATAGACTTCAAAAAGTTGAACAAAACCTACCCAAAATACAGCTATCCTTTATCCAGTATTGATCAACTGGTAGACGCAACCTCGGACCATGAGCTCCTCATCTTCATGGATGCCTTCTTCGGTTATAACCAGATATGGATAGCGCACTGAAGGACGAAGGAAGAAAACTTACTTTTGTTACTAATCATTGGTCTTTATTATTACAGAGGTTATGCCCTTTGGACTTCAAAAATGCATAGGGGCAATGTACCAATGCGCCTGATCAATAAGATCTTCAAGAAAATAGATCGATCCGCAACATAGAGGTGTACGTGGATGACATGCTCGTCAAAAGTCGAGCTTCTATAAACCACCTCGCCGACCTTGAAAGAGACCTTCAGTGCACTCAGGAAGCATAAGATGAAGCTGAAAACTGATCCAAGTGCATCTTTGGTGTGACCTCTGAGAAGGTTTCTAGAGGTTTATGGTGTCAAAGCGTAGGGATTAAAGCAAATTCAGAGAAAAATTTGAGCCATTCAGGAGATGACTGCTCCAAAAATAATCAAAGAAATTCAGCGTCCTGACTTGAAAAGGTGGCATTCCCTAAATTGCTTCATCTCGAAGATCGACCAAGCGATGCATTGCCCTTCTTCCGAGTTCTCAGGCAACCAAAGTAAACTTCTGTTAGATGGCAGGAGTGCCAACGGACGTTTGACGGAGCTTAAAAACTATCCTCGGCTCACCCCCACTACTTGGCAAAGTTCTAAATCTGGAGAAGAACTTATTCCTTGTACCTTAGCAGTCTCTTCGATGGTCCTTGGTAGCAATCCTTGATCAAGAAGGAAGCGAAGATGCAGCGATTGGTCTACTACATAAGCCAGATCCTGAGGGATACAGAGATCAGATACTCTAAGCTAGAAAAATTGACTTACTCTCTTCTTAATTGCTGCTAGGAGACTCCGATCTTACTTTTAGGGATACACCATAATGATCCTCATGGATCCAACCAATAAAAGTAGTCCTTCATCGAACGGACGCTTTCGAAAGAATCGTTAAAATGGGCAAATCGAAGCTCACGAAAATTTGACATCAACTATCGACTCCCGGCCATCGATCAAAGCTCAGATATTGGTAGATTTTATAGTAGAATATACCATTTCCCAGCTGAAGTCCGAGCTTGAACAGAATGAGATTGAACGCTCTGCTGTCGCAATCCGAGCCTCTCCCAAAGAGAAGTGCCGATCTTTTTTGAAGGCTTTTGGGCTCTGTACGTGGAATGGCTTCATCCAACTCCATTGGAGTAAATATGCGGGATTAGTCTTAGTCAACCCTGAAGGAAGTCATGTCGCTTGAGTACGCACTACACTTTCGAATTCTTCTGCGACTAATAATAGGGGCCGAGTATGAAGCACTGATCGTCGGATTAAAAATTAGCAAGAGAGTTAAAAGTAGATCGGCTCCAAGTCTATAGTGAATTCTTCAATTAGTATTTGGCCAAGTTAGTGGCAACTACAAAGTAAGCACGGAAGGAAAGCATATGATGAAGTATCCTGGAAGAAAGTAAAGGATTTGACTCTCGGCCTTCGGCAGTTTTGGCATTCGAATAGATTCTTGAGGGTACAGAAAATATAAGAGCCGATCCTTCTCTTCTAAATTGGCTACTTCAGTCCCCAGTCGAACTATCCAAAAAAAGAAGTATTTTTTGAGACTCTGAAAATACCCAAGCTTAGAGGAAATCATAGGTCGTTATGCAAACGGAGCTTGAGTCCGAGCTTGGATTGATCCCGTTGGTTGCCTACCTCAAGGAGGAAGTTCTTCCTCGTGATCCGAAAAAAAGCTCAGAAAACTCAGGAATCAAGCCTCTCCCAATATGTTTTGTATGGAGGGCTAAGTTGTATAAGAGATCATATTCTCTATCACCGCTGCTGAGATGTCTTCGATCCTTTAGAGGTCCGACTTTGCATTATGGAAAGTGCACGAGAAAATCTTATGAAAGTCATGTAGGAGTCCAGGTTTCCCTGTCATAAAAACTTACTTCTGACAAGGATACTATTAGCCGAATCTTGTGTACCATCATTCTATGGAAAATATGTCAAAAAATATGACCATTGTCAGAAGAATGCAAACGTACAAAGAATAGTCAGACCTCCGAGCTTACTTCCGCTAAGCGCACCTTGGCCATTTGCGCAATGGGGAAATGGAATATACTTGGCTTTTTTTTGATGGTGTTCGGACAGATGGAAAAGTTCCTTCCTTGGTCACGAATCGACTACTTCATCCAAATGGGTCGAAGCTGAACCACTAGCAAAAATTATCCGAGGCTAAGGTACAGGAACTTCATCTGAAAGTCAATAGTCTGTCAGTTCGATCTGTCCCCAAATTCTCATAACAGATGATAATGGGCGAATAGTTCGCTAGGATGAGGTTCGTCGAGTTCTGCGAAGATCCTAAACATCTCCTTACCACTTCACATCGATAGCTCACCCACAAGGCAAATGGAAGAAGCTGAAGTGACCAACTAGACTCTTGGTGCAATGGCATCAAGATCGAGGCTTGACAGAGCAAAGAGAGCCTAGGGTGGATGAACTCTACCACATCCTCTGGGCATACCAAACTACTCAAAGGTCGCCGACTCGAAGAAACATCCATTCGTCTTGACCTTTAGAACGAAGGCAGTCATACCAATCGAGCTTAAACTCCCATCAGCACGGGTCATGGTCACCTTCAATGAGCAGCATAATCTGTGAAACCTTAGAGCCAACCTCGATCTGCTGGAAGAAAAAAAAGAGAAAGCCCAAGTTCGGATGGTGGCCTACAAACGAAGGGTGGCTTGATATTATAACTCCAAAGAATCAGAAGTAAAACATTCAAAATGTGGAGGATTTAGTGCTTCGGCGAGCCGCCATCTCCCAGCCTCTAAACCCAGGGAAAACTTGCCCCAAATTAGGGAAGGTCCCATATGAAGTGGTGGAGATCATCTAGGTCCCGAAACTTATTACTTGAAGGAAGCTCGGAGGAATAATGCTCCCACGATCCTTGAAACTCAGAAAATCTGAGGATGTACTACCAGTAATTTTTCTGCAATAAAACTTCTTCATTTCGATATTATTGTTTCTTGTTGCGAAAAATTATGTGATGACAGGAAAAGAAGCAATTAAAAGTGGCCATGTTAGGAATAAGGAAACCTCATCCTAACATGGAGAACCTCATCCTAACAGTATGAGCAAAGTCGAAGGCCTCATTCATTTTAGACGAGATGGAGGGAGAGGCCCTGACAATGGCCCTTATGTGCCCCCACAGTCCATTAAGAACAGGAGGAGAACCTCATCATAACTTGAGCAAAGTCGAAGGCCTCGTTCATTTTAGATGAGATGGAGGGAGAGGTCCTGATAATGGCTCCTATGTGCCCCCACAGTCCATTAGGAATAGGAGGAGAACCTCATCCTAACATGAGCAAAGTCAAAGACCTCGTTCATTTTAGATGAGATGGGGGAGAGGTCCTGACAATAGGCCCTTATGTGCCCCCACAATCCATTAGAAATAGGAGGAGAACCTCATCCTAATGTGAGCAAAGTTGAAGGTCTCTTTCATTTTAGATGAGATGGTGGAAGAGGCCCTGACAACGATCCCTATGTGCCCCCATAGCTCGTTAGGAACAGGAGGAGAATCTCATCCTAACATGAGTAAGGCCGAAGGCCTCGTTCATTTTAGACAGGATAAGAGGAAAGGCCCTGACAACGGCTCCATTATGCCAACAATAAAAGAAGACAAGATCTCTCCCGAGCTTCAGCTTAGACGAACCCTGAGACAAGATCTCCCATGAGCTTCAACTTCGACGTCGACCTGGTTGGAGATAAGATCTCCCCCGAGCTTCGACGTCTACGTCAATAGGAGATAAGATCTTCTTCAATCTCAACTATTGATAAGATCTTTTCTTAGCTTTGATGTCTACGTCAACAGGAGACAAGATCTTCCTAGACCTCGATTGGAGACAAGATCTCCTCCGAGCCTCAACTTCAACATCAACCTCGATTGGAGGCAAGATCTCCCCCGAGCCTCAACTTCAATGTCAATCTTGGCTGGAGATGAGATCTCTCCCAAGCTTCTACATCAATTGGAGAAAAGATCTTCCACAAGCTTCAATCACAACGTCAACAGGAGATAAGATCTTCCTAGATCTCGACTGGAGATAAGATCTCTTTCGAGCTTCAACATCAACGTCAATCCCGACTGGAGATAAGATCTTCCACGAGCTTCAACCATAACGTCAATAGGAGACAAGATCTTCTTGGACTTCAGCTGGAGGCAAGATCTCCCCCAAGAGTCAACTTGGACGTCAACCTCGGCTGGAGACAAGATCTCCCACGAGCTTCAACTGCAACGTTAATAGGAGACAAGATCTTCTTAGACCTCAGCTGGAGGCAAGATCTTCTCCGAGCTTTAACTTTGATATCAACCTCGGTTGGAGACAAGATCTCCCATGAGCTTCAACCGTAACGTCAATAGGAGACAAGATCTCCTTGGATCTCGGCTGGAGGCAAGATCTCCCCCAAGTCAACTTCAACTTCAACCTCGTTGGAGACAAGATCTCCTCTGAGCTTCAACTTCAACGTCAACCTCAGCTGGAGATAAGATCTCCTCCAAGCCTTCAACCCCAATGGATGTAGAGCTCAAAAAAGGACTTCGATAGTCATCTTTTTTGTACTTCTTTTCTTCGAGTTTCGAACTCGGAAGTGGGGGGACTATTGTTGGGGATAAATTCCGCTCCCATCGAAGTTCAATTTGATGCTTGGCCTAATACAACTGGAAATCATGAAAGAGCTTCGATCGAGAATTCTCTCTCCAATGGTCGAACCCCTCCAGCGATCGAACCCCAGTCGAACTTCTTCTAGATTTTTTCTTCGATCGGATTTCTACAGGAGTCGAACTCCTTCTGGATCTCTCCTTCAATCGAATTTCTACAGGAGCCGAACTTCTTCCGGACTCCTCCTTCAGTCGGATTCCTCCAAGAGCTGAACTCTTTCTAAATCTCTCCTTCAGTCGAATTTCTATAGGAGCCAAACTCCTTTCGGACTCCTCCTTCAGTCAAGTTTCTACAGAAGCCAAACTCCTTTTGGATCTTTCCTTCAGTCGGATTCCTCCAAGAGTCGAACTTCTTCTGGACTCCTTCTTCAGTCGAATTTCTATTGGAGCTGATCTCCTTCTGGACTCCTCCTTCCGTCAAGTTTCTATAGGAGCTAAACTCCTTTCAGATCTCTCCTTCAGTCAGATTTCTACAGGAGCCAAACTTTTTCTGGACTTCTTTCTCGATCGGATATCCATAAGAGCTAAACTCCTTTTAAATTTTTCCTTCAGTCGAATTTTTTCAGCGGATTGCTTTCAGATTTCAGCTAGCGTTCCTTCCGAATGATTTTCTCTAGCCATATTCCCTTTAGGAGTTTGAACTCCTCTGAAATTGACATACATCAAAGCTTTTCATCCCTTCATGCAGCCTCGAGCGACTCAGTACCGGACAGCTACAGTCGTCACTATCAGTTTACTACAGACGACAGCAATCCGCTATCAGACAGTGATGGCTGTCACCATCAGTTTACTATAGACGGTGCTACAGATGGCACCCCCTTCCATAACAGACTCCATCAGGCCTCGAGCGGCCCACTATTAAATGGCTGCAGTTGTCACTATCAATCTACTACAAGCTCCGTCTATAAAAAAGGATCCTCCAAATATATTTTCTCTAAGCTTTCTTCTTCTTTTCAAAATTCTGTCGAATTCTTTTCTGAGCACTCCATTTCTGTTGGTCAGAAGAACTGACTTGATCGTCGGAGGATCCTATCGAAGCTACCACCACCAACTCTGGACGAAACTTTATTTTGCAGATTACCTATGGCGATCTCATCTTTCTCGACTCCAGCTCGATCCAGCGTCAATCAGATTCTGCACCAATTGGTATCCTAATGAATAAGTTATTTTTATGAAATATGATGAAATTTCTGGAGTGCAAAAGCACATTATGAAAATGCATGATATAGCCAAAAAACTAAATGATTTGAGAATGATAGTATCTAAAAATTTTTTTATTCAGTTTATTCTTAATTCTCTTTCATCATAATTTATCTAATTTAAAATTTATTACAATACATATAAAAAATCATGATCAATGAATAAACTTATCTTCTAATATGTACAAGAGAAAGAGAGATTGAAATAGGAAGGTATCTTGAATGTTCACGTGGTCATAGAGGAGAATCCTAAAAGAAAGAAAGCAAAAAAAAAAAAGATCGAGCAATCTACTAAAGAAAAGTTCTTATAAATTAAAATATTTTTTTTATAATAAGCAGGGATATGACAAAAAAAAACTCTAAGAAAAAAAGAAAATGATTTGAAAAAAAGGGTATTCCCTTATCCCTTATTTATTTTGAAATTAACTTTATTGATGTTCCTTCCAATATTTGGTGGATTGATTCAGATGCTGCAATTCATATTTTTAATTCATTACAGAAATTTTTTTCAAGCCAAAAATCAAATAACAGGGAGCAGTGGATCTTTAAGAAGAACTGGATTAAATCCAAGATCATTTCAGTTGGGACCTACAAACTTGTTATAGATACTAGATTTTAATTAGATCAACATGATATTTTTTATATTCCTTCAGTATGTAGAAATTTGGTTTCTTTATCAAAACTTGATTTAGAAGGTTGCTTATTTATCTTTATAAATTTAAATTTTAGATTAATAAAAAAATTTATTTTAATTGATACTGGAATATTATTCAATAAATTATATAAAATAAATTTGGATCTTTCTTTTGCACAATCTTTACTTTAAATGTCAATGTTGAAATAAAATATGGTATTGTGAATGAGAGTTCTTCAATATCCTGACATATGCAATTAGATCATATTTTTCAAAAAATGATGACTAGATTGATTAAGATATTTTATTAAATCTAGATTTTAGTAATTTTAAAATATGTATCAATTGCATTAAAAAGAATAAATTAAAAATTATAAAAAATATATTACTAAAAGTCAAGAACTCTTAAAATTGATACATACCAATATTTATGGCTGTATTTCATCATGTTTTGGAGGGCAAAGATATTTCATCACTTTTATTGATGATTTTTCATGTTATAGTTATGTTTTTATGTTACATGAAAAGTATGAAGTTTTAAAAGCTTTTAAGATATACAAAGTTGAAATAAAAAATTAATTGGATAGAAAAATTAAGATTGTAAGATCTGATAGAGATAGTGAATTCTATGGTAGATATAATGAATCTGATCGTAATTCTATATCTTTTGCCAAATTTTTTGAACAACACGGTATTATAGTATAGTATACTATACTAGAAAATTTTTAACAAAATGGTATGGCTAAAAGGTATAACGCACTTTGATGAATATGGTGAGAAGTATGATTAGTAATTCCTCATTATCTTTCAATTATAAGAAAAAGTCTTGAAAACCACTATGTATATCCTAAATTGGGTTCTTAATAAGATCGTTCCTAAAATTCTTTTTGAGTTACGAATGGATAGAGAATTGTCTTTAACACATTTACATATATGGGATTGTTTTGTAGAGGCTCAATTATATAACCCATAAGAAAATAAATTAGATTCTAAAACTATTAGTTATTATTTTATTAGATATCCACAAAGATTAAAGATTTTTAGATTTTATTATCCATCATACACCATTAGAATTGTTGAAACTAGAACCGTCGGATTCGTTGAGAATAGTAAAAATAGTGAAAGTGATGAACCGTATAATATGATGTTAGAGAAAATAAGTGAATCTTTTTTTTATTACAATAATACCTAAAGATATTCCGCATGAATCAGTTCAATCTGTGATTATAGAACATCAACAGATGATCGATACATCACTTTCTAAATAATTTATCAATAAATTTGATTTGATTGAAAATAAACATAATATATACTGATACTGAATTTGGAATATTACATAGATCTACTAGAGTTAGAAGATTGGCTATTTCAGATAATTATATTATTTACTTATAAGAATATGATTATAATATTGGGATGAATGATGATCAAGTTTCATTTAAGGATGCCATGAATAACGATCGATGATTCTGAACTTTGGTTAGATACCATGAAAGATGATATGAAATCCATGAATAAGAATCAAGTTTGGAAACTTATTGAATTGCCTGAAGAATTTAAGCCCATTAACTATAAGTAAAATTTTAAAACTAAATATAATTCCAAATGCAATATCGAAAGATATAAGGTTAGACTTGTAGCAAAAGAATTTACTCAAAAAAATATCGATTATCATAAAATATTTTTTTCTATTTTTTTTTTAAAAATTAGAATTATTATGACATTTGTAGCTTATTTGGATTTAGAGCTACGTCAAATGGATGTCAAGACTGCACTCTTGAATGGAGATTTAAAGAAAGAGGCGTATATAAAATAACCTAAAGGATTTTTAGTGCAAGAAAATAAAAGACTAGTATGTAAATTAAAAAAATTCATATATGGTTCTAAATAAGCTTTCAGACAATGGCACTTAAAGTTTAATCATATCATTACTTTCTTCTAATTTAAGAAAAATATTGTTGATCAATGTATATATCTTAAGATGAATAGGAGTAAGTTTATATTTTTGATTCCATATGTGGATGATATCTTACTAGCCAGTAATAATCCGAATCTCTTGAAACTAAATATTTTCTTTATGAATATTTTGATATGAAAGATATCAAAGATGCTTCTTATATTTTTGATATAGAAATTTATCGTGATAGGAATAAGAGATTGCTTGATTTATCTCAGAGGACTTATATTACTAAGATCCTAAAAAGATTTGAAATATCAAGCTGCTTATTAAGTAAAGTATCAATCGTTAAGAATGATAAATTTAGTAAATTTTAGTATCCCAAAAATAGATTAAGAAAAATCAAATAAGGTATATATCTTATACATGTACTGTGGATAGTTTGATGTATGCTCAAGTATATACTCGTCCTGATATCAGTTTTATTTTGAAAATGCTTGGTAGATATTAGAGTGATCGAGGTATGGATTACTGGAAGGCTGACAAGAAGGTAATGTGATATCGGAACTAACTTGCTCACTTATAGGATGATTGATCAGTTAGAGATGATTGGTTACTCAGATGCAGACTATGGCTGAGAAAATTTATTACAAGGTCTAGGATTATGAATTTTAATTTTAAGTCAATAAAAATTTATTATAACAATTCTGTTGTTGTTTCTTTTTCTAATAGTGATAAGGTTATTAATGCAAACAAGCATATTGATGTAAAGTATCTTGCTGTGAATAAAAGAATTAGTAATTATCAGATGTCCATTAATTTTATTGGTACTGCTTGTATGATGGTTGATTCCTTAATTAAAGATTTAGTGCTCAAAGTCTTTAAAAAGCATGTAAAAGTTATGAGCATTTATCATGAAAATATTTAATATATAATAAATATTTATTTTAAGAAACTCATAAGGGTTTGGTTAAACCTATAATTTAAATTCATCGGCAGCAGCATCCAAGCCTTCTCTATCACAATTCAAAGTTGAGAAGTCTCGATGGTAGATTAAGGGAAGGAACAATAGACATAGGTGATGTTCGTCATAATCTTCTTCTGAGCAACCTTCAAAAATTGTCCTGTGTACTCCATATGATATGCGTCATATGTGGAAATAAAGACAATATGAAGACATTGGGGACTGCAATCTAAGTATACCACGTTGCCATGAACAAAGTAATTAGGATAACTGGTCAAACTGGATTAAAGATCATATCATCTTATCATCACTTAAGTTCGGTGCTGATACAAAGCCTTTGAATTCCACATGAGTTCAAATTGACTGCAGGATAACAAGTAAAAAGGAATGAATAAGGGAATATATATAGCAAAATGAATTCGCACACCAAATTAAGGACGAAATCTGGTAGGTCCAATTTCACCATGCCCTTGGGAAATTTGAGCAGAAGAGCAGAAATATTCCACTTGGAGAGATAGCAAACACAATGAAATGCTTGGATTTAATTTTCTATTCGCTTAAACAGTCAGCCAGAAATAGATGGGGAGCAAAGTGAGGAATAACAATCGTCGTCTCTGGGACTCTGATTTATTATATATAACATGAAAATCTTTGTATATCGACCAAAAACATACAATTAGTTTATCTAATTATATAAATACGGAAAGATCTAAGTAAATGGGAGAGATCACCACCATTTATCCATCTTCACATATGCTCCAGCCTGTACTCTTGCCCAAACTTCTGCAACTTTTCTCTCCAACATTTAATTTCATTCTAGAGTATGAAAACATTAATTTAGTCACAATTAGGATATTTGCAAGCTAGCATTAATTTCATGTGCACATAAGGGGGAGTACCAAAGCAGTTTTTCCTTCATTTCATTAATTTAGTGAAAAGTAGGATTTAGGCGGTTAGTTGCGGTCATCTAGGCTTCCTTGATTCATTCCTTGTGTCTTTCCTTTTCTGACGTTCATTCGAGCATCACTAATAATATGCTTCAAATATTCAATTATTCGCAAAATATAAATTATTAATGATCAATTCAATAAACATGAACAAATTACAAGTTGATGATGCTTTATGTTGTTGCCAATGATGGTAGTGTTTTTGCAATTATCATTCTTATCTCTCCCCCTTTCCCCTAAATGTGGGCGGGGGTAATAGATCACTCCCTCTCTATTTAGCACAACATGCAGAATTAGTAGGTGCATGGATGGTGCAAAGAAAATATGGCTTGAGAGTGATTCAATCACCGTTATCTTTTGGTGGTCAAAATCTCACATTTGCAGGTCTGAAAACAAACATTTGTTGAAGGATTTCTTCCGTCTGGAGATATCTACTTCATTCTTTTCAGGTTTCTTACGTCAAGCGAGCAGAGAAGCGGATTATAGACTAGCTTGCTGCTCAAATTTTTCATATGTACTCGTATTATGATCCATAGGACTAAGCATATCCCTCCTAAACCGTAGTTCATTTTTGCAGGTAGACATGAGTGGGATTTCCCATCATTTGTGATTTCTTTAGTTGGGTGATTTCTTTTTTATTTTTATTTTTTTTATTGTAGAACTTTAGTTGGGTGATTTGTTAATGTTGTTTGGGCCCATTGTGGTCATGTAACCCTCTCTCGTACCCCCTCCAGACCAACGCAAAAAAAAAAAAAAAATCTAAGTGAATATATCTTTGGTCATTTATTATTCAAGGTCTTTCTAAACGAACTTTTTCACATTTTTCCATATTGTCTATCTTTGCCTATGGTTGATTTATTCATGATTGCAGACTTTGTTACCATCGAGAATGTGGCCACCGATGGGCGGAGCTAATCATGAACAACGAAGGCATGATTTGCTTGGTAGCTCGTTTGCCTTCGTTTGTTCTAACGATGAACCAGGGCCAATCCACATATTAAAGCATGATAAAGATGAACCATTTTGAACGTCACCTCGCTTGCCCAACATAGGCTCAAATAACTAGAGAAATGGATCATTCTATCATCCAGACGGTTTAAAGCCTCTCTGCTTTGCAATTTGCAAAGGTTTCCAGGTTCAAATTTTCTAGTAAAAGCATATGGCATGAAGTGACTCGGACAGGACGAAGCAAATTCCAACCGAGCCCGTGCATGACCCCTGCGGTACATTTAGGAGAGGGAAACCACCCATCACGCAACCCGAGCTCGATTAAGTTCACCTACCTGGCTCCCTAGCTCTCGGAACTTTTCTTGTTTCAATATCAAGAGCCAAGTGTGAAAACCGTAATCTATCAAACTCTGTCCAAAAGACAAAATTGAATACCATATTAACATAACTAAGCCAGGTTGGAGCAGGCCATGCTAGACTTCATTACGTGTAGCCCTTGTCCGTTATAAGAACCTTCCTGAAACTTGCTTTTGTTTCTAATCACAACTCAAAAAATTAATATGTCCCCTTGGAAACGACAGGAATGTGGTGTTTGTTGAAGAATAAAAATAATATGGGAAGGATTTAGGTTGACGCATATGGCGATCGCAATCCTTGGCACGAGAAACGACGGATGCATAAGGGCAGTGGGTTCACATACCGGCCTCTCCCATCATCGTCCTCCCGCGTGTTGCATTCACTGAATGTGCTGATCTTAAAAAAATATCACATGATTTAGAAATATATCATATCAACAATAAATAGTAATAAATTGTTTTTTTTTTTTTTTTTTTTGAATTGGTCTAACTAATGTTGGCATGATTACGTTAAGCCTCTTTCAATGCACATGTTTTTGCTGCTGACTTTCTCTTGAGATGCGATCACAGTTTGTTATAATGCAAATTCTGCATACAAAAGCAGGAATTAAGGATATTATAAACTGATGGCTTCTAATCACTCAAATTTTGTAAAAAAAAAAAAATGCTTAGGGCAGCCACCTGGTGTTCATGAAATTTCTTCGATCCGCTTATGCTAGCAGGCAACTCTTTATATATTCAACCATTTCTCATGTCTCATAATTTTCAGGAGTTACATTAATCCACTCCTGCCACATTGCACGGTGGCTTTACAAGTATTCACATCGACTTTCCTATGAATAAATAAATAGATAGATAGGTAGTATGATCTTCTTTTTAAAATATATATATATATATATATATATATATAATTTTTATGAATATATTTACATTTATTTTGAACAATTTATTCATCCATTCTAACTAAAAAAAATTAACATACAATTTTTTTAAAATAACCTATCAAATCAATCAAATTATTTTTCTAGTGACAAATATCGAAATCACTCCGCACGTTACTGCAACAAATCCGTTTGAAACTCTCATGAGCACACGTTATGGAAAATGTCTTATTGTAACGTCGACGGAAGTTACAAAAAAGTCTATCGATGTCTGTGCTTTGTCGTCTTAACGCAGATTTCAAGCCTACAAGCTGCAATGGGTCGTTAAAGTCCAAAATTCACAAAATATCACACTAACATCACCGTCAAGACGAATTCAACACGACCACAAAGAAATGGGTTTTATTGCTGACCAACGTCAAGGAAGCCACTTTAAAACACCAAAATACTAATTAAATATATGAATTTTTTTACTCCCTCTCATATTTTAGGCTAAGTTACGGTCGTCTCTAATGGGCCGGGTCAATGGGGAAAGGGACATATCTCTGCCCGACCGGCTTTGACAAGCTCAACGGTGATGATAACCAAACACGCATCATCCAATAAATTGGGCCATTGATTTATTTACCTTTTTGATAAAATATCACATTCATGACCCTTTTAATTATTTATTAGTTACTAGTTATCTCCACACTATATAGAGCTGAAATAAAACATATCTATTGCTCTTCTTTTATAAGATAGTATGGCATTTTCATTGAGCTTGATAGGATTGCATGCAACAAGAATGAAACCTGAAAAAGAATGAAGTATGACATGATATAGAGGTTGATCAAGTTTTCATGGAGATATATTTTAAATTCACTGTCAACTTGAACAATAATGCTTAGGATATCGATATTTTTTTCTTTTCTCTATTACTAACAAATAATTTATCTAGCAATCTTAATGTACCATGAATCTAGGTCGGAAATACATGCATTGTTTGATTCTTCATCAAACTTTTTTTTTTAAAAATAATTAACATCATTATATAAGAGATTACACCAGATCGGTTGTTGTTTGAAGTGCATGATGTATGCCTGCATTGAACATAAGATGCAATTGGCAATTCAATCTTTCATGTCTATTTTTATCTAAATAAAAAAAGAAGAAAAAAAAAAATTCTTTCATGATGCATCTATGGAATTTTAGTTATATACCAAGTCTAGCATGAAAGTAGTAATCCTCTATTATCAATCAGTCTCGATCTCAATTGGTTGCGGCAAATTTGAATGTCAAGAATTGCTATGGTTGATGACCTCACAATATTACCAATTACAGCATTGGACAATATATAGGATAAAAGGGGTAGTCATAATGATTCCAAATAATCTTGAAGAAAAAGAGGGATCCCATCTAATGTTGAAGAAAAAGGGGGAGCAGGTACGATGTCATGATTTCACGAAGAAAAGCCCGTGCATCATGCACGATATACGACAAACTATTGAACCAAAATATTTATTGCTTTCTTACCTAAGTTCCATGAATGCAATGGAATTGACAATGACGGGAGACTAACCCGGAGGTAACCATAAATTTTATTGTTACGCTACATAACAACTAGAACCCTTCTTACCAAAAAAAAAAAAAGAGAAAAGAGGAAAATCTAGAAACTCGGTCTGATGACTGATGGCCTTTTAATTAGTTGGGTGCTTATGTTTTAATAAAAAGTACTTTAGGATGTCAGCATAAGATAAAATTACACCAATAATCCTTATGGATAGGAAAGAAGTAAACTTGAACAGCAGTTGGACTCATGAACTTTTGTTTATATGTGCTTTTTAAAGGAGAGAAGGGAATTTTTGGGTGACGACAATAATAAAAAAATATTTTTCTTCAAAATAAAATCATAATCATTCATAGTATATTATGATTCTAACGTATTAGAATGTAAAAAATAAGGGGCAGCAACCCTTAATTAATGTTTGTTTGGTTGTGAATCCATTAAGTTGGTGGGACATTAAACATAAATTTTATTGGAATAGTGACATAGTCTAAGTTGGGAGATATGAAGCTCTCAACTTATAGTCTACAGTCCTGCCTTCACTCTTTCAGATGTCATGGTCCCTTAGATCATACTCAAAACAGCAATGACTTGGTCGCCCCAGCTTCATCACAATCCGGATGCATCAAAACATAATCAGATGGTTCGGACACGTGGCATTGATCATGAGCCACCCAACGCAATGGTCCAAAATTCTGGCTTGGAAGCTCCGGCAAACTGCCTTCCGTGGTGACAACAAGCGGTACTCGACGGACGACAACCTATCCTTTTGTCCTGACCGTTGCCGTCCGATCGACAACGGACCGTTCAGATCGCCTTAGACCACCAAATCACCTGTTGCTGCTTGGCTACGTCGCACACCGAATCGAAACCCAGCAGCCGTCAAACGGATTCAAACCGGGAGAGGCGGAATGGGGCCCACCTTTTTTTTTTCTTTTCGGTAACAATCGGGCCCGTTCAGGTTGGAGATGGGACCTACGAGATTCTGGTTCATCCGATCTCCATCCCACGGTCCCGATAATAAAATAAAATGCTCCCTCTCTTCCCTCTCGGACCGGCGACTGGGACGACATTTCCCGAGACCCGGCTTCCTCTCCGCCTCGCTTCCCCGACGCCGAACTGGGGGAACCGTTCGGAGAAGCGATCCCCAGAGACGGAACACCGAGTGGAGGCCGCGGAGGCCGGAAGGGGATCGGATCTCAGATCTCCGTTCGAGGCCGGCGGGGACCTTCGCGCTGCTTCGTCTTTGGAGCTGTATCATTCTAGGACCTCTTTGTTCTGGTTTTGGTTGTGGTATTTTGAATGTTAGGAGGAAAAAGTCGTTTTTTTTTGGTGTTTTTGATGTGATTTGATGCGAGTATTAGATTTTCTGCAGTGATTTAGACCGGGATTAGTATTTATTTGAGATCCGAAAAGGTTTGGTTTGATTTCTTTGTATTTTGAGCTTAAATTGTGGGTTTTATTTGATTTTTATTTCTGCCGGAGGTTTTGTTAGACTGATATCTTGGATTGAAAAAAGAGGAGAGGGGAATCGGATACCTAATTTTGGATTTTTTTTTTTTAAAATCTTGAAAGCATTTTGATTTATGAGTTTTTTATAGAAGTGGAGTTCGGGAGTAGCATCAGAAAATATAGAGTTGTTGTAGGATAATACTTGAATTGGATTTCCTTCTAAATGGTGCTCTGGTGTTGGAAGTTGATCATCCAGAGATTGAAAGAAATATTGGTGAACGAATATTGGGGTTTATCCAAGTAAGTCTAGGCGTTCCATTTGGAGTATTACTAAATCTCAGCTGTTAATGTATGGTCAAAGTGACATATTCATGGACCTGTGATTATATCTTCAATGGATTGGTGGTGTATCTAATTTTCGAAGACAGCGGATTGATCCTGGAAGAATTTCCGTGTTTTTTGGTTACCATAAAGAATGGCGTCATGCAGAAGAAGTTTGCCTACAGTGCAGCGAGATGGAGCTGTGCAAAATGGGGAAGCTTGTGTTGATGGCTCTCCCTCACCCAAGTTGTCTCATTCTCCGGCGTACTTGACTGTGAGAGGGTTTCTGAATTCATTGCTGAACTCGATTAGTTTTCTTATGGCGTCGAATAGGATTCAAGCTGCTTTTGCCGGTATGGTGGCACGAAGGTCTTCTCGGCCTGTGGAGAGGTCAAAGTCGAAGGGATTCCACTGGAAGCGAGCCTCCTTCCATATCTTTGTCTTTTTTATGGCAGGGGTTTTCCTTGGTTTCACCCCATTTCTCTCTGTTGATATCTCCAGGAATTTTGTGTCCAAACATACGGCCTTTTCTTTTAAGGAGGATTCAGCAGCTGAAACTGTTTCTCACCAGAAAATTGATTCAGTAAGGGAAGAAATTCTATTGATTGATAAACCACGCAAGGAAAACTATGATGTGGCAAAATGGTCTGTAAAAAATGAGTCTCTTGATACCACATCCACTGTACCTCCTGTTCCAGATACAGACTTAGTGCCTCAAAAGCTTTTGATTATTGTGACTCCAACATATGTTCGGCCATTTCAAGCATATTATCTGAATCAACTGGCTCAGACATTAAGGAATGTGCCACCCCCTCTACTATGGATAGTTGTTGAGAAGTCCATGCAGTCCGCTGAAACGGCAAAGATCTTGAGGGGAACTGGGGTCATGTACAGACATCTTGTGTGCGTACAAAATGCCACCCAAAAAAAAGATAATTGTGTTCACCAGAGAAATGTTGCACTGGCTCACATTGAGAAGCACCATCTTGATGGCATGGTATACTTTGCAGATGATGATAGAGTCTATTCAATTCGCCTTTTTGACCAAATGCGTCAAATCAGGTATTTTGCTTTCCTTGTGACCTTAATTGCTTGTTATTCTAGACAGTCTGGTGTCAGGGGAACTGATAAGTTTACTTTACTATTTATTTTCTCAATATAAGTTGTTTAACTTGTTATGGTAATTAAATTTTTATTTGAACTATGATAGTAAACCTTCTTCTGTTGCACCAATATTTATGGTTAATATAATGCCGTTTTTAAGATTCTAAACCCCTGATGTCGACTCTGTAAGACATCTGCTTTAACCCTTTTCACATGCTTCATCTGAAGTTCTGAATATTTAAATTATCCTTGGTAAACATACCTGTGTGCATTGGGTACTAAATAGTTTGCTTTTGTGAGGGGGTCAAACATTGATAACCATTACTTTTGTGGCATCGGATAAGCTTGGGACTTGTCCAGTGCTTTCGAAACTTTAACTACTTACTTTTTTTATTTTATTTTATAACGTTGTTTGGAATATCTTTTATGTATAAGTTCCAAGATTTTTGGTGGATTGTTGCACTTTTCTCAGCTATGTTCATCAAGACCCTCCTTAGGCTCTGGAAGAGAATTGCCCAAAAATCACCTTGGAATCAATTACTGGTGTTTGTACTTTATAGGAATGTGAATTCAGTATACATCAAATTCAGTCTACACATGAATTATTGCTGACTTATGAGTTGAAAATGGGCTATAATGTTGCCTTTATGTGCAAAACAGATGAATTGACAAATGGATCAAATCACAAATCTTTGAAAGGCAATCCTGCAATTCTTCTCCCTTTTTGTTTCTACTATTTAATTTGCCATACACATAATAATCAACAAAAAAGAAGCTAATTTGGTTTATGGAAAAAGGGTGTGCTTTTCCTATATTTATTTGGGGAATGTCTTCTTAATCATTATCTTAGGTGATATGCTGCCAAGCCATTTATGTTTTGGCAAGCAATTAACATTCTTCCATGCTTCAGAGAGAAGATATCTTTGTAAAGCATTTTCTTATCAAAATATCAATTCCCTATTTTCTTAGTAAAATGGTTCAATTCTATCATCCATTCCGAGACTTTTTTAGTCCTCCTGCCAAAAACATAACTGTGGTGAATTGGTTCATGTCTAGGAAACACCTCCTACTTTAGAAAGTTTAGTCACTTTGATGGGAAGGATGTGATGCATCATAATTTTTAAAACATTATACCCACCATGTCTTTCTCAAAAAAGTTTCTTAGGGTCTGTTTAGTTGGGGTATATCAGATTACGGGATAATCTGATAATTCATGGGAATCATTTATCTGGAAAAATGATTGCGGAGGAAAATAACTCTTACTATGTTTGGTTGGTGGAAAAATTACTCCGGAAAATGACACTGGAAAAGAATTATTACGTTTGGTTGGAGGTAATCCTATATGAAAATATCGCAAAATTTACAAATGTATCCTTCAATATAAAATATTTTTTTAATACTAAAATAGTATTGTCATCTTCAATTAGTTTGTATATAATGACTATAATCACATAACCCTTTGCATAATGTCATCTCCATCTTAATTTTTTTACAAAAGCTCTTTATTGAATAAAATTTGAAGGATATTGGAATAAAGTCAATGATTATATTTGCAGCTTTATTAGGGATATTTTTGTCAAATATGGAAGACTACCATTCGGGAATTTATCAAATACCAACCCCCTTGGTATTTGTTTTATCTTCTCCCTCTGAAAAATAAGCATGGGACCCACCAATTTTTTTATCATCTCTCTCTTCCATTTTTCATACCAAACATAGTAATTTGACATGGAAATTATTTTCCCATGCGAGATTACCTCCAACTAAATAGCTCCTTAAAGAAATTTAAAGGTTCTTTAGAGATAACTGGAAAATGTAAAGACTGCCAGATGAATGTTGGAGGAGCAGAACAACACAATTTCCAAGCAGATTAACACTGTTGATCTTGTTGATGACAGATGATTATGGAATCCTGAAATTATGAAGTTGATGGTTTAAAAAATTTTGGTTATCTGGATTATGTTCTGTTTTGTGTTTTGGATTTGTGATATGATGGTATAAAATTGTGCTTTGAACCATAGGGAAGTGGATCAATTTGAAGATATCCCTGTGCGTACGCTAAATGCTTAGTTAAAGTGGCTGGGAATGTTCCTCTTCAAAAGAACTTTTAGGATGTGGAGGTGGAGAAATATGCCTGTGCTATTTCACTATTTAGTGCGGTTACTTACTGTACAATTTGGAGAAGATGATTTAAATAATTAGCACTGCAGAAGGTTTTGGTTCAAAGTGATCAACTAGTTTATCATATATAAAATACACTTTCTAATCATCATCTTATCTGTGTTTTAAAAAATAGTGGTGTCTCGTGAAGGTCAGTCCTCTTTTGTTGGCTCTCTGTATTATAAAAAAGACAATTTTCAACAGCCCTTAGTCCCTCTTTTTTTTTTTTTTCCTTCTAAATGTGGGGGCATGTGAATCAACAAATGACTTCCTTGTTCATTATGAGGCAGCCAGACACATTAGATCCAGCTGCTGCTTTGCAGGTGGGGGATAGGATACCTAATGTGTTCTTGGATGTCATGATGCCAGTGGCACAATCATGATGATCAAGTTTCTGAACCACATTGTTCGAGCAATCCTGTGAGAAAGTAAAGAAAATAAAATCAGCATTTATTATGAAGTGAGTAGTTTAACAGTGGACATAATTCCTGAATGAATCCAAAACAGCTAAATTCTTTGGTTCTTGAAATTTATGAGAGGCAAATCCTTTTGCTTTAGTTGTCACTTTGGTTGGTGGTTTATAACAGTTCTTCGCTGTAATGATAGGGTGATAAACTAATGGTGACGATGGAAAGAATCTGAAGGACATCTAAAACCTGAATTCTGGATTGGTACTTCAGCGAAACATAAAAGAAACTTGGCAGCTCTTGATATGAGGAGCTTTTTTGTGGATGAGGTTCTTGAGAGGATTCAGGGCAATGCTGTGATTATGGTCAAGCAATATCTGGGAGAGGCCACTTCCTCTTGCATTTATTAAAAGAAAGATTCAGAAACTGAAGTTTATCCAACTGATTGTTTTCCCTTTCTCTTTCATCATAAAGAAAATACAATCCACACTATATAAAGGGGTGGATAAGATTCTTGGAAGTATTAAACGACCGCTCTTCTTTTTTACTTTTCTTTGCAACAAGATATCCTATAGAGATAGGTTCTCTTGCTGTATGCTACAGTAATTATAAAAGATGTGACACTTGCTGTTGTGTAGCCTTTCTTCCATGTTGATGCTCCCCTCCCTTGTGTGGGTGGTTCATAATTTGATGCAAGCCAGCTTTAAGTATATCACACTCCCTGATTGGAGGTAAGATAGGAGAGACTAAGGGCTAGGCACCCCTCATGTACATTGAACCTGTTGGAAGGAAAATTTTTTCAAGCCCATGGCTCTTGCTTGTAAGAATGAATTCGCTCATAGCTGTGGCTAATTTTTCTTGTTATTAACTTGAAGGAAAATCTAAAATAATTGTTGGTTGGAAATGGGTAAGGATGCACCTTTGATGCTCATATGTATCCTCCAATGCATAAAAAAGGTTTGGTCTCAGGTTGAACTACTAGAAGCTTATTGGACAAAATGCCAAAACACTGAATGATTTCTCCTAGATTCCTTTACCTGCTGGTATGTTTTGGCAAAATATGACATCTCAGAAGATCCAGAAACTATTCTTTAACTCTTACAAAATGCAGGAACTTTAATATCCTTGGTTCTAAGAAAGTGGAGCATCTTGCCCTTTTGGGGAGGAAAACCTTGTCAATATGAATCAGTAATATAGCCCTGTCAGACATGATTGTTTTTAACCTGGTCAAAGGAACATCATGTTGGTGATATTTTGAATATGATTAGTACTTTGATACTGCCATTGTAGAGTTGATAAATTTTTCACTGCTTCTTGGAAAAGAGAGATAAACTGGGAATTAGCGCCAAATAGGAGCAGACTGCCAGGAAATTTTCCTTAAATCGACAATTAGTAGATTTCACAAAGCTTATTGATAATGTTTATGTAGAAGGACCATCTCTTAACCATACTGTTCTATTCTCTTACCATCTCTCTCTTTTAAATTGTTTTTGTGACTTTTTTTGCGTTGAGTTGTAGGCGCTTTGGAACGTGGCCTGTTGCAAGGCTTGTTGAAAGTAAAAACAAAGTGCTCTTAGAAGGTCCTGTTTGCAATGGCAGTGAAGTAATTGGATGGCACACAGATCAGAGGAGCAGGATATCTCGAAGATTTCATGTTGACATGGCTGGCTTTGCATTTAATAGTACCGTACTCTGGGATCCTAAGAGATGGAACCACCCAACTCTTGAGCCTATTAGGCTACGCGGTACAGCAAGAGGTTTTCAGGTTAGTTCACTTTCTCATGGACATCATATGCGTTGCAGTTATTGTTCTTATACTTTTTATATTGTGGAGTAAGTGCTGGGGCATTTGTGTGTTAATGATGAAAGAAATGCTGGTGCGAAATCTTGGAGCCAATGCATATTTGTTTTTTTCTCCGGTTTGGGGAGGGACTTGCTTGTTCTATTGGGATGAAGAATGTGCCATCCTTGTTAGAGGACATGACTCACTAGAAAGGACCTTGTTACTTTTACTTTATGTGGTTGATCATTTTGAGATGTTTAATGATGTAACATATAATTTCAGGAGACCACATTCATTGAGCAGCTGGTTGAGGATGAAAGCCAAATGGAAGGTTTAGCAAACAACTGCTCAGAGATTATGGTTTGGCATCTCCATTTAGAAGCTCCTGAACTCATCTATCCAAAGGGCTGGTTGATGCAGAAGAACTTAGAAGTTGTTGTACCTTTGACATGATAGCCGGCCATGTGAAGTCATCACACTGTATGTATTCCCCGACAGGACTTTCCGCTGGATGTTAGTGAGCTTCACTTTAGTTATAATTAAATAACCCTGCTCCCTGCGTTATGAATTTTGTCATGTACAAGTTACTCTGTGATGCACAATTGGAACCCTCTTCAAGATGTTTATAAACTACACTTGATTCACCTTATTCCTTATTTCTCATGTTACACCTTCGTGTGGCAGGATCTGATTGAAAATGGTGTCTTATCCTGCTTATATCACCTGGAACTGCCTGGACTGCTGCCCGGAATGTCTGCTCTGATTTATCTTCTATGATGAGCAGAGGCGCAGGCTTCCCGATGCAAATGTTGTTTGTTGTATTCTTTATTTCAGACTTTTTGTCCTGGTTTCTTTATCCAGACGAGACAGACCTTGTACAGTTGTTTTTCCCTTCTTTTTTTTTTTTTTCTTTTTTTTTTTTTCCAAATGCAAAAAATTGCATCCATTGGTGCTGTTGGAAATGAAAACAAGGACCTTTGGAACATGCAAATTTCTATTTAACTGGCATGATTCAGAGGTAAATTGACCATCAATTTTGCATCATTTCTGTTAATTGTTTTCCATAATTGCAGACTGTGGCAGCCTAAACTTATGTTTTGCTAATGGGCATGCCAATCCGCAATTGAGGTGGATCCGTATATTGATTGTTATTTTGTTTGGTGTATTCTGTTTGCGATCAGGAGTTTTGATGTACCGAGGTTCTGAGGAGTTCCATCTGATAAGAAGTATCTAGATGGCATGCGTACGTACTGATTATTACTCGAGCTATATACATTTCTCTCTCTCTTTATGCCTAGTGGTCGTGCGCATATGTTACTATATGTTAGAGAGAGACAAAAACAATTGCTATAAAAATATTTAATTCGAAGGATCATTTAGTTTCAAAACTTATCTCCTCATGTTGGTTTTCTTGGTGGTGGAGGAGCTACCATTTTAGTTAGGCAAAGCGACGCATATTTATTGGCAAATTTAGTTCAAATGTTCTAGATCAACAGCAGTGTGGTACAAAATATTTTTTCTTCATTACACTATTCCTGCCCTAATTAGTATATGTATTGTCAATGCCCAAGACATGACCGCACTTGTGAAGGCATCACTCAAGCATACAACTTTAGCAGAATAAAGCATGCAGAATTTGATTTGTAATTAGTAATCTCACCACCGTTCATTTGTTCAGATGGTATCACCCCTTGCTGCCTGAACAAGGGGTTTAGATTCGATGCTGGTTGGAGTTGGTCTTTTCTAATCGGAAAACAAGCCGGAAAGACGTAGAAAAATTGAGGACCGGCCTTCTCTAATCTAAGAAAAACAAAAGAGGAACTTGTGATCTCAGGTTCGCGGGTCGTGGTGTACATGGCATAAGTGACTTGCCTCATTCGGGATGATGGTAACGAGAATTATCATGTCAGATTCAAGCCATCCTTGGCACCATCTAATAGCATGGAGCAGCCACTACCTTGAATACATCCCTTAAAGCTAAGCAACCACAGTTCTTCATTGATAAGTTCTCAAGCTAAGAAACTGTGAATACGTGCGGTGTAATAAACATGTTACTTTTAAATTTTCAGCCATCTTTTTCGAAATGTCCGAGTTGCTAAGGAGACCGACTCGAAATCTGCTGGGCTCCGCGTGCGCTGCTCTGGAGTCCCGCTGTCGACGGATAACATAAATTTTCAAAAATTAGATATTTAAGTTATCCAACTAATATTACAACTTTAAAGGGTTATCTGTGAAACTCCTTTTTTTTTTTTTTTTTTTCCGGAACCATGATATACTTTATGGTATATGACTTTTAGAAAAGGCTTTATTTCTTTAAATAGTTCGAATTTTTTGAAGATTTTTATTTTTATTCTAAATTTTAATTCATTACAATTGCAATTAAGTCATCTAATTTTTAAAATATTAATTACTTTCCCAACTATTAACTCATTTAAAGACCATGATGAAAATAGTCATCTACTATCATGCGGCGTTTAATAGATGCTAATATGACATGAAATTGGTTAATGTGGATTTCTTCTTTCTTTCCTTTTTTTTTTTTTTTAATTTTTACTTAATATTTTTCTTATCGACAGTTAGCATACCTTCGTCGTTATCACCAAATCCTTGCTACCACCTTTAAAGCTGTCTCCACCCATAGATTTTCCATATCCCAAGAATTTTGACATCTATTATTTTTAAAAAATTTATAAAAAAATATCATTTATAGAATTGTTAATAGCCATGATCTTTCCTCTCTCTATCTCTCTCTTTTTTTTTTTTTTTTTTTTTTTTGCTTTTTGGTCTCCCTTTGAATTCATCTTTTATGATTTAACGAGAGCATATGGAAGGGTTTTAAGATGCAGAGTCGTGGATTTATAGTTTAATTGTTATTTCCTAAGCCTTGTATGCTTTTCAATTTATCAAATTTATCCTTTTTAATCTTTTAGTTTATCCTTTTAGCTTATGAAAGTTATTTATTTTTTTTAATGGGAATGGAATGTAGTTGGATGCTACTCCCTGTTTATCCTTAAAACAGAATCAGAGTGAACAAGTTACGAAAATTAGGTCTATACAAAATAACAGCAACTAGAGTTTAGGCTCTTTCAGACTTATGAAAATTGTATTGAAGAAAAATACGGGTTTTTAAGTTTTGCTTATCATAGATCTTTATCAGTGGATCATTGGATACTTCAAAAAAAAAAAAAAAAGGCCATCTAGTCTGAAGTCGTTTCCGCCTTTTTTTTTTTTTTTTGTTTTCTGTAGATTAAGTTTTGTAGGGCCTTAGCCCATATTACCCTTCTGGTAGAGTGTTTGATGCTACAGATTTAGTGGATAGATTTAAATTATTTTTTAGATTCATAATCTTTCTTGTTTTTTGCTTTAAAGTTTCTATCATCTTACAATAGTTAAGCGAAATCAAAATTCCACTGTTACATGTGAAAAACCTAACATGTTTTCCTTTACCGGGGAATAATTTTCCCCAAGAGAACTCTTTACTTACCGGGGAACAATTTTCCGCAAGGAAGTTGTCCCTCTCTACCGGCGAACGAAACGGAACCTTGCCTTGGCCCTCCTCTCTTCCCTTCTCCTTCTCCAAGAAAAGCACCTCAGAGCCCTAACCCTAGCCGGCTAAACCCTATTTGTTATCGTAGGAGAGAAAGGAAAAAGAAATCAAAGAAAGATGCCGAATTTGGAATGCCGGATGTACGAGGCTAGGTACCCGGAGGTCGACATGGCGGTGATGATCCAGGTGAAGAACATCGCGGACATGGGGGCGTACGTCTCCCTTCTGGAGTACAACAACATCGAGGGCATGATCCTCTTCTCCGAGCTCTCCCGCCGACGCATCCGCAGCGTCTCCAGCCTCATCAAGGTCGGCCGCCAGGAGCCCGTCATGGTCCTCCGCGTCGACCGCGAGAAGGGCTACATCGACCTCAGCAAGCGCCGCGTCTCTGAGGAGGACATCCACGCCTGTGAGGAGCGCTACAACAAGTCCAAGCTCGTCCACTCCATCATGCGCCACGTCGCCGAGACCATGGACCTCGACCTCGAGGACCTCTACATCCACGTAGGCTGGCCCCTCTACCGCAAGTACGGCCACGCCTTCGAGGTCGGCTTGCTTGTCTTTCCCTCCGTCCCTTAAACCCTTGTTATAATAAATCAGACCTGCTCGTCCCCTTCTTTCACCGATGCCTTTATGGACGAAAAATTGTTTTTCCGCCACATTTTAGGCGCATTCAGGAAATAAAAATCGGATCTTTTTCATGTTCTTCAGGCGTTCAAGTTAATTGTGACGGACCCTGATTCGGTTCTTGATTCCCTTACCCGAGAAGAGAAGGAAGTCGGTCCGGATGGGCAGGAGGTGATTGGCGGTTGCGTGAAGTTTTGATGCTTTTGCGTTGATTTTCATGTTAGGTTAATTGGGCAGATTGGTTGCAGGTGACTAAGGTGGTGCCAGCGATGACTCCGGAGATTAAGGATGCTCTGGTCAAGAACATTAGGAGAAGGATGACCCCGCAGCCATTGAAGATACGAGCTGATATTGAGATGAAATGCTTCCAGTTTGACGGGGTTCTCCACATTAAGGTTTCCTGATTGGGATTTTATTTCTAATGTTTCTTGGGGCCTTTTTTGTCTATTTGGTCTAATTTCTTGCGTTGTTTTCATGATTTTAGACCTGTATGCTTGTTAAATTTCTTTGCAGGAAGCTATGAAGAAAGCAGAAGCTGCAGGCAATGATGACTGTCCGGTGAAGATAAAACTGGTTGCTCCTCCACTCTATGTTCTCACCACTCAAACTCTTGACAAGGTTGGTGTGAGGCTTTTTCCTTCTTGGCATTGCTTGATTTAGTCTTGTGTAGTTTGCTTGCAATTTTTTAGGGTGCTGTTTAGGTTGATCTTTTCTTCGAACTTCGATACCATCTGGTTTGAGGTCGAGGATTATGATGCTAAAGGGTAAGGAAAACCTGGTGGGAGAACATATTAGATAGCACTAGAGAAACAAAAATATCATGCAAAAAGGTTATGTAGTTGGTAGGGGTCTTCTATAGTTCCTTTCACTGTCAGCAATACTTAATTTGGTACATGTTGTCAATAAGATTTGCCATCTCGGTATCAGATCCTATACCGATAAAATTCTGCTATAATGTTGGTATGCGGTTTGTACGGTAGTATCGGTACACTCCGAAATGACATATCGATATGAGACCGGTATGGTATGGTATATTCTATATCGGGCGGTATGGGACGATGCGGCATTCCATGGTTATCAATAAGAGAAGCAAAAAAAGAGTCAAGTGTCAGCTGTTGCCTTTTGGTTTGGATATTTGTATCATGGAAGCATTTCTCAAGATTATTTTTTCATGTTTCACTTGTTTTAAATTATTCTGATATACAAGTCAGACAGACTGAAATTTAATTATCAACAAATTTTGGAATGATTGGGGTCTGGAGTAGCCTAAATACTAAATTGTCATGGTTGCTGTGGGCAGTTTTTTTAATTGTAAAATTGCTTATTTTGTTATGAGTAAGGAGGCCTAGTAGGATTGCTGCTTACGTGGTCTTGGATGATTTTAAGGTGAAACTGTTCTTTCTTGTTTGGAATGTAGGTAGATATATTACAATAATGTGAATGAGAACTTTATGGAGGTGACAGGGTGGGCGTCCATATTTTTGTGGATGATTCAACATGGTGTATGGCTGTCTCGCTCATTATCAATGCAACCTTGTTTTGTATCATCCCATGATGATATGCTAATTTAGGTTCTTTCCATTTTTTCACACAGGACAATAAGTCTTGGGGTATTTTGTAACTCTGTTGTTATGTTTTCTCAGACTCAAATTGCCAGTCAATATCCTAAGTTAGGTTGACTTTTAAAACAAGATACTTGCCTAATGTCATATACCATAGCAAATAAAGATTTTGTGCTCATTGCTGTATCACAAAATAAATGCATCTTTGCTATTCTTGGATATGAGGATTAAATGCTTTAAGTTTTAAGGTTTTAAAGGACTAAGATTTATATGGATGAATCTGTTTGAGGAGTGGTTGCACTTTTTTGTAACATATTTGAGAAACATTGTTTGGCTTTAAGGCTAAAAGAGGGGGAATAGAGTGTCCTTTGAGTTTCTAATTGTGTCATAATGCATTGATAAATTCTGTAGATTGAATGGATGGAGAATAAAGGACTATTGGGTATAAGGAAAGAATGCAGGAAACAAGAAGTTTGACTTGAGGAGGGTCAACATTGAGTCTCCATTAGATAAACTAAAACAATATCCAGTGGTCCACATATGATCTGAGCAACCTCAGGATGAGTTCTAAATTGAATGTGAGCTCTAGGATCCATCCTAATCTGCTAGACAAGTCAGCCAAACAAACTCTTTTTTGAGTATTACATTTTCTCATAATCATATAGGGATGTTGGGTATATTTTAGACAGTGTCTATACGATAACTGGAATTTTAATGATTTGCGCAGCATTTAGTGGTTAGGAATATGGAATTCAATGCTTCAATTTGGTAAACGGGATTCCAATGCTTTGTACAGCATTTAGCGGTTAGGAACATGGAGTTCCAATTCTTCAATTGGCTGAAGGGGGTGAAGATAGGAAATGGATGCATAAGCTCAGTTTTGAAAAGTCAGAAAAGAAGTTAAAAGAACAAAGAAAAGAATCAGTAACATTGTTGAATTGGATAAGTTGAATATGAACTGAAACCTATGGTGGATGCAAAAGACAAAATATATCAAAGCAAGCTAAAGAAGGATATGATACAGAGAGTTTCGGATGTACATAAATCTATTATTGGCAAAAAATCTTGAGTTTATGATTTCTGTGAGGGTAGTGAACAAAGAACCCATATTAAAAATTCTAGCATGTTAGAATATGCTTTAACCTCCCAGAAACCTGATGTGAGATATCTTTTGCGATACAGAGAAATAAAAATGGACAAAAATCTGGTCAATATTTCACCAGTCATCACTTGTGGTTCTTACAAGATCTTTTCCTATTTATTTTCAACAATGCAAATGTGCTGGATTTTTAACCCTTTGTCAAAGAAATTCTGATGGTCTGATGGGGATATAGTGTGTGAAGTTTAACAGAATCCTTGTCTTTCTTTAGCTTTTTAAAGATTAACATTTTATATTTCACCTTATCATCATAACTAGGTTTAGAGAATGAGTCAAATGTACTCAAATGTTTGTTCATGCCTTGTGATTGTTGCTTCAAATTGATTAATGTTGATGGAGGACAGCATAGTAGCTTTCTTGATAGGTGGAGAACACTTCACGATGCTTCACCATCTTTAGACGTGATTGAATTTTTTTGTTTTGTTGTTATGTCTTCATGAGTTGGCTACACATGAAATGCTTACCATGTAAGATACAAAGCAAATATTTAGCTTTATATTGACTTATATGTCTTTACAAACATCAATGTCCTTGGATAGTCTTTCTAATGCAGTGATTGAATCAAAAATCTTTGATTTGCCTATTAAAATATGCTCCCCGGCTATTTGTTTAAATTTACAGTGGAAATCATCGACAAACTCTTGACGGCTAATATATGTATTTTGAAGATCATTTACAGTTTCATTTTGTGGCTATATATATTCCTTCAAGTAGGTCAAACTCCATGGTGTGGCACGGTTTGATGACTATAGTACTCTTCCTTGCAAAAAAAAGGTGAATAAAATGAGGTAAAACCACTATCTATTGATGATTTACAGAATTTTAGGCAGCTTCTGTTGAACTAGGGTTTCTTCAATTCTCTACAAATTTATCAGAAATTGCCAGCTTACCAAGCTGATAAGGTCTCCTACTGGTTATATCAGAGACCTGATTTCAGATCCCACCTTCACCAGGTTTTCGGGTTTAAGGTAGTTGGGGAAGGCTACCTTCCATTATATAGCTCATTGCCTAGGTTCTCTTTGACCGAAATGGGGAAAAAACAATTTTTTCAGAAATGCTAATAATATCATACATCATTTCCATTCTGCCCCTATAGTAAGAAAAAAAAATGAAGGAATGGAATCCTAGACACATTAAAGAATAGCCGTACATTGGAACAAGTTGTTTACCAACATCACACCAAGTGATTCCAACAGCATTTTTCATTAATTGTTGGGCATACTCCTTAAAAACCCTGATTTTTTGGGTTTAGATGGCAAAAATGTTCAAGTTCATAGTACTAATAAAGCATGATGAGCTCATCATGTGTATTCATGGCCGGTAAATATAGAATAAAATAGGTTCATATAAAGGAAAATGTTTGGATCATCTCAGTTATTATGGACCAAAAATATGTTTAGGTTAAAGAGAATATGCATAAAGTTTCAAAGATTGGGTGATATGAGAACTCACATGACCTGAGCAAGGAGCTATCCATGAAGCTCATTATCAATGCCCTCAGGAACTGCAATTGTAAATCCATGATTACTGGAGCTTCTTGAAAAACCCAGAAACTGCATATTTGGATTTTTGTCGAATAACTAAATATGTTAAAGTTTATGCTTAATTATGATTATACCATTCTTTCTAGTTGTTATATATCACCAAATTTAGATGGATATTGCTCTTAGTTGCAAGAACTACATGATTTGAAGGTTTGATTCACCGACAGATTTGAGAGTGGTGCTAAGTTCTAATTTTGCATGGTTTCGGCTTTCTATGTACCATATTGGCTACAGCTTCTATGTTAGGAGGTTTTAAATATGTATTCTAGTGAGGCCTCAACAAGGTAATGTATCGCCTGATGTAATATTGGTTTAAACAGCATACCAAGGAAGACTAGTTCACTAAGGATTTCTGGTTTGCAGTTTCCCGATTTGATAAATTCTATGCTGAAAACTAGTTGTTATATATCACCAAATTTAGATGGATATTGCTCTTAGTTTCAAGAACTACATGATTTGAAGGTTTGATTCACCGACAGATTTGAGAGTGGTGCTAAGTTCTAATTTTGCATGGTTTCGGCTTTCTATGTACCATATTGGCTACAGCTTCTATGTTAGGAGGTTTTAAATATGTATTCTAGTGAGGCCTCAACAAGGTAATGTATTGCCTGATGTAATATTGGTTTAAACAGCATACCAAGGAAGACTAGTTCACTAAGGATTTCTGGTTTGCAGTTTCCCGATTTGATAAATTCTATGCTGAAAATCTGATTCACCTTCAATATGGTTTTGCAATCTCTTGAAAAAATGTGATGATGACTTCTCACGATGCCTTTATGGTAGGAATATTAATTTGTTTACCTTGGAGCTGTAAATGATATATATATATATATATGTCCTGCTAATATTTAGAAAAGATATAGGCATAGACCAAATGGGATACTTGGAATAAAATTTCTCACCTTGTGGTTTTTGGATAGTTCATTTTATGAAAACTGGTAGCCATCATATACAAATTAGCGGGCTTATAGAAAATTGCATTTGGCTGACATTTTGAGTTGGTTTTCTTTGATACTAATAGTGTCTTATAAACAACTCATTTTAGTTATAGATACATGGAAAGCTACTTTTTCCTCAAAAAGCAATTCTCGCAAAACCAATAATGTAAGACTGTAAATCCCCAGTCCTTAAGCACCGTGTTGAACACTATAAAGCCAACCCACATCTTTTGCTCCCATCCTTCTTCATTGAGAAGGCACCAATATCCATCCTAGCACTTGGTATTTCCTCAATTGTTTATCCTGGATAAATTTGTGGCTAGTCAAAATGGTTCTGGTGCACCTTCTAGTATTTATAGGTTTGAAGGTTGGGCTTCACCCACTTCAGCTATGCTTAGTCTTTGACCAAAGCAGAGTTTTGACTACCCCATCATTATTAACAATCTCTGTTAGCAAAGGCCACATGACTATTTCTTTGCTTAGTATGGATTCAAAATCCTGCTATATGGCTTGTTCCATATATACGTTCTATTGGTGCAGGGGAGATAAAGCACGGAGGGGAATGCCAGATGGCAGTTATGCACATAAAATATCAAATTAGAGAATTTAGAAGGCAGTCATTCTGCTGCATGAATTAAAATATAGTATAGCTGAAGGGCTAAATGCAGAGTAAGAGGGACACTGCTGGAAGACCTTGGGGATGTTAGAGTTCCCAGATGATAGGAGGTCAAAATTTTCCTTTATTCAATATGGATGATTAACTAAGGCTGATCGCTGAACCAGAATTGTTCAATGGTTGAATGGTGTGGTTCAACAACTTTGAAAGGCTTTTTCAAAAGTTTGGGTCCTGATCTGACCTGACCTGAGTATGATAATGGGTGACAGGTTGAAGAGGTTGACCCTTTCACTTAAACAGGTTTTAGAAAATCAGTTTGTGAAATAGGTGAACCAATGCATCCAGTGCAGGGTGCATGTCAGGCTGTGACTGACCCCCATCACATCTTGTGTTGCCTTCTACTTAAAGGCTCTGTTATCATTATCCCATGTCTGGCCATCATGTACTATCATCATCTCTTTTTTCTAGTTTTTCTCTACCTTTTCCCTTGCTGACCTGTTTGGTACCTGGTCTATACCTGACCTAGAGACTTAATAAGTCTACCAATTTTGAATCTAGCTGCATTCAACTGGACCACAGATTGATAAATGGGTAGGTTATTGATCAAATTTAGCTCTGAATATCCTAGTGAATTTGGGTTCAATGGGTGGTACCGGAACACTACCACCTAATAACACCCTTAGGTGTATCCGTGTATGCATATTTGTGTTTTTAATAATATATCTTTATCAAACAATTAATTGCTATATTAAAATTAATTTGACATGTGAGATGATATTTTTGCCATTTTATCAGGTTTGTAATATAGTTTAATTCAGATTCTTCCATCCAAAACATGGGTGCATATGTTAAAGGATCCTAAGCAACACAAAATGCTCCAGTATTATTGATGCATGTTTTCTTACTTCACGTTATTTTTCTTTTTTGTTTTTTTTTAATTTATGACTTTCTTGCTTAAAACTCTTATCTGTGGTGACAATTGTTGAGATCACTTACATTATCAAAATAGAGACTTGCAAGCCTGAAATCTGAAGTTGAAGTTGAGACAGACCTGTGTTGTTGCGATCCTCACATCTTTTCCTATTTCCATCTCTCTTGAAACAAATAGATATATAATGTATAATTATTGGCGCAGGCCTGAAACATGCCCATGTATTTTCTTATGTTTCTCACTATATGTCTTCTGGGCAGGAACAAGGAATAACGATTCTAAATAATGCTATCAAGGCATGTACTGAAGAAATAGACCGTCACAAAGGAAAACTTGTAGTGAAGGAGGCACCGAGAGCTGTGAGTATTAATTTCCTACTAAACAATATCATGCTTGATTGTTCAGTTTTCGCCTCCACATGTCAGTGGCATTTTTCCCCCTTACATGCATACATTTGTGTGTGTCTGTATGTGTGATTTTTTACCCATCTCCGCACCCCCAGGATTTTTTTCCCTTTTATATATTTGTTTGTATGTATCATGTGCACATGGATGCATGTGTGTGATTTTGTTAGCATTGCTAAGATCTGCATATGAATTGTTGCTATCGTATTATATCATCTTTGCGATCATGGCCCAATTCTAGCGGCAGACACTATTCCAATTCCCATGATGGTAATTTCTAGATCGATCGGTCTTAAATTTAACTTCCTCCTCATTCTTGTCAGGTGAGCGAACGAGATGATAAGCTACTTGCAGAACACATGGCAAAACTACTATCAGCTAATGAGGAAGTTGAAGGTGATGAAGATTCGGAAGAGGAGGAAGACACAGGAATGGGAGACGTGGATTTGGACAAATCAGGTGTTGGTATAACAGAGTAAAATCTGGCAAACGGATGAGGTTTTTAAGGATGCATATCATTAACCATGAGCAAATAGTCTGCGATCAGGCTCTTCCTATGTCAAGCTATCTAAATTGGAATGCTGCCTCCTGCCTCAGTTTTCTTAGAGAGCGCTGCCCATGGAACTTTATGCAGTTTCGCCGTTTTGTTACTGTGTGAGATTGTTTGTGAAATGTGCAAGCTAATGACCTTTTGACGGTGTACAATGAGTGTTTTTTGTTTTTCACCGGGTTGTGCGAGTGTGATGAACTGTAAAAAAACTCTAAATGCACTTCTCTCCTTTGGCTTTTGTTACCGCAATTGTGCTTTCATGCTTCAAATTGGCTGTCTTATTTTCTCGGCAAAATGTGCAAGTCATTGAGAAATACCCCACTTGTTTCTCAAGAAACATGCTCAAAATTATTAGACTTAAATTGTTTACAATTGTATGGAAACATTGTACGACATTGGTATTCTTTCGTGGCAGGCAACTCTTGTGAATTTTTAACTGATGAGAGCTTGACGGCACGAGGACGTCGGGAACTCGCGCATCCTTGTTGTTCCTGTAAAGCCATGGCATGCACTGTGTATCACGTTCTAGCCAGAGAAAACCAAGCTTAGGACCAAAGAGGCATTGGCCATATATTTGCGGGTGACGAGTCCTGTCTTGCGAGGAACCAAATTGGTTGCAAGGACCGTGCAGGTTACCGAAAGATTAAACAGATTGGATGCTGCCAAAGAGTTGTCTTGATGTGGAAGGTGTATAACGGATGTTTAATCTTTTCTCGCTGCATGGATCCCCTGGCTGGAAGTTAACCGACAGGCATCACATGTGCGCACCCAAGACCGCCGCCAGCATAGCCATGTATGATCATCAAAGCTGCAGTCCAAAATTCATGTCGCCAAGTAGAAACATGCATCTCTGGACCAAGGAAAAAGCTTCATCTGTTACGGTTCGCGAAGGCTAGCATTAAGTAAAATTCGTATGGTCAATGCTTGATACACCAATTCGGAGACCATACAGCGTAGCTATGAGAATAACTTGTCCATCTGGTTTGCAGAACCGTGTGGCCCGTCCCCCCTCCAGGACAGGCTCCATTTCATTTTTCCAAGCAGGACGGGAGATTATTCTCATGGTGACTAGATGAGTTGCCAGGCCATCAGCGACACTGGAATAGATCCTCCACAGCCACTGGCATCGGCTTGCAAAGATCCTCCACCGCCGCCAGCATTGCCTTCTCATCATGGCAATGACGTCAAACCTCTGGCCAAGCAACTGCATGCGGTGCTCCAAGCACTGGTGGAAGCGGATGTGGGATGCCGATGACCGCCTCTGTTGAGATTTTCTTGGGAGTGGTGCAATATCAGAGGATGTTGGGAACCGAATTTTGGGTATGGATTATATGAGACCCGTGCAGAGACGATCGAGGGAATCTTGTCAAATGGCTTCAAGCATGCTGATGGTTTCTTTTGGCACCGACATCTATCTTCCATCGAGGTGAGGCTTGCCATTTCTATCCTTTCACAATAACACAAGCTCCTCTATATGGTAAATCCTAGACTTGAATGCTCCTATTCTTAACCTGGCTGGAATCTCCTGCATCATCCTGAAGATTTAAGAGCAAATAGATTAATGAATAATTAAGATAGAGCTTATCTGTGGCATATAAATTTCTCCATTTCAAATTCAGCTCGAGGATATATATAAGGTATGCTAGTTTAATATTCTAGCACAAGCGATGCTTGGGTCGCCTGTTTCATGCACATCAAACTTGTGTGCCATATGCGATCACATAAGTCACAAGATTGGCACGATAAATAGGTGGTGGTTGAGTATTAAGTTGCCAAACCGGCATTAATGGCCCAAGGAACTTTTCATGTGCATGGGAAGTATTTTCCTTTGAATAATGTGCTGCTACTGATCAATTTATGGATTTGCTTGGGCATAGTTCATAATTTGGCAAATTATTTTGATCCTGGCCTTGAATATTTTCTCTTTATAGATAATGAAGTTCGAGGATTAAAAAATCCAGAGGATATGCTCTATGGGTTGTAATGCTGCTGCAGATACAATAGTATCAATCATATTGATTAAGAATTTGCGATGTTTTGTTTTTTTGATAGCATTACTGGTCAAATTCTTGTTACTCTTGCTAGAATGGCTTTTTGAAATCAAAATCATCATATCAGAAGATTTAGGAATTAATAGTTTGGATATGAAGGAATATCTTCAATATCGACACTTCTGGTACGTATTTTTTTCTCACACCATCTCCCTTTGCTAACTGCAAAGCTGTTGGTAATGGTTGTACCGCATATGTTGCAAATTGATGATTGCACCAGTAACTGATTTAGTTTAAATGCTGGGTGGGAGCCCACTTTGCTGAAATCACTTTGGAACACTTCAGGCCGATCAACTGTTGGATGTAGGCTCCCATGGGCTGAACTAAGTTTGCATGCCCAGTTATGGGCAAATAAAGAGGCCTGAAGTCAAATTCAAAAGTGTGTAGTCTAAACTGATAAAGCAACTGCTCAAATATATCATCAAGTCATCCAAAATAAGGTACCTGTTAAACTTGCGGAGTATATAAACTATGTCGGTGGCTTATTCGTTTATCTTTTGCCAAGGAGACTTGGGTGTGTCCGTTGGCAGCCTAAGCCATGGTGCTTGTGCCGTTCAGAGATCCTGGCTTTTGAACCCCAAGGGTGGTATTCAAAGAAAAAAGTTGCATTTTTGAGTCGCCTTCATCGATTATATTATGAATTGAAAGTCTCAGTTGCTCTATTGAATTTAGGATCGAGAAATTCGTCTTTATTCTGAAATATATCATATCTAGACTACATTTCAGACTGCACTCGATCAACATATAGTAGGTTTTTTTTTAAACAACTACTATGAGAAGTATTCCTTCTTCAGTATCAATTTGCAGCTCCCGTTTCAGTTTCTTGTTTACAGTTCCTTTTCTTTTGTGGGACATGGTAATTTTTTTTGTTTCATCAATGAAGAAGTAAATTAATTCCCAGAAAGAATGAGCATTTTAGTTTCACTGGTGTCTGTTACTTGATGCACCATTGCACCTTCTATGAAGCCAGGTGCTCATGGAAAATATAATCCGTCCAATGTCATTTGAACGTGTGAAACATGGATCAACTAGGTAAGGTCTGACATCAAATTTTTAACCTAAATGATTTTTTTTTAAAAAATTTCGGTACGGATGATTGTGTGGACAACAAATATGAGCTGAAATAAAATTATTTGAGAAATTTCTAAAGCTTGTAGCTTTGTATAGTCCTCTTGTTGCTACGAAGAACGAGTGATATTAATTTTCCCTTCTCTCTCTTTCGCTCTATCCAAGTTCCTACATAGAAATTAAGAGTCGTCTGGCCCACAACATATTTTTAATCTAACCGCAGTTTAGTACTTTCTAACAATTGAATCATAACAAGTAATTAATGACTTCATGAGGATGACTAGATGATAACTATCAATTTGCCGCATGCTCATTCTGAGGTTAGGCAGAATTAAGACCGCCATAAATTCAGGTAAAAATGGACTCAAAACTTCACATTCAAGGGTACAGTTTTTATGCTCGTTATACGTAATGACATCATAAGGAGGTGTGGTTATCGCTTGTCAATTGCTAGTCATGGAACGGAAATCATCCCTAGATAAGTATTATGTGACTACAGGCATTTTGAGAGTTACAAGCAAAAGAACCTATCGCTCTGCTGTCTGCGCAATATATTGAAGTGGCTTAATCTTATTTTATTTATTTATTTATTTATTGCAAACCTTTGTTGGGCAGCCCATTATTCTTTCATCGTTTGTTAATTTTCCTTGAAAGGAAAAAGTATGCATATGTTTTCTTTCTTTTTTTTTTGTGCGTGTGTGTGTGTTTGGCTTCGAAGAATATCAAAAAAGAGGAAAAAAAAAATGCATACAAGCATGCATGTCGTATAGAGGCAGTTTGGCAAGCTGTGCATCGAAACGTCCATGATTCTATTTTTTATGGGGAGGGTGAAGAAATGTAAACACAAAATGGCCAAATTTACCCTTTTGTTTTAAGGTTAAGATAGGGAAAATAGGGCCAGTTATTGCAGCCCAAGGGTCACGAATCGCAGGTAGACCTTTTGGGCTGAGATGGATCACATCTGAAAGGATCCCGCCAGATTGGGCTTTGGATCGGGAGCACATTATTGACGTCCCACAGAATGCACCCCGACTGCGACTGGCGTGCACCGCTGCTTTGCGTTCCCTTCCTGCTTTGAGTCATACATCCGTTCATATGGGTGAGATGATATCAACTGAAAAATTTTCCATCTTAGAAATCCTAAGATTTTCAGCTTAGTAGAATCCATCCAAAATTTTCAAAAGTGATTTTGCCCATAAAGAGAAGTACGGTACCGTACGTGGTTGCAGCCCCCTTATAGTAAGAGGAGCTTCCGTGTCTGAACCTTGCAAAAAAGAAAAGAAAAGTTTCTCCCATGCATTTTTTACTGTTGCACATTCATGGTAGAGGCATCGACCGTGGCAGCTCATATCAAAGATTCATGCTTCATAGGACCATAACCGTGGATTCTTTGCAGTACTCATACTTGCGCCACAGAATGCTATGCGACCGTCAAATAAGATCATTTACATGCATGCATATACTTGTTTGATGGTGGTTCATTTTGGGCATTGCCATCAAGTGTTGTATAGCATTCTATTCTATGGTGCAAACAATGCACGTGGAGGAGCTTAGGTCCGGCCCTTGTGGTGCAACATGCATCAGCTTCTGTGCAGCGAGTAAACAGAAATATAGCAAGAACCACCAAGTCCACCAGGAAAGCAGAAGTTGAAAAGGTCCGTATCAGAGAGACAAGTGATTCAGAATCCTCTAACAACCATGTGGCCATATATCACCCTCATGGGTCTCCCTGAACCTACCTTCAAACGAGCGTGGAGCGGTAGCACGCATGCTGTAAGTGGAGCCACCTTGCCGGGTGCTTTCCGGTGCTTGACACGGTCTGCCCACCGACTCCTCCATACACGAATATCGTCATGTTAATTTTAGACCAAGAATATTTTATCAAAAGAAATATCTACCAAAAAGGTTTATAATCAAAATGTCAAAGAATTGGAGATATACCATTCAAGATTCATAATCAAAACTTAAGTAAGATAGGAACGATCTCCAAATAATATACTAACAAACTATTACATGATAAATATATTGTCATAAAATTTATAATAAAATTAAATCTTCTTCTTTAATATGATGGTTGTTCACACTAATTTAATATGGATATATTAAAAAAATGAAAAAATAAAATATCCTACGATAAATATACGGTTGATATCCAATTAGTCCATAAAAATTCGACGAAGAACTCCGGAGGCAACTTAATCCACCAGCCAGCTCATTTTTTTTGATGGACATGCGTGGCTACAAATGCAATATCTTTACTCCTAAATTTCAAATATCTTGTTGCAGATGGATCCTGTCCTACGGGCCTGTAAAATGAAATCATTGGCCAAAACTTGCCTGCATGCAACGTGGCACTTGGCGATTGTGCTTTGTACCCACCATCCCCCTTCCCCCCGTTCCCAAAATCGACGCGTCATGCGAGGCGGGCGAGTTTGGTGGTAAGATTGGACGTCAGGGACAATTTATTGGCAGTCCTTGTCGATTGTTTCCTTTTTCCTCTCTCATTTCTGGAATCACACTTATTCTAGAATTTTAATTATGATTCTAGCAAGTTTCGAGGGAACAAGCCCAGATTATATTAATATCTCTCCCATATGGATTAATGTGTTTGTTTCAACGCCATGGATTGTATGAAACGCAATGATATCCTACGCACAAGGACCGGAATAGCTGAACAATAGGTCACATAAAGAGGAAAAAGCTTGCAGTGAGGAATAGCAGAGGAGTAAGAGTTATTTGATTTTAATGTCAGGCAGTACAACGAGGTCAAGGTAGCACTCGGTGCCAGGAAACAAAATGCTTTTTGGTTGGCACAAAAAGTGCCATCTGACTTCGTACCCTTACCGATATGCCAGAAATTAAGTTGAGCATGCGCTCTTGTTTTCGATTAGAAAGTAGACTAACTACCAACAGAGTCGGTGAAGAAGCCACAACAATTGCTTGCACTCACTTCCCTAGTAAGTTTATTTGGGAGGGTGCCTAAGTTGTAGTTAGATAGCAGCAAGGTTGATTTGAATGCAATGTCCAAGATTGCCTCTTTTGCCTAGTATTCTGAAGTTTCTTCTCCTTTGTCCTATTTCCATATTGCTATCCCCCCCCCCCCCGAACCAATCCTCTCTAGATAAATTCATGTCACGTCAATTTATACGAATTGATGCTTGGACTCTTCGGTTTCAAGCTGAGTCACGAGTGAATGAATGAAGTATAAAATAGGTAGCAGCTCAACTTGCTTAATATTAACAGATATAAGAAAGAGTATTCGAACTTGATACTTGTACAGGTCCCACTCTCAGGACATCAATGCCATGACAAGTGCAAGTTCACACCTGACAACTGACAATTGATTTAAGAATGAGAATAAGAGAGATTAGAGATCAGCATTTCATGTGGCAAAGCAGGATATATGCCTTCTTATCAGGAAGGCTTTAGTAGGTCAGACCAAATTCAAGCGATGCCATGCAAGGTTCACCAAAACGAAATGTTTATTTTGTGACATTGAAGAGACCAGATAAACACAGCCACATGGGACAAAATAGCAGTTATACTGGCAAATCAATTCCAATTGGATTGAAGTAGCTCTCAACCTACTTGGTGTCTGTCATGTCCTAAACCGACATAAGCAAGGCATATGACAATTACTATATATTTCACATGGCATATGCAAAGCCTTAATGCTATAAAAAAAAGCTTATAATATTAGAGATAACATGAACACTATTTTTTCACATTGTAATATATTTAAAAATAGTGTTCATGTTGTCTCCAATATTATAAGATTCCATAAAGATTTTGAGACTGCATATTTTATGGGTCATGCCGTATGGAATATTCAGCATATTACATTACTATCCTGTTTATCCGATTAGGATGCAATATGTTGACACAGAATCTGATCGTCGCCGGATCCGACTGGAGTGGAGGTGGACGAAGTCGCCGTCGGGAACCTGCAAAATAAAATTCCATCCGGAGTCGGTGGGGATGGCTCCGATAGAATCCTTCGACGATCAAGTCAGCTCTGGCCAACAGAAATGGAGTGCTCTGGAATGAGTTCGGCAGAGTTTAGAGAATGAGAGGAGAGCTTAGAGCTTATAGCTAGCGTATTTGGAGGGTCCTTTTTATAGACGGAGCTTAATGGTGACAGTTGTAGCTGCCTGATGGCGGGTCGCTCGAGGCTGCACCGGGTTTGATGGGGAGAGGACGGTATCGTCAGATTGATAGTGACAGCCATACCGTCCGACAATGGTGGGCTGCTCAAGATCTGACGGAGTCAGTCACAGAGGGGGCACCGTCTGTAGCATCGTCTGTGGCAGACTGATGATGACCGTTCAACCAGATTTAATGGCGGTAGCCCTGAAAAAGCGGACGTCGATTGGTGGATCTCGGCATATATCAATTCCAAAGAAGTTCGAACTCCTGAAGGGGATGTCTGGGAGGAGTTCGATTTCTGAAAAAGTTCGATCGAAGAAGAAGCTTGGAGGAAGTTCGGGCTCTCACGGAAGTCCGACTGAAGCTCGATCGCTGAGGAGTTCGATCGGCTGAAGGAGTTCGACTAAGGTTCGGTCGTAGAAAGTCCGAAGGAGCTCGACCGCTGAGGAGTTCAGCCGACTGAAAGAGTTCAGCTAAGGCCCGTCCGCTGAAGTCTCTTCCGTGGCTACCGGTTGCATTAGGCCGAGCATCGAACTGGACTTCGATAGGGATGAAATTTATCTCCAACAATAGTTTTTTTCCACTTTCAAGTTCGAAACTCGAAGGAAGGGAGTGCAGAAAAGGTGACTGTTGAAGTCCTCTTCTGAGCTCCATATTGGTTCAGGTTGAAACTCGGAGGAGATCTCATCTCTAGCCAAAGTTGATGTTGAAGTTGAAGTTCGCAGAAGATCTCATCTCCAGCCGAGGTTGAAGTAGATCTCGTCTCCTACGGTCGAGGTCGGAGGTTGAGCTCCTCGAAGACGATATTATCTCCAGCAGTCGAGACTGACTCAGAAGAGATCTCCTCTCCTATAGTCGAGATTAATAAGGACGCTCGGAAGAGATCTGATCTCTAGCCGAGGTTGATGCAGTAGCTCGGAAGAGATCTTATCTCTGGGTGAGGTTGTTACGGTCGCTCAGGAGAGATCTTATCTCTAGTCGAGGTTATCCCGATCGCTCGAAAGAGATCTTATCTTTGGCCGAGATTGTCCCGATCGCTTGGGAGAGATTTTATCTCTGGTCGAGGTTGTCACGGTCGCTCGAAAAAGATCTTATCTCAAGCTGAGGTTGTCCTGGTTACTCGAGAGAGATCTTATCTCTGGTCGAGGTTGTCGCGGTCGTTCGGGAGAGATCTTATCTCTGGCCGAGGTTGTCGCGGTTGCTCGAGGGAGATTTTATCTCCTACAGTTGAGTTTGCCTCGGAAGAGATCTTATCTCTGGCCGAGGTTGTCATGGTCGCTCGAGAGAGATCTTATCTCTAATCGAGGTTGGCTCGATCATTCGGAAGAGATCTTATCTCTGATCGAGGTTATCGCGGTCGCTCGGAAGAGATCTTATCTCTAGCTGAGGTTGTCCCGGTCGCTTGGAAGAGATCTTATCTCAAGTCAAGGTTGTTCCGATCACTCGAAAGAGATCTTATCTCTGGCCGAGATTGTCGCGGTCACTTAGAAGAGATCTTATCTCCTGCAGCCGAGTTTGCCTCGAAAGAGATCTTATCTCCTGCAGCCGAGGTTGGCCCGAATTCTTAGGGGAGATCTTATCTCCTACGGCTGAAGTTGCCTCGGAGGAGATCTTATCTCCTGCTATCGAGGTTCATGCGGACGCTCAAGGAAGATCTTATCTCCTACAATCGAGTTTAATATGGGCACTCAGGAGAGATCTGATCTCTGACCGAGGTTGATGCGGTAGCTCGGAATATATCTTATCTCTAGCTGAGGTTGTCGCAGTCGCACGAAAAAGATCTTATCTTTAGTCGAGGTTGGCTCGATCACTCGAAAGAGATCTTATCTCTAGCCAAAATTATCCCGATCGCTCGAAAGAGATCTTATCTCTGGCCAAAATTATCGCGATCGCTCGGAAGAGATCTTATCTCAAGTTGAGGTTGTCCCGATCGTTCGGAAGAGATCTTATCTCTGATCGAGGTTGTTGCGGTCGTTCAAAAAAGATCTTATATCTGATCAAGATTATTGCGGTCGCTCGGAGGAGATCTTATCTTTTGTAGTCGAGTTTGCCTCGAAAGAGATCTTATCTCTGACCGAGGTTATCGCGGTCGCTCGGAAGAGATCTTATCTCTAGTCGAGGTTGGCTCGATTACTCGAAAGAGATCTTATCTCTGATCGAGATTGTCGTGATCGCTCGGAAGAGATCTTATCTCTGATCGAGGTTATCGCGGTCGTTCGAAAGAGATCTTATCTGAAGGAAAATCCTGATTTTTCGATCCAGATTCGTTCAGATCTGATCAGATCAAGAGATATATTTCAAAAATTTTTTTTTTTGATCTGTATCAGATCTGAGATATTTTAGGTCTAATTCTTATTATTTTAATAAATAAAATAAAATAAGAATAAATTAAATCAAATTTAATTTACCTAATTTGGGTAATCCTATTACCCATTGATGATTCTATTTACAGCGAAAGGTTCTGGATCTAGCCATGCAAGCGCCTGGCCTCTATCGGTATCCACTCGGACTGGATCTGGAGATTCTCTTCTTCTCTATCACGTCTCCATAAATCAGATCTGGATCTGATCTGGAGGATCTTCAAAACTCCTTTAGAAGATCAGCAGTCATCCTTTGCAGCAGCGCAGCCTTCTAGCTTTCAGTCGCCTTTCTTTGATCTGGATTGCACCAACCAAGGTCCAAAACTCCTTTTGGACATGGAGAGGAGAGGGAGAAGGTGGTTTGGCATGGAGGAAGAAGGGGGAGAAGGCTTTAAGGTGTGGGGAATTGTGATTCAATCATCTCATGAGTTGGGCGCAGGGTCTTATTTATAGATTGATTGTGATCCAACTTCTCTTCTTCCCAACCAATCACAATTCTTTGTGAAATCAGATCTAAATCTGATTGGTAAGAATAGATTCCCCTAGATTCCTCCTTAGAGGATGCCTAAGATTAGTCAAAGTTGGTTCTTAGAAGAACTCTAATTGAAATCCAAAAAGGAGATGGAGTCCTTGTCCAACAAGGACTCCTAGACGCCTCCAACTTGGGCACACGCCAAGGATGGCGTGCGCCCTCTTCTTTGCCAGGTTCTGGTAGGAGGACAAGCCCCCACCAGCTCTCCAATAGGTACGTGACATGTGGTCAAAAGTCAAAGTATCAATGGTCAACGTTTGACCAGTCAAAGGTAGACTTTTGACCAAAGTCAAAGAATAAGAAATGGCAGGCAACCAAAAATGGTAGGTAATATCTTACAAAATAAGACAACCTTTTCTGACTTGGACAACCTCCAGCCAGACCATATGAAGGCCTCTGATTGAGCACAAACTTCTTTGGCTCAGACAGGATAACTTATTTATGATAGCAAAAGAAGAACGTTAGGTTCAATCGAGTGTTAGCATGATTTCTTTGAACCTAATTGAATCTCATTCAGATCAATTGAACTGGACCAGTTCAATTGATGATCACCAGATTTAAACCCTTATTTGTGTGATCCAGTTAGGTTCAGTTCTGTATGGTAATGGGATATGTCATGATCTCTATCATCGACATCATTGAAACTCCTTTCGATGGATCAGAACTCTTCTGATTCGAATAGTTAGAATGATCGATCATCTAAATCATTCTAATTGCTCTCAAAATCTATCAGTGATACCTAGCAGTATATGGTGGCAACCCATCGGAGCTGAATGCGAACCTCTTGGTGCAGCTATCTGTGTGATCAGTCCTTCTATCTTGAGCCCGATCAGATTAGGGTTAAGGTAAACTCGTTCAACCCTAGTCTCTGTCATATGATGGTTTATCTCATCATTCGATTTCGAGTCGATGTGAAAATCTAAATAGAAACTCTTTCTTTTATTTCACTTTGCCATGGCCATGGACTCTTAGACTTATTCTCATGATATATCATAGGGCTTCCTCTCTACCACTCGAGGTAGATAGATTCATCTTGATGTCATCCAGTTCCTACAATGAACATGCTATAAGCCACATACACCTCAGGATTTCATTATGGCTTAGGAGACTCGAGTATATGTGTGTGTCAAACTATAACACCCTCAAGGTGAACATTCGATCATCCTAGGTCAAAGAACCAGACACACTACTGCATGCATCAGTCAGCATTGACGAGGCTAGACTCCCTAATGTCTACTCGGACGGTGGTCACGCTCAGTCCTCGTCTCTAAACGAGTATCTGTACTCTCGTCTGTGTCTCCACACGGTAGACCTCAAGACTCATCTATTACAAAAGAAGACAGATTGTACAAACCTTCGGATCAATCACCGATCCTCGTGATGGTCCTATGGTGCGGAAGCATTTTATGAGTTAATAATGATTATTCATGTCTTAAATTTTAAACTCTTGAAATATAATTATCATTCATATTAAACTCAAAGAATGTATCACAGACACTAAATACACATATGTGATAGAAAATAATTCATATTTATTACTCAAATTATAATTTTGCCCCTAGATGTGTATTACAAGTGTCAGCCAATTCTGACTTCCTAGGACACAATATTAACACGATCTCCATTGTCCTAAAGCTAAGGCTACAACTCCTAAGTCCCATCTTCTCAAGGTGTGGCTTCGATCGTTCTGCTGGTCCAACGGCTTTGTAAGTTGATTGCGCCATAGATCATGATAGTTGACTTGACCCGACATAATACCTTCTTCGAGGTAATCTCGGAATGACGGTTGGCTATCGGGTCCGCTCGAATATGCTGAGATTTCATGGGAGACCTCGCTTCCTTTAGCAAGGCTATAGCGCCATTGTGTTAACGCCAGAACATATAGAGGAATGCATCTGATGGCATTACTCCGAATCATCAGCAAAACTCTTATACCGAATCCTTCCTTCGCAGCTTCATGATGCAGCGATTATATTCTACTCCATACGTGAATCTTGCGTCACCGGTTGCTTTGAAAACTCCTTTCATATTGACAAGCACCACCATTTGCACATTAAACAGGACTCCCAGATGTCGGACTTTCGATCACTCTATATCGGACCATAAAATTCCGAGTCTGTTATCCCTAGACTTGGCAGGCTTCTCCACAAAGATCCAACATCATATCCTTAGTTCTTCTCATAGCTACTTAATGATACATTTCACTAGAATCAGTATTCTTCATCTTGAATTTGACGATATCTGCTTGTGACACTACACAGCATGGGGCTATATCAAGTCGTGCGTACATAGCATGGCATACATAAGCCGCCTTCCCTATTCGTAGAAGCATAAGGGATTCTTTGCTCACCTGCATTCTATGTTTCCTCAGATGTAGGCTTGGGGGCACATCTTCTTGAGAAAAGATGAATTACCATGCTCTGAAGGGTATCAAACCCCTCTTAGAGTTTTCCATACTAAACATCTTTAGTACTTTCATCTATGTACATCTTCTGTGAAAGTCCCAGCATCCTATTCGGTCTAATCCCTATAGACCTTTACATTCTTAGAATAAAGGATGCTTCGTCTAGGTCTTTCATGGGAGGAATTTCTTGGACCAACCATAATTTGTACTGTTTGTCATCATGGGAACATCATTCCCAATAAGGGAGGATTGTCATCACGTACAATACGTGAGAAAGACAACAGTGCCTCACTGATTCCTTTTGGAAAATACACGGTTCCTCATCGTTTTTGATGAAAACAACATTTTTGATCACATCATTTGAAATGAGTGTTCCCAGCTCCGAGTTGCTGCTTTAAGTTCCATATTATGGGACTTTTACAGCTTGCAAACCTTGTTGATCAGTATCACTAGATGTTGAAACCTAGCGGCTTGTTCCATATAGAATATCTTCCTCAGATATTCCATTTAAGAACGCCATTTTATACGTCCCATTTTGCCTATTTTATAAATGAGAAATAGCACCCTGCAACGATAAGCAATGTGCGGAAATGGATTTCAGCATAGCCACTTTGAAAAAAAGTTTCCTTGATAGTCAATGCCTTTCGTGTTGACTATAACTTTTCTGCCACTAGTCTAGCCTTGAATATCTCCACATTCCATTCTGCCACCAATCTTTCTCTTGAAGATCCATACACGCCAAATAGGACTATACCTTTCTAGTGGGGATCTTACACCAAGGTCCAGAACTGGTTTGAGTGGCATCGAGTGAAATTTCTGACTGCATTCCTCTACCATTCTCGAAGTCGATATCTGATTATCGCCTCATTATAGGTTTTGGGATCATCACCATGGCACCAATTACCTACGCTCTTCTCTACCAATCGTCTGCTAATAACTAACCAGCTAATTATATAACGTAAACCTGGTCCTAATAATATAGCGACGATACACGCTCCGTGCAACGGCGTAAGCCGATACGGTCCATCAGTCTCCCACCTCAAGTTCACCCCTAACCACGAGTGCTATGATGCTTTCACTAGTTCTCTAATCTTCCCTCCTGTAATACACAAAATTAGAAATCTTCTCGCTGTTATCTCCACTGATGATCGTTACGTTGTAGCACATCCGCTGTGTCGTAACGGTCAAATATACCATCTCTCCAGCTTCACAATGCCGCTAGTCTGGAATAAACTGATAGTTTCTTGACCGAATGATGTCGAATATCTCTGTATATCACTGTATCACTTATCATAATAAACTACTGTAACTCAATATAATGAGATAGACCTATCGCAACTCCTCCTCTTACTTCAAGGACATGCACTCGTAATATAAAGATCTATCTCCTCGTATATATATAGCCTATTATCTAATACATATACTAAATATACGAGTCTTATATAATAGACCTTAACTCTCTGGAAGACATCTGCGGTCGATGAACATCATATATAACACACTTGAGAGTGTCGTGTGAGCGACTGCCGTGCGCATCTACAACCCCGTCTCTATTACGGTGTTTGGTAGGAACGCGTTTTAGAGGGAAACCCCTACTTCTAGTAGATGGATTGAATCTTAACAATGCAGTGTCTCCAAAGAAAATCAGAAAAGTTTGCTTGAAGCTCATCATGGATTCGAATCCATTATCCAATAGATCCCGATTTTCTCCGTTCTGAATAACTGCCATTGAGGATTAGGTATTCCGGTGGAGCCATAAGAGACTATGCTATTTTTCTGAGTAGTCTAGGAATTTTTGGCTAGGTATTCACCTCCTCGATCTGATCGAAGAATCTTAATGGGTTTTTCAGTTTGCCTTTTCTCCCTACTTATGGTCTAAATTCTTTGAATTTTCAAAAGCTTTCAGACTTTAATCTTATAAGATACACATACCCATACCAGACCAGATCATCGGCATAAAGTGACAACTATAGCTCTACATCTAAAAATATATCTCTAGCCGCGCACATCAAATGGGGCCATACACATCTATATGCTACTAGGGCAAAGAGATCTATGCCCTCCCCATGTCCAACAAGGAAGTGGCATGCCTGAAACGCGACAATGATCTGACCAACTACCGGCGTACACGCTCCAGCAATTGATTGGAAGCCTCTCCGTGATACTCGAGTTACGAATCCGGAGCGCAATCAATCTCTCCCTCTCATATGCCTCCCGCGTGATCGTATCTGACTTACTAATGAATCTTCTGCACACCTCGAAAAATCATAGATATCTATTCGTTGCGTCATCCTTAGGTCGTTTGGCATTCAAACCGTGTTTGCTCGATAATTAAATAGGTACATCACTATGTACAGCTCGATAAGACATTAATAAGAAAACCAGAATTTATTTCTTTCATAAAAATGTCAACAATGGTCCTTACAACGCAAAGGGAAATAGGAATCAGAATATACAATCAACTAGCTGCATCATATACAATAACCATGAAAATCTATATATATATCCTCTACTCTGTGATCGACCAACAACTAGCGAGTGAGTGAGAGAGGCGAGTGGCGTGTGCGAGAGAGCGTGAGAGTCAAACGCTATAAGATATAATAATTACTTCTCTGACATCAAGTGAGCATACTCCGATATGGACGTATACACTACTTTATATCATCCTCTCAAGGTGCAACGCCTAGTTTTATCTCTGGATGCATAGGATTCAATGTTCACCACTCCCTCAGCCTCCAACTGCTATTCCTCAAGACCCTGCATGGAAGTGCACAGTATGAGCCACTAGAGCTAGAGTCAAGCCATACCAATTGGCATGCAGAACTATCCAAACACCTCCACTATGACTCAAGACTAACGAGCATACCTTCAGAAGGACCTTCCTTCTTATTCTTCAGACGTGGCCAGGTAAGGTAGCGGCAGTTCCGCTTCCAATGGATCTGTCGCTTCAACATGTTCCCAAAGCAATGCCAGCTCAAATAATTTCTCTTTCGGACAGCCGGCTTATTTCATCTTCGGCCGATTTCTGCCTTCTTCTTTCTCTATGTTCCCTCTCACCTTCTACTTTTTTGCGCAGACTTCTTTTTCTCTTGTATATAAGCGACTTTCTATTTTGGAGAAGTCCATTCCATTAGACAAGAAACTAGAGTCTTTAGAATCTTCATAGAAAGCTCAGCGGTGAACCAGCATATCATTAATTCGGCCAAGAAATTCTTGAAGTTTATGCAAGTGGTTAATTCATGATGGAATTATCCCATAATTCAGTCAAGGATTTGCAGAATAATATCTCATCTCTCTCTTCTC